>JAODUP010000291.1:0-595000 GCA_025642065.1 Paralvinella palmiformis | reverse complement strand
TCATTTTAAAGCCTGTTCTCACCTGTTCTAGGGAACATGTGACTATATACTCGCTCAAACACGTGACCACAATGAGATTACCGTAATCGTCCGTAACGACGCTCGATTAAATGAACAATACGCCTGGACTAAATCAATAAGGATACAAGTTGGTGGTGCCAAGATCTACTTCTTACAGAAAAGCAGAGTAAAGGTCAACAGGTAAACAACCTGAAAAAACTATTATTTAAAAACATAATATTTAAAACATAATATTTAAAAAAATAGAGATACGTTATTGTGATAAAATAACATAGGCGTAGAAATATTATGATAGGTGATAGATGATTGATGTTTTACGGCGACATTTGTGCGCAAGGTAGGCTAAATGGGCCGAGCGACCTCCAAACGTAATGAAGCGAAGTGAAAGATGAAACACCCTTCAGATATGCCCACGCCGAGATTCGAACTCGGGGGGTAGTGATCTGTCGCCTTTATATTACGGTCTTGTTCGCATTACTAACCATACCACCAGCCAGATGTTATCAGATGTAGGTGCTATATTACACCGTTGATGTCAGGTGTTGAGTTTTTCTTTGTTTCTCTTTGTTATGATGGCATCAATTTATTTCAGGAAGCGTGTTGTCTTACCGTACGTCCACAGACGGAGTAAATTTAGCGTTGTTACAGACGGCCGCTTGGTGGCGCTGAAAACGCCATCCGGCATTAAAGTCTCCTGGGATGGCGATAGTTATTTGGAGGTTTATGTACCACGTGACATGAAAAACGCGATGAGAGGACTTTGCGGTAATAATGAATTAATAGTATTATGCTTATATTATGTATTTGTTCTCTCTCTCCTTAAAAGCAAGTTCCATTTTCATGAACATTTATCAAAATATGGCGGTAATATGTTAATATTCTGTGCATTAAATCTCGATAAAATAATTTATTATCTTCATATCATGTTCTATTATTTAATTAGCTATTCTCTTGTCTAAATACATCATCCCATTGTCATAATTGGTTAGAAACTGTCTCTTATTCTTGTGTCTTGAACATTCCGGTGTTTGCGTAAACGTACTGTAGACACTTGGCCATTGTTAAGTTATACTAGATATGTTCGTGATATATATATATATATATATATACGCGCACGCACGCACGCATGCATGCACGCACGCACGCACGAATCATCATCATATATCCAAGCTTCTACGACAGACACGCACTCGAACCAAAATAAACGCATTTCCAGGCAACTACAACAACGACAGGAGCGACGACTTCATCGGGCAGGGTGGCGCCCTCTACGTTGACGCCGAACAGTTCGCCAACACGTGGCTGACGGGGAGACGTCGCTGTCGACGAAACTCGCCGACGTCCGTCAACGTCCCGTCGACGCGGTGCCAAAGCGACCAGCTCCGGCTGGAGAAGGCCAAGGTCCCATGCACCGCCCTGTACGGGAAGGGCTTCGAACGGTGTCGAAGCTCTCTGGAGGTCGAACAGTATTTCTCGTAAGTGAAACCCCTTTTCGCGGCTTCCCCCGAGCCGACATCGGTCACGGGGGAGTAAACATTCGGCATTTTATCGCCGGATGAAATCGCCGAAACGTCCCGGGTACAATTACCTGTGTCGCCGATCTTCGAAATCTTATCGGCGTCATCGCGCCGAGAGCTGTCGTCTTCCTTATCTGATAGTATTGGCGCGACGTGGCGAGATATGGCGATCGCCGGGAAGACAATGGTTTCTATGATGTTATCTGACAATAAAGCGGAGATAAGGTGTTATATTATCGCTAAATGTGGCGCGACGCCGATGGCTTGTTAGTGTCCCGTTTTCCATTTATCGCATCGATATCGAAGTGTGTGTGTGTGTGTGTGTGTGTGTGTGTGTGTGTGTGTGTGTGTGTGAGTGCGTGTGTGTGTGTGGTACGCGCGGGAGAGAGAGAGAGAAATAGAGAGACAGAGATAGATAGATAGATAGATAGAGAGAGAGAGAAAAGAGAGTGTGTGCGCGCGTGTGTGTGTGTCTAATATATATATATATATATATATATATATATATATAGAGAGAGAGAGAGAGATAGAGAGAGAGAGAAGGAGAGAGTGTTATTATTATTATTATTATTGTTGTTGTTGTTTTTTAAGGTCCTGTATCACTGACATGTGCGAGTGTGATAACGGAACTCGTTGTTTCTGCGTCTCGATCTTGGCCTACGTACGGGCGTGCACCTTGATGGGATTTGACGTGCAGCGTCACCTACCGGCTGTATGCAAAGGTGGGAAGATTGTGTGTTTGTGTGTGTGTGTGTGTGTGTGTGCGCGCGCGCGCGCGTATGGGTGGTGGTGCGAGGCGAAAGGACAAAATTCTAAGGCGTTTCTTCCCATATTCTCATCCTGGCCCGAATTAGACAATTCCTTATTCATGACTGCAGATGAGACTAATGCCATCCATTTGAGACATCCAGTTAATCAGAACTCTATGATATTGTAAAACGAATTCTAGGCACGAATTATCTCAGAGAATGGGTACGGGTCGTATCAGACTTGATTACGGGTTGACCTAGATACGGGATGTCTTGGGTACGACCTTTCTTCGGTACGGAATATCTTAGGTACGAATTGTTTTGTTACCCATGTAAGGCTAATTTCAGGCCCTTGAGAGCAGTGAGGGGATCAATCTAAATAATCAACACCGAATATTTGCTCCTCTCTGTTTTCACCGTGTTTATTGCAGGACTAAGATGTGTGCAGATGTGATCAGTGTGCTTTAGGGTACATATAAAGAGGCAACAGGCAGAGAGCATCAACATATCTAAACATCCTTCGAGACCTACCTCCATAAATCTAAATACAAATACAACTATACATACATTAATCTAAAATAAAATGTTCCATACTTCCACATATTAATAGGTGTGCGTATACCTAAGCATGTGTCTGGTCTACTCATCAGCCTGTGGGAATCAGCTAATTCGCTTTTCGTACGCGACAAATATGTCACGCCCACAGGAAAGCGGCTACATGCAGGCTACGTACAAAAAGTGGAAGCACGTAAAAACATACCATTTGATACCACGGCTCGCAGCAAATAACACGTGCGTGTGGTTCAATGGTGACTTGCTACATACATATCATAAACTATTTTGACACCACAGTTTACATTCAACAGTAATTTTCTGTGGTCCAAAAGAAACCTGTATATAAAGCATTTCGACACCTCAGATGCTGACCTAATTTATGCATAACTTGCAATATTATAAGTAATTAAAACAATTTGTTTTGAATTAATATCAACCAGGAACCTTGTTCTACGAATATTAGATGAATAATATTTTTTTAAATGTAGACTATGTCTAAACGGTGTAAACATAGCACATTTCTTACATGTGACCTATGACGCATTTTAACTTTGACATCGTCTGACTCAGCTAGGCATGTCATAAAACTGCGACACGAACATAGAATTAACGCTGCACTCCATGACTAGATGAAGAACAATAGGATTTGAGTAGATTACTCACTGTAGGATCTCTGTGTGTATATAGAACAAGGGTTTATCCTGAGCACAGCTTGGCTATGTCATTGTTGTCGTTCAGATATTCTTTGAGAGTATATCTAAGATATTTAAATTTACTGATCTTTGGCGGTGTTTCATTTTTCATTATAATATATTATTGACTAGATGGATCATTGTTTCGTTCGTTTCGATGTATATTTATGTTCCAATAATACGGAACTTACACTCACATTTATATACGTAAACAGGTGCGAGCTGTCCCAGAGGAGCGGTATGGGCCCAGTGCGCCACTTCGTGTCCAAACACTTGCCAAGTTCCCCACCAGGTGGCGTGTAACGAGCCTTGTAAACCCGGATGTCAGTGTCCAGAAGGCATGATTTTGCATAGAAACAAATGTATCCCGCCAAATAAATGTCCTCAGTCGTCTGTCTCGAAACGAACCGACACGACCAAACGACAAGAAAAACCCAAAAGGGAAAGACATAAAAAGAAAAAATATAATTCGCCTTTAGACTTTTTAATAGAAAATAAATAATTATTTTGTACATAACATATTCGCTCTCTCTCTCTCTCTCTCTCTCTCTCTCCTGTGTGTGTGTGTATGTGTGAACTTATACCACGCCAAACTTGATAATATGCAACATAATTAAAGAAAACCCAATCACAAGCCAGGAAATGTGTCACTTGGCCGTTATACTAAATACTGAAACAGACCGATTTCCAATAATTTTAACTATGTCCACCGGAGATCTCTGGTGACATTAATCGGCATTAAGAGTTAAAATATATTAAAAAAATGGAAATTCATAAATTCTGGAATCATTTTCAGAATCTCCAAATGAAGAAGCAAGCAAAATTGTATAATCCAATATTTGATAACAGCATTTAGGTTTTTTCGCTTGTATTATTATTATTATTATTATGCAATTATATTTCGTACTTATACAACAGAAGATGCTGAATTCTTGTTCCACCTTTGCCATACAAATAAGCCTAAGTTCAATTCAATTCAATGGAGTTTTTCTGCTCGGTGAACAGTTAATAATCGTTACTTTGGTAAACTTGCTGAGCAAAATAAGTATCTTTGGGGGGGGGGGGGTGAACAAAACATAAGCTGGTATGTGGCTAGCTGGCCTATAAGAACAAAGGGAGGCCAGAACACAAACGTCTTTTCTAAAAGGGCAGCGCCCCAGAAAACCCCCCTTGTTGTATATGTGACCATTGGCACGACTTACTCAGCAAACGTGTCCGAGTTATAACATCGAAGTGGAAAGGGCGAGGGAAGGGTGGGGCGATGTGCCATTTCACTTTAACCGGATCCGTATTCGTCACTCTTGATACAGACTAGGACGAGTCAATGTAATAGTTGCTACGTTAACAGCGAACTTTAGGCCATTCATCCGTGGCCGCTTCCGGCATCAACACCAATAGATGATGAAGCCATGTTGCCATAATGATCTAGAATGACGTGGAGAGCTTTCGTATCAAACTGAACTGTATATCGCTTATGTCTCGAAGTCACTGATGAAAAGGTGCTATTTGTGTTTAATTGGCAAGCTTCGTAGAAGCTGCTCTAAGGGATTACTATTCTACGGGATGTGACCAAACCTGGGGGATGTTGTTTAAATTAACGAATATAATATAAAGACCCATCTGACCTTAGAGCTCCCCATTATTAGTAATGTCTTATTTGGTTAATATGAACTATCATAATATTATGGCATGAAATGGCAGTTATTTTACGTGGCTTGGCTACCTCAGATGAGGAAGACGCACATGGTCTGTAGTTTATTGTTTCACCGTGGGAACTAATTCTAAATCAACTTATAAGGACTGGACTACTGTGTCTATTACCAAATTCCGGTTTGGTTTTGTTGTTCGGGGAGAATCCCCAGGCTGTCGCTTAATCAGCACAGCCTCTATGTTGGAGTGGTTGAGGAACCTCCTCCCCCACCACTCACAGGGAAGCAGTACGGTAAAGATGGAGCCGAAATACCCCGAGGGTGGTCACTGCCAATGTGTTTTACGTCCTCAGGGGGTTTTTAACGTCCCCCTTTATTTTAAATAATTCAGTGGATTTAACGTGGTCAGCCACCCACGATGTAGTGAGCCGAGAAATTAATCCATGGAAAAGTTTCGACCTCTTACGGGGTTCGAACCTGCGACCGTTGGCACCAAGTGCCGGGTACTTAACCGCTAGGCCACCGGAGCTCACCAACATTCCGGATAGCCCTATGTCGACTAAAAACAACTGCGAGTCCCTTAATCATGGTTATACTCGAAGGGCACTTCCTTTTTGATATGTAAATAAATAAACTATATAATAATAATAATGGCCGAAATGGCAGTTATTTTATGTGGCTTAGCTACCTGAAATGAGGGAGACGAATATGGTCCGTAGTTTATTGTTTCACCAATTCTAAATAAACTTAGAATTTACAATAGAAGGCAGGTAGACAATTTCCGCGAGGACTGCGCCATCTAGCGAACGCCCGTTTGTGGGTGGTGTTTCACCGGGCTCGCTGAACCATACGATACAAACTTTCTTTTACCAATCGTCAGATCACATGTCTATTACAGTTCTCAACTTGATGATTTATTTTCAATAACATGTACTTTTTTTCAGGAAAAAATAAACTGTCAACTTTCCCCATACAAATAATCTTATCTATTAGTAAAAATAATTCTATGTTATATTTAATAAAAGTGAAACTGCTATCGACTTAGTTCTGTGAATCCCCATAAACGTAAATTTATAAACTATTAGTGAATTACACGCATGCGTCGCGAAAATTGTCTGTTGGCTGGTTGGATGAAAAACTCTCCCTACTATAGTGCCATGGCCGGGGTTCGAATCCCGACTTCCCGTACAGCGTCAGCGTGTGTATGCGCGTGTGTACAAATAAAGTTCACTACTATATTTGACGCGTATTGGTCTTTTTATACATACCTTTGTGTATACAGGAGTGCAGAGAAGTGTATGTTTTCCCGCTTACAAATAAATATCCAGCATAGTTTTATTTGTGTCTGTGTTTTTGTGCGTATGTGTAGGATTATGTGACGATACTATACTTGCCTGTCTGTTAACCTGACTATACCGGTAAATTATGCTATCTAGCCAGTGTATGTGTGTGTTTGTGATATATATATATATATATATATATATATAGTTATATAGATAGATAGATAATAGATAGATAGACGGAGAGAGAGAGAGAGAGAGACGGAGAGCAACCTAGTTACAGGCAAACTATTGACTATGGTGCTGCCTTCTAACGACTGTAAGTAAGAACAACATTTTGGAAATCCATCTCGGACATAATCTATAAAAATGGCGGCTTCCTTTCGGTAAAATACTGCGGTACAGATTTAAAAAAAACGTAATTACGTTCTGATATGACCTGTTATTGGTATCATTCTGCACGTATAAAACTAGTAAAATACATAATATTAATGTGAATAATAAATCTAGAGGAGAAGTGTTAATCCACCTTCATTTCAAATTTTCAGGACTAATACTGCTATATTCACAAATATCATAAATAATGTCAAAATGTGTAACGATCACCCACATATTAAATAATCCTGTTCAAAGTGCCGATTAATTGACTTTTAATGGCCTGTGGGCGCCGCCAATTTGAGGCTAGACGTCACTTCAGCGTATCCGGTTGACTTGAAGTCTGTAGAGCCCGTACAAAAGCATGTAGACAAGTGTGAGCAAAAAATCATTCCAGAACTAAATGGCATGATCTTGTTAAAATTACATCATGAATGACATACAACCATATCAGTTTGAGCCAGAAGGAACCTGATAAGAGGAAGATGATTGAAAATGGCTCAGAAATTAATGCTCAAGAGAAACTATAATCCGCGTCAGTGTAGAGAGTGCCAGTCTGACGTCACAGCATTTCAGGTTTCTCCTTCCCGCCTTCGAATCCGGCTACCGGTACAGTCGTAAAGGCGAGTATTTCCCTATATCTATGATATCAGGTATATTTCGTGATTATTAGTGTGGAATTTTTGGTTACTGTTCTAAGCATTATATATTCATTTTATTATATTAATTTTATAAATTATTTCTGAGGGCGGACTGTCCCTTTAAAGAATACGAACACACCGCTAATTATATTTCATTTATTCTCTCCAGAAAGCTTTGAATATGCATTAGATATTTCGCAAATAACATATAAACCTACATAGGATAACACAATGTGTGATAGAACAGTTCACATTATTTATAGACATCTTTTAGTCTGCATATTGTTATCCAGTAATAAACAGCCGAGACGAGAGATTAATTATTTTGGCATAATGTTTAAACATTCAAGCGTCTATAAGAATGGAATCGACTGTAGGCGGATTTCAAGATTTGATGAATGAGAGAAAGAGAGAGATATATATTAAGTGACATAAACGTTAGTTAAGTGTTTATTGATACCTCTACACAAACGAGAAAACAAAAAATCCCCAAACGATTACCAGGATCACAGGGATAGATACAGACATAGCAAACACATGAAGCCCACACCCAACTATATTAATCCCATATACTAACTAAATGTCATGGTCATCTATACTGATACTCTATTGAACATTAACAGTTTATATATATATATATATATATATATATATATATAAATAACTAATTTTTTTTTCAATCTTCTGGAATGTACCCTTTAACAAATTTGTATTCTATAATAGTACACCACACACATGCGCGCGCGCGCACCCGCACATATACACACACTGACTATAAAATGTTGACTGACAAACAAATATTTTAAACAAAGTGGAGCAGAGAACAATAATTATATTATATAAACTTGTGAATTATACAACAAAATAACATTATTTTATGTACACAACATAGTAAAAAACAGGCAAAATAACATATATATATATATATATATATATATATAATTTAAGAACATTTAAAAAAATTTACAAAATATTTATAGATAATTTTCATATCAAAATACATAATAATCTAGCAGAAAGCTGCCAGGAGAGTTATACCACCATATAGTAATCATCAGGATGATAAGTCAGATCATCAATTACATTGATGATGATGATGATGATGAATAGCTATCAATCCCGTATCTCTAATATAAACATATGTTTGATCCAATCTTACACATGCCAGTAACTTCCCCACAGTGTACGCAATTCGTTAACTTAACCCCAATCTACAATGATAATAATAATGATGCAGATTTAATATACAGTTATTGTTTTCAGGAGCCATGGTACATTAAAACTCTAAATAAATGAGGTATCCCAAATTTGGGTACAAATATTGATAGTCACCTGAAAAGAACAATAAACAAATAAACCCCTAGAATGGATTTCAAAAAAATAAATTTATCCTTAATCCCTCCTCTTATATACACATGTCCTTAAATCACCTCTCCAGGGTACAGGCGTCCTTTAACTCTCCTCCAGGGTACATATGTCCTTAAAGCCCTCGCTCAAGTGTAAACATTTCTTGAATTTCTTCCCACTCTACGCCAATCCTCCCATTATAAATATGTCATCATAAATCTCTTCTTTTTAAGACACACACACACACACACACACATTAATTGATCATCCACCAAGATACAGGACTTTTTAAGTTCTCTCTCTCTCCTCTCTCTCTCTCATTCACTATTTTATTAACCCTCCCCCACACAAACATACGATGTCAGTAATCTCCTCTCTTTAACATAACATATAAATGATGTTAACCCCTTCACCAAAAATACAAACAACAAGATTACAACAAATATGACCGATCCGTAAGATCCATAAGCGGAGACTATAATCTGCAGATCACGTGTCATGTCAGTAAGCGGAGCCAGCACGTGACTTCTGTAGTCGGATGTTAATTGTCATATCGGTGTCCTGACAACAGTTTAGCTGGAGAGACATGTTGCCATTTTGACTTGATGGCCGGAAGCGGAGGTACTGGCTCTCCACTTCGTTGTGCTTGTTGGTATAGCGACAAGCTCCCAGCATCTTCGGCGCCTCCCGGCGTTTGCTGCGATACTTAGCGGCCAACCGCCAAAGGTCGTCGTAGTTGTTGCAACTCTGAGTCCATCCGTTTCGCGGAACGACCCCGTTCGGCCGCCATGCCGAGAAGTGCTTGTTGCGTGACGTCACTTCCGGCGCCCGCCCGGTTAGGGGGACGGCCGATCCCGGTCGGACCATTCTGCTCGTCGCCAACACGTTGTCACGTGGTACGCCGTGGGCGGACGCCGGTCTCGGTTTAGGCTGATCCCCAAGATCGAGCTGATACTGTTGGCGTGGAATAGTCAGGATCCTTTCTGGCCGTGTTTGACCTCTTAGTAGCCTCGTCTGGATCGGTGGCTTAGGGACACTAATCTCGTCGCGTTTACTCCTCTCCTGGAGCGCCGCCTCGACGAGGTCATCGCTGATCCGTTTGTGCGTCTCCCTCAGGATGTATTTCAACTCGTCATCGCTCAGCGGCTTGTTGAAATATTTCTTCAGGAACTTCTTGGTCGAGCTGAGTGGTTGTTGCTGGTTCATAGTGTTGGTCGCCGTTTCAGTAGTTCTGGGCTCGGTGCGGACTTGTGAGGGCTTTATCGTCACTCGGTCGGAGGAAGCCACGTGTAGACATTTACCACCGGTTTGTGGCCTTGCCTGTTCCGAATTATTACGTCGCTCTACTGGAGCCGTAGTAGGCCTGCTCTGGATCGGAGTCGGTGGACGTACGACCATTCTGGATACGTCACCTTGTCGAATGGTAACCGGTCTGTCATCGAGATCATCAATAATAGAAGGTTCTGGACTAGACGGCTTGCCAGAATCGTCATCTTTGCCGATGCGCATGTCAAGAAGGACTCTGTCGACGGCTTCCCGAAACTGCTGGATGTCGTTCTGTTCCTTCTGTTCCTTCTGTTCCTGCTGTTCCGTCTGTTTTTTAGACCTGGTACCGTAACTCCAGTTAAGACAGGCAGCCACACCACCATCGTCAACCTTAGTGGTGGCTACGGCCACTTTAGGCGACCACTTCCGATGTAAAGAGGTCATCTTGATGTCTGAAACAACAACAAATGTCAACGTAACCGCTGGGCTTATGTCTTACTGATAAAAGTCAGTTCCCAATGCATTATGTTAAAGGTGACCACCGAGTGGCGGTGTAACACAACCAAGTAGGTTGTATATGGCCTAGCATTTGGCAACACTGATCTGGCGTTAAAAATTAACCGACTTCCCCAAAAAGGAAATGTGAACATTTGCGCAACGAGAAAAAAATAGTCCTGTTGTAACCATTAACTATCCAAGGCACCCGGCCGCAAACCGCATTTTATCAGGAGCCACTATAAAGATCTTAGCATTAATTTAAATCGATATGTTTTAAAAAAATTCAATATTTACAGCATGGTAAAATATAAATCTTGCATTAGAGTATTTTGAATCGAAGTATTATTCCCTGTATCAATTAATTAACCAACTAACCACTTAAGAATCATATTACTTTACTAAAACTTAAAGTATAAGTGTATAAAATAAAGTAATTGAGTTACTGGCCTTGTAGCTGTTATAAGTTGGGAGAAAATCAAATGTACAGATTAAACACCATATATTACCCATGCTACATAGCAGTGCCACCATCTGGTGATTTATTTTCACTCATTCAAATATGAAATATTTATGGTCAAATGAGAATAAAATGAAACTCTAAGAGATTTTTCATTGCGATTTACAAATTTTAGAAAACAGTCGGTTCAATTCATAGTAAGTAACAGACAGCTCCATTGACACATTGATATTAGTCTTATAAATTTACTTCATATCATTTACTTTATTTACTTGCACAGTCAGATGAAGTGTTAAACATGCATAACCAAACAGTACACATGGTTTCCACAGCCAAGAAAATATTATTTTCCAGGACATCATATACAATATTTAAAGGCAACAAATCAAGAAATGTATGAAAAAGCATATATTTAATCAATGTAGATCGATTACTGATATTTTTATGGTACAGCCTCCACCTTACCCTTTCTAGATGGTCTAAATTTTAACTAACATAGGATATGAAGACTATGTACCGGTATATTTTTTCTTCTATAATTGAAGTTTTCTTCTGCAAGCATAATATTTATTCACAGGTTTATTTTTGTTCTAAGTGGATTTAATTTCACAGGCAATATTATTTCCAGGACATTTCCTGATTTTGACAAATTTCAGGACCTGGAAAATGAATTTATTATTTTCCAGGTTTTCCAGGACATGTGTGAACCCTGAGTAGACTGGTAACTGAAGGTAGGATTTATAAATTTGGAGCCATTTTGGAGAAAAAACTCATACCTTCAGATTGTGTACACAGTGTGATTTATAATTTATACTAAATTGATGTATTTTTTGTAGGTCATAGAAATCTGTCCATATTTTGGTATTTCAACAAGGTGATGATAATTGCAAAGCTCTGTATTAGTATATCCTTAGTTCATATGCATATCCAACCAATGTTTATATTTTAAATGAAGCAAATACCTTTATAGTTGGATTAACTATATGATATAGTTGATAAACAAGTTTTTAACAATAGACAGATAAAAGAAGTTTCTTGGTAGCTTCCCAGACATTATTAGAATATGCATCCGAGTCTCTGCACCTGATTGGTCCAATTCATAAATGTACGCTATGATATGAAACGTTATGACAATCATTTGTAAATGTACTTAAATACAAATACTTTTGGTTGTATTTCAAATACAAATACTTTTCAAATGAAAAGAACAAATTCCTTGTTTTTCCTTTTTTTTAAATTCTGATACACACATTACATAACATCACAGCATCAACTAGATTTGTCACATCAATTTATGAATTTTTTGTCGATAACACATGAGGAACCTAAAATATTCAAAATTCTCATCAGTCAGACGAGGAAAGATGAGATCTGCTCATTGGATTTACTCACAAGATGTTTCAGATTATTCTTTGATCTCTTCTAATTATACTACATACAGTTGAGGATAATCTCCTTTTGATTGACAAGGAAGCCATCAGAAGTCATTACTTAAAGATTGCATTAATTGCAATTCCTTATGATCACAGAGAGAAGACAATTCCTTCATGCTTGTGTGTGCTCAATTCAGTGATCAGATTAGTTGGTGACAAAATATTCAGATCAAAACATGAAATAACTTTAGAAAAGTATTTTAATGTATTTGAAGATGTATTTGAAAAATCAAATACTTTGTGAAAGTATTTAAATACAAATACTTTTCTTTATGGTAAGCCCCAAAACAATTACTTGAAAAAGATATTTAAATACTTTCAAATATAAATGTATTTGACCCATACCTGATATATATATATATATATATATATATATATATATATATATAGTTAAGGTTAGTCTCTGAATTCAAAAAATAACATTTTCAATTCCAATGTTTTTATGAGAAAATATATTGCTATATTTTGAACTATATTAAGAAATTTAAAGAAAATTCATGTCTACGATATTCCATCCATTTATTTATTTGGAAGATTTTATTTATTATTTCAAGCTGAATACGCAGGAACCTAAACATTGTTCTCATTACTGTTTCCTGATAGGCTGATTATGAATTTGTTTGAATCTTGAGTTTTGTAACATTCATTTTCTGAGTAGAAAGAAAGGTTTCAAAACAACAATTACCTTGTTTCTCATCACCGTATCTCTCATTTTATAATATTTTCTTATTAATGACTATATCATTGCTGTGTTATTTAAAAAAATCCACATGGCAGTAAATTTGTTGGGAGTAAGTCAGCGTTTAGTGGGGCATGACATTGAGTTGTTTAGACAGTGGAATGAAGATGGTGAATATATTATCAGTTTGCATTGTTAGGTTACTGTATCCCTTGGGCGTTTTACTGTATCCCTGATTACGAGTACTGAAAATAATTACCTAGTAACTTGTTAAGAATTGTTAAGCCAAAACAATACATCTTACTATAATTAAGTCTTCAAATGAATAATCCAAATACACAATTTTTAACCCCAGTTAGGATTGAAGTTTAACCCAGATTAGACCGGTTTTGCCCAGCCCAATGGGCTAAACTTTTACTGGTTTAACCATGATTAAACCTGTGCTGAATTATTTTTTTACTCAGTGAAGACTATAATATATTGGTTTGCCTTGTTCATGGACTATGCGTTTTCCCAACCCCTCCACCAGGTGCGCCACTGAGTTCGATTAATTTCGAGGATATTGGCGCTATAGAAGTTTCGTAATTATTATTATTATATAATAATAAAAACAGACATGTCATTACAAATATGTAAATGCACCATTCAACTTAATCCAATATTTCCGATATCCTGCAATTGCAAGAAATAATTAAATATGTTATCACATTGTATATTGATCATGTACTGATTTGCTTCGCTGGTGGTCTAAGTCAATCGATCTGTTCCGGGATTGGTGAATCATTGTCTCTTAATTTGTGTATGTATCTAATGGGTGGGGATAATTGATATAGTCAGCTACTGAATGACCAGAAATGACACTGCCCTTTATATAAGTTGGTGCTGACGGGCGCGCGCGCATGCGGACACACGCGTGCGCGCGCGTATGTGGACAGTGCCAATGGCTTCACTTAATCCCCAATGTAGCAGAATATTAAGACATCTGCTACAATAAAGGGTTACCGTGAATTAAACTCGCTGTAATTAATTTCATAGACTGATCAAAGGAAACGATCTTCAATCAATCAAAGTTACAGAAACGTTTATCATCAAGCAGTGCCACTCAACCATCTCATTGTCAGGTCCAGATTGCTCCTGAGATACTCCTCAAGTCCACGAATCACATAACAGTAGAGTTCCTTAAATTAAACCCAGGTGTGTGTCATGTCACATCTGGGTTATATGCCTGCAGGGAATTCACTAGGAAAACACCCCCAAACACCAAAAATTACTCGGATTTAAAACTGACCCGGGTTTAACATGAACGGACATTGCTGTCACGTGAGAATATATTTGGTTGATGATACAAAATTAGATCGCTTTATAATGCCGTGATATCCGAACAAACGGAGACTTAGATAATCAGCTTTATTGTTTACCATGACAACACAGAGAATAATACTGGATCATCTAAATGGATTATCCTGATATCGGAGGTGGATTAATCAGACATGGGGTCAATTCGATTCTGGAATTGATGGGCAATTACCAAATTGGAATTGTTTTAAAAAAAGGGAATTGGAATTGATAAACTTGGAACTGAAGTTTGTTACAAAACATTAAACCCACGAATTAATTTACCATCTAAATTTTTAATTCAGAAATATTTCTTCCATGGCAATCCTATCAAGTACTCAGAGTATCTAATCATGGTAAAAAGTAGTAAGTAAAAAAAGTGTTGAACTGGAATTGATACATCTGGAATTGATAAATTGGATGTGGAATTGGCCAAATGGAATTGAGTGGAATCGGAACTGACCAAATGGAATTGAGTGGAATTGGAACTGACCAAATGGAATTGAGTGGAATTGGAACTGACCAAATAGAATTGAGTGGAATCGGAACTGGCCAAATAGAATTGAGTGGAATTGGAACTGACCAAATGGAATTGAGTGGAATTGGAACTGACCAAATGGAATTGAGTGGAATCGGAACTGACCAAATGGAATTGAGTGGAATTGGAACTGACCAAATGGAATTGAGTGGAATTGGAACTGACCAAATGGAATTGAGTGGAATCGGAACTGGCCAAATGGAATTGAGTGGAATTGACCCCATGTCTGATTAAGACATTAATGTCACTGTGACTGTATCAAACAGATCATTCCAAGCCTAGTGTTGGATTAGTTAAAACTATACGAAGACTCTAATTATATACCACCTAGCATAGAAACATCAAGTTCTCAAGTATGTATAGTGTGTTGTGGCTAACATCAGTGTGCTTCATATGAAGACCATAACTCCAGATACAATGATCATATCATTATAATTAATTGGTTATGACTACTGTAGTGTGGCTAATTAACCTATGGCTAAGCTTATAATATATATTGTCTTAGCATGTGAAGGCCAATGCGTCTAAACGCAGAGCATAATAAAACATGTCAACCAAATGTAATCTTATCATTAAGGTATCCACCTACAAAGATTATATTGGTAAATTTTCCTTATATATCAGAGATATAATTTCAGAGTGACAGTGAGTGATGTTAAATCACTATTATTATTATTATTATTATTTGACTGACATAATATTGCTGTTGCTGGCATTCCATCCCTCACAAGCCACACTACAGAAAACCTCCACATTTACAAATTTCACTAAGAACACTAAAGGTATTCATGATAAAAACAAGAACTGAGCCTAAAATACCACCTGTTCAAATGTCAGGCATACTGCTCTATAAACCGGAGATTAGCATAGCTTGGCCTCAGCTGTTCTTATGATCACTAAAGCTTATATTTATTGGCCTTAAGTTCACAGGATATGCACCGGAAGGGCATAGGATTACATGTCTAGAACCACTCATAGCTGATCCATAAGAGTTGAGGATGGGATCAAATCATTAGCCAAGATTTAGCATGTGATCTTGGAGCTGATCCAGAATCAAGGACAGACTGTCAAATGTTCTTAACTGGATCAAATCAGGAAAGACCACATAAGTTTATGTTTGTTATTAAGGTGAAGCCAAACAGGGACATATTGCATCCAGCAAATGAATACATCCATTGAAGACTGTTGGTGAGTGGTGGTTAGCTCATCTGTGGATAATGATAACTGTGGGTAATTATAGTTGTGAGTAATGGTAGCTGTATGTAATGGTAGCTGTGAGTTATTGCAGCTGTATGTAATGGTAGCTGTGAGTAATTGCAGCTGTATCTAATGGTAGCAATAAGTAATTGCAGCTGTAGGTAATAGTAGTTTTGGGAAATCACAGCTGTGGGTAATGGCAGCTGTCAGTAATAGTAGTTGACAGTAATGGCAGCTGTGGATCAAAGTAACTGTGAGCAACTGCATCTTTTGGTAGTGGCACCATTGGATAATGACAAATACGAGTTGAATAATAGTTGCTTTAGATAATGACAGCTGTAAACAATATCAGCTGTTGGTTATGACAGCTGTGGATAATGATGCCTTCGATATATCAACAGTAACTGTAGGCAGTGATAGTTACGTGCAATAACACTTGTATAGAAGTGCAAATGTGGATAATGGCCACTTTAGTGTTTATAAAATATCTGTTTCACGCATTGTTTATTTTTTTGAGGGGGAGGTGTGATCCTGGTCATTCTTCCTGCATGTATGAGTCAGTGAATGGTTTGTTTAGCATCGAAACTGGTGACACATGATTTAGGATCATATACCTACAAGGTACCAATCCACAAACATAGGTATCTCGATTTAATTTTAACCATGGCATGGATTTTTGCAATAAAACGCTTTCACCACTTCACTATTGCAATACTTGTGTGTATAAGTGTGTTTGATATTAATAATCTATCTTTAATAAAGCACCCTTACTAGCAGGAGCCATTCAATGGCGCTGTACAGTGACAACCAAAATAATATGTCTATAAAAACCCTATAAGAGATTTAGATGACGATCAGTATTTATCTGTGAAAACAGCTGTATTGTATTGGGAGATTCGGTGGTCTAGCGGTAGTGTGTTGGACCACAGATCACTGCCACCAGTGTTTGAATCTCGACTTGGGCATATCTGAAGGTTGTTTCATCTTTGACTTTGCTTCAGTACCTTTGGAGGTCAGTCGGCCCATTTAGCCTACCATGTGCACAAAAGTGGCCATAAAACATCATTCATCATCACCATTGTATCTGACTGGATGACCTGAGTTTTTGTGATGACTTTCTAATGGACACCAGTTCAGACAATTACTAATGTGCCATGTCATTGATAGATTAATAAGTTGTTAGTAAAATATTGAAATGGATACGCTGTATAACAGGTAGCCAATGTAGTTTTTGAGGAATTGGGTGATATGGTCATATTTTAGAGTATTTGTAATTACGTAAGCTGCACTAATCTGAATTCGCCAAAGGCGATTGATGTTATAATCAGATAACGGGAAGTTACAATAGTCTATACGAGATATAACAAAGGCAAGGACCATGGTTACAAGTGCTTCTTGTGTCAAGAATGATTATAAACAATGGATATTCTTAAGATGGTAGTAGCCAGCTCGGTATACTGATGCAACATGTTCATACATGTTAGCACATTTGTAAAAAATAACTCCTAAATTTTGTACTTACCTATTATGGGACTCAAAGATGTACCCATCTGTAATACTGGTGTTTTAGGGATTTAACACAATGTGGTGATGCAAAATATATAACATTAGAAGATTTTGAGTCATCCATATGTATGTGTCCTAACAAGGTTTGGGGTAACTGATAGTTATAAGTTTAACTGTGACTGCAAGTAAGTAATCCATCACCTAATCAACTATATAATCAATCATATTATTTTGTCGATTGAACTATTATATGATATATGATCACAGATTATTAATATGTCATATCCCCATGTTTCAATGCCCTAACTGAAGAGAACTCCTGACTATTGGGTAATGGGGTATGCTGTGGGTTATCTGGGTCAGTATTTGTGGAATTCTAGACATACAGGTATATCAACAAGCGTGTCAGAAGATATAAGCATTAGTATTTGCCTATCTGACTCCACACACAAACAAACTCTCACCTTTCCTCAAACTTCCGCTCTTTTTGACAAAGTAACACAACACTTTTTCAATGAATGGTATACGTACATGTATATTGCTGGCTTCAATATAAATATTGCACAATTCCAAGCTTTATAACACTAATTACCGATCAGCTTTGTCTATAGCACATACTAGTGATAGTCTAACAGATATATATTGATTGATAGCGACATTATCATTATGATTATAGATTTAACAGAATTCTAAATATTAAAGGCCGAATCCAAATATCTAGAACTACCAATTTCCCTTATCCGTTACAATCATATCAAAATCTATAAATCGTGATGTAATTGTCTTAGATTTAGAAGTTAACCCGATATGAAACGTGGAATTGACTAGGTGAACAATGCACCGATAGGAGATATACATATCATGTGTTTACTCTCTCCGGGTACCCGGTGTTTTGCAAACAATGACTGACCCACGTTCGCCCTACTTACAAAATTTCACCCATAAATCGTCGTCTTACCTTTATCACGGCGGGTCTTAGGTAAGTCGGACACTTGTTGCTATAGTCCTAGAATAAATGCTGCTCGTATAACTGTGTATTTTGTCAGTATCAGTCACCTACCACCGACGTCAGTTATGTTTACAATGGCTGCCGACCTAATAACAACCACCCGTCGTCATGACGACCGCAACACTACGATCGTCTGCTTCGTAATGGCGCCTTACGGTGGTCACGTGACATGCTTCTTGCCGTATTGATCGCTCGACGAGAGGGCCTCTTATGTCTAATAGTTTGAGAATAACTGTGTTGTTTGACATTTAGGCATTCTTTGACTCCATTCAGTTGTTGACGCCTTGCCAGATAAGTTGATCCGATGTTAAGACACAGTTCGCAGTTCATCGTAATGCATGCAGTATATTAACAAAATGGCTACCGAGTTGCGCGTTTATACAAGACTGTTTGTTGTGTATTTAGTTATTTAACATGGACTTAACGAAACAAACATTAGCAGTTATTTGATTACAGAGGTAATAAATAACGTCATAATCATATATATATATATATATATATATATATATATAAATCTAAATCTAATTCGAGATGATAGACTCGCGATGCTGACAATCACGTGGTGGATGTTCATAATTAATTCATTTAGATTCTACGACACTTGTTAATAAATGAATATGCCACAAATAATACTATATTGATATGGCAAAGATAACATTTAAGTACACTTGAAATATGAAGAAAAAAATACTTCATAACTTATGGTACAAGTCATTTGTACTTCACGGTTAATGAACTAGATATATAGGCATAGACAGAAAATTAACGGTGCTTGAACTTTTGTTTGATTGAGTGATCGATTGATTGATTATTGGAATGAAACAACAACAAAAACATCGTTTCCAACACAAATATTAATATAATTCACAAAGGGGGCATCATTGTCGTTAGTGTCTTATTTTGGAAGCTGTGACGTTAAAACTGTGATGAGTTCATTGTTTTGAATGTATAAAAATTCACATCCATACAATTAAAGCTGACAAGGATATATTATTACTAATATTTAAAGTTTTAATAATGGTTTCAGCAGTATATATTATTCAGAAATGTTGTTTGTCTGCGAAATGCACGATGTAAAGAGGAACATATGGCGGTATATATATCATACTGATCAGACATTGGGTCAATTCAATTCCGGAATTGGAATTGATTATTTAAAAAAAATGAATTGGAATTGAGAAATTGTGAATTGGAATTGAGAAATGTTGAATTGGAATTGAGAAATGTTGAATTGGAACTGAGAAATTAATCAAAAAATGTGGTGTTACCAATATACTGGAACCATAATGATCCAGAGCTTTGGTTCCTTATATATATATATATATATATATATATATATATAAAATATATATATATCAGTATTACCTGATGTCATAATATAATTATGTAGACAGTCAGGTGACTTGTATTGATAAATGTCTGACACATAGCCGAGTGAATTAGCGGGTTACCGATGACTGCGGTCTAGTTGGTAGCGCGTTGGATCACAGATCATTACCACCTGAGTTCGAATGTCGGCGCGGGCATATCTGAAGGGTGTTTCATCTTTGACTTCGCTTCATTACATTTGGAGGTTGCTCGGCCCATTTAGCTTACCATGTGCACAAAAGTGTCGCGATAAAGTGTGGCAACAAACCATTAGGTAGTGAATGAGTGAATGTTAGGTAGTGACAAGAAGGTAACAAGTAGATATTGACAATCAGTCGGATGAATGTCAGAGAATGACAGCCATATATGATTTGGTGACAACCATGGTAACACAATAAAAATCAAGTGACAGGTAGTGAAAATAGGTGAGAGTTAATGCAATAGTTGATGAACGTCAAGTAGGCAGGTTATGAACATGACTTAATAATAGGATAACCAATGGTAACAGCCACATGACAAATGGTGATAATGAGGTGGCCTGCAGGTGACTGCAATTCTGTAACCATGTTGATGTACTTTTTAGTTTATGTATGATGTTCAGTTAGGAATTAATAGTGAAAACACATTTTACGAATCTAAAGCTTTTATTGGTACATGTAATTAATAAAACGTCATTATTTCGTGTGCGAATCTGATATTGTTTAAATGGGTGAGACATTTATACCGCAGTTCACATAATGTGTGACAGATGTACAATGATCATTTGATTACATATTAGACGGTATCAGTGGCTTATCGCATACACATTAAAGCTCCTTTTATACTGTGTGCTTGTGTATTTTAGCAATAATAAAAACACTTTCACACAGACACATACACACACACACACCGATACACACAGAAAGACACAGCAAATTGCAACCACTTGGAGAATAAGATTAATTATTTATAAAGTCATAATTATGTTATGACGCCGGTATACAACAGTGCGTGCAAACAGAACAAATCAGGTTTCAAATACTGAGCACATAGTAACATAATAACTGAAACATACTTTAACAGTAACAACTTCATGTTTATATCATTATTGCTGTTATTGCTATTAACAGATTGGCTACATTGTTCAGAAACGAGGTATTTACTATTTACCACAATAACTGATACGGTATTGCCATATAGTGTCCGATCTCGAGATGCGTGTTAGCCACCATATCTAAAAATCCCACTCCAACAATAGTGGCATACAACCCTCAATATATGTATGTATACATGATATCTGTTATCATACTTATGGCAAACTATACGGCAAATAGCTTGTTGTCGTCAGTGTCATCTTCGTAATCGGGATAAATATTGTTATCAACATTTCCGTCATAATATGGAACGTATTCTGGATCCTTATCCGGTACTTTGATATCGTCTGATAGTCCCTGGTTAGGGTCGTAGCACGTACACGGATCGCCACCATCTGTATCACCAGTCCCGTTCAGATCTGGATTATTTCGATTGTGTACCCGTCTCGTCTGGGTACTCAAATGAGGTCGGGCGTTCTTCTTGAATTTCGGCATTTGCCACAATTCATGCGGCGCCACCTCGACCTTCTCGGCCAGCGCTATGGCCCTCAGCTGCGCGGCCCTGTTCACTTTGATGTCGGCCTGCCCGCGTCCGGACTTCGACCTTCCGGCGGCCTTCTTCGCCGCCGCCGCCTCTTCCTCCTTCCTCCTCCTGACGGCGTCCGTCATGAATTTGTGAGCCATGAGATCCCCCATCCACGGATCACCTTTCTTATCCGAACGCTCTCCACTTTGCTGCTTTTCCGGATCCAAAAACTGTCCCTCGTTGACCAGCTGGTCGGCGTCATTATGTGGCCATCCCCTCAGAGCGTCGATGACTCGGCCATTTTCGTCGTGAGTACTACTGTATTGTACGACAGGTGGATGCTCGTATCCGCGACTTTTTGTCTGGCCGATGTCAGGCTTGGTGGCCAGATAGAAGTCCTTGGTCTCGGCTCCGGCCACCTGATCAGATCTGTAGCCATCGGGATAGTGCCAGGTCATACAGTCTCTGACGGTCACGTTATCCCGAACAATCACCGGTTCCTTGGACTGTTTGGTCTTCTGGCTCTTCGTCAACTTACTCGGCATCTTGAAGGGATTTCTATTCTGGATATGACTCTGTATTTCGACCTTTGAAGCGGGAAGCGTACAAGTAAACGTTAATTATCCGCACTCGGTGTCGGTCCTGTCGCACTCGTTGTTGTTGTTGTTATCACTAAGCTATCTTGTCAGCACTGGGCCTCTCCTGTGTCTGTTTGTTTACCTGGCAACGGTAACTAAGTACCGCTAGAAATCCAATATGGTCGATAGAACAGCGACCAGACAGCGATATACCGAGGGTATCTAGTCAATAAATCGATCCGAATACTATCTTGGTCAGGAGCTGTTTGTTATTGGCTGTATTCCAAGTAGAACAAGATGGCTGCTAGAAGAGCATCTCGGGATTATAATTTTGTAATAAAGTGATCTTATAGCTAACTCACTGATACTGTAATATGGATATGTTGATTCTAGTTTCTACTAATTGTAGCCTGTCTTCATGCGTGGAGTGCTGTTTTGTGCTGCGCTTTGTTGCCGCGTACTTTTAGGTTAAAACATTGACACTGTAAAGAATCTATGAAGCCTCCCTCGTAGTCGACGAAGTCATCGTAATTAGTGATCCACGTGTTTACTAGACTAATATAATGTGGCTTTGGTGAGTTTAGTTACATCTAGGCGTCAATATATCTGTCAGTACTACAAAGTTTAGCCTGTCGTGGAAATAGGAACGCAGACTGCAAAATTATGTTTATAAATGTGGTGAATTATTCTTGTGTCGATGGTTGCATAAGCCGTGGTCGTGGAAGTAATACAAACAGGATATCTTTTCATCAGTAAGTATAAGGAAGACATTAAAAAAAATTGGCGGGAAATTAAGCTTAACTATTATTATATTTAGCCTGTTCGACAACCCCCGGCCTATCTCTGGCGTTTGATCCCAACTAAACTAGATCTACGGACTTGCACAAAACATTTACATATTTCATGGCATATAATAGGAGAGGAGTAATACAGATAATACAAAATTATAATGCACACATCACAATAAATGTCCATATCCGTAGGTTCAAAATTCAAAGTGCAGCCGCTTCAACGGTGCTTTTCCCCCTACCGGAAGTCAGAGCTGTTTGTTTATGGCGTCCCAATCAAACACCACTGAGTGCTCGGTCTAGTTTTTTTTAGGTCAATGGTTGAGTGGATGATGCTGATGTAAAATGGTCCAGAAATGGCTTGTCAATTGGCACCATCAACTGACATGCCGATTGATAAGAAAAATACTGGCTGTGAGATGGCACTGTTCCGGATTCGTAGATATGGAAGATATGCGGGGAAAACTTAGATGGTAGCTTGGGAAGGATTTAATAGAAATAGTGGCTACGATATACTTCAGAATGTACTGCTGTATATTTTGAATTTATTAGTGGAACACCAAGCCAGATATTAGTATGACAGGCTCAACTCGGTGGCTGCTCCTCTCAAAATGGCACATAAGTCTGTGTGGTACGGAGTTATAACAGTGGCTAAGTTCTTTCTGTATATCATCTCGTCGAGCACAACGGTCTTATAGGTTGTTACTAACTGCGCAGTTCAATACCATCATCCACAAATCACGTCACACAATCTAACTATATCCCAAAAGCACATGTATTTTACCTATGGAAAACACTCCCACTCTTGGCCTACATGTTTCACTACAAAGTTTACTTATCTTGATGTTAAATATTTATGAATGATACTTAAAATTTTGTTGATCAACTCAAATCGTTCTAAGCCAAATGTGAAAACCTTAATTACCTTGCTTTTAAATAATCATGCCTCTTTCTAATACAGAATAATAATTAAATGCTTACTAAGTGGAA
The DNA here is from genome assembly GCA_025642065.1 of Paralvinella palmiformis. Classification (NCBI taxonomy): domain Eukaryota; kingdom Metazoa; phylum Annelida; class Polychaeta; order Terebellida; family Alvinellidae; genus Paralvinella; species Paralvinella palmiformis. The sequence goes on along the minus strand of JAODUP010000291.1, from coordinate 570,933 downwards.
ATCAATTCACAGGGTCTTAACAACAAATAGATTCTTAAACCAATGCCAATTAATTGAGTCTGCAGAATGTTTTCTATGTGGCAACATGGACGAGACCATTCTGCACACTTTTACTTCCTGTCCCAACGCCACTGTGTTTTGGGTCAAGGTTCGTCCCATATTTAACAAACTTGTGCATGTTGGGGGAAACCCTTTGGGGACTTTTAATATATGGTTTGGGTTCTCCCATCTGCACAAGCGAATTAACGAGAAGTCTATCAGCGTAGCTAACTATTTACTCTTCACAGCTAAGGTGCCTTAAAAAAGATGGCATAAACACCGACCCATTCACGATTTTTAGGAATAAAATTAAAAATAGAATTATGGAGGAATATGTATCTTACATTCAACAAGGGCCCGATAGCCTTATTATATTTGACAATAGATGGTGTTCTAGCAAAGCTGTGTACTGGCTGGACTGTCTAAATCTAATACATTTCAACATGTAGTGTCTCACTTTTCCCGGTTTTCATTTAAAGGTTTGCCATTTCAAAGTGACAAATGTTTAAAGTCACCGAAAGGCATTATGACATATATATTTATCGTTGGGTTTTACAATGCTTATGACCATTGCGATTCATAGTTATGATAATAACGGCAATAAATGTATATACACATCAGAATTGTTAATTCTAAACAGTGTATAGTTTGATATTATAATGTGACAATTATTTAATTTCTATCAATACATTATGACGAACTATCATAATGGGAAAAATTAAATATAGGTGCGTATGCGTATGTATATGTGTCAATACATATATAATTTGATGTGCTTACAATCTTAATATTCGACCCACTTGTATGAGTCGGTGGTATTCTTGTTAATAACAAATGCATTTGTTGAATTTTATTGTAATATTTATACACTAATGTATTTTCTATGTTATTATTTGAATAAACAAATATGGGAATTGGTACGAGGTGAAGGCCATTTTAAGAACGAGGTTCAGGTGTAAGTAAAACACGTCTTGCAAACGCATTTTTATCTATTTCGTTTTCTGTTTGATTAAGGTAAATTATGACCGTCTTATCAGTTAGCTTCTACCTTTAGCCCCATCATTAATTGCTCACCTGGTCTTTTGCCATTTGGTCTGTGCCACATAACTTTAAAAAGTTTGATTTCTACAAAAATACAATTGATATTTTGATCAATGTATTATAAACTTATTTTGTTGTGTTATATTTTTCATTTGCTATGGTTCATAAAATATGATAAATTACATAGATACAATCTCTGTATATCACATAGCTCCGACACTACCAGTACACAATATTGGAGCTGTGTTTGACCAACCACTCACCATGGACGACTTTGTTAAGCACATTTGTAAGGCTGCTAATTTCCACCTCCACACTATTTTATCCATCGGAAATTGTCTTTCGAAAGAGTCCGTCATCACACTTGTACATGCTTTTATCAGGTGCCGGTTGGATTACTGCAATGCCCTGCTAGTTAGCATAACAGAAACATCTCTAGCTAAGCTCCAACGAGTACAAAATATGGTAGCTCGACTAGAAAACTAGAAAGAGAGATCACATTACTCCCATACTCAGAGCACTCCATTGGCTTCCAATCAGACACAGGATTATATTTAAGGTTCTCCTAACATTTAAAGCCTTCAACGACTTGGCACCGGACTATCTAACACTACTATTGGATACATATATTATAAACGCCAACTAAGATCGTCTGACTCATCTCTACTGACTGTTACTCGTACCAGATTACAAAATGGCTAGCGACAGAGCATTTTCTCACTCTGCCGCACAGATATGGAACAATCTCCCACTTCATATCTGGAGCACGGACAAATTAAATAACTTTAAGTCTGTGCCAAATCCGTGCCATAGGCATATGGTTGACCATAGGCATTATTGTTAACTTGTATATAATATAAAGGTGTTTAATTCATATTGTTAAGTGCCCTTGAACTAAGCATTATGATATGTGACGCTATAATAAGTGCTATGTTATTATTATTATTATTGATCTGTCTGATCAAGGGATCATCATAATTGATATCGTTGATGACGGATAATGAATAAATAGAACAGTTATAAAAGAAATAATGATTATAGATTTAAAAGAAGCCATTGATTAAATCCATAATATATACATGTAGATAGATATTTCTTTTGATCCTCCCATATCACTGTCAGATACCGCAAAGGCCATTGGACACACGATCCCATTTAAATAAATCCCTTTTCTCAATTGGGTAAAGTTAATCCAAAGTGTTTATGCAATCAGTGTGCAATTTTATTTAATATAATTTACACTCACAATCTCCAAAGTCACACTAACAGGGAAAAATAACTAAGGGACAAAAGATCTAAGGGGCAGAAGACCTGTTCTAAAGAAACCTAGCCTTGATTCAGAGGCCCTTAAAACTACAGGCCAATTTCAATTTCTATCCAAATTGATAGAACAAGTTGCTGTGTCGCGAATCACCAACATATGACAGTTAATAAGCTACACGAGCCCCTATGATTGGTGTACAGAACATTCAGTAGTACAGAGACAACTCTAGTAAAGGTACAGGATGATATCTGGATGATGATTGATGATAATTCCATATATATATGATGATATATAAATGTGCGATTAAAGTGTGCAATTTTATTTTGTTTAATTTACACTCACAATCACCAAAGTCACACTAATGGGGAAAAGGTAACTAGGGGAAAAAGACCCAAGGAGACAAAGACCATAGTGGGCTATTGACTGGATCCCGAAGTGGGTACCATTATATTTTGTAAGTTCCTTATTTATTGCCAATGTTAACAAATAACTGTCCTTATGGATGTGCATATAACCCTATTGAGTAGACCCAATTTTGCCCTTTCTACAACTGAGTCTTTGAGTGTAAATATAATAATGTTAATAGTTTTGAGTTGTTGCTGCCTACAGCCAATGATGTGCTGGTTTGTAATCCTATGATAATCTGATAATTATTTAAAGGGTATGCCTATGGGCTATCATTGCGCTATAGTAGATCTAGTCTACTATTATAAAGTCTACCCATCTAGTTATATGAATGCAGGATAATCACAGGCCTGAATATTACTGAAAATGCAAAGTTTTGACAGTTTGATTGATACAGATAGTTAATATTTATTCCAAATAATAATAATATTTTATATAGTGCCTTATTCAACTTGAATTGCACTAAGGTGTTTTTCATTTAAAACACAACTAAAACATATTCTGAGCTCATATAGCACAAATGGTTTTCACGATGTATACCCATCCTCCTGGGATCATTGCGCAGCAATATGGGGTTAAATATCACTTGTATGCTGATGACACACAGCCCTATATGTCACTGGATCCTGACAATGAGTTAAATTTCTCCTCTTCCTTGAAGAATTTAGAACATTGTATTGGTGATATACGGCTATGGATGACTCAAAATCTTTTAAGACTAAATGATAATAAAACAAATTTGGCATCACCACATTATGTTAAATCCCTAAATACACAAGCATTACAGATGGATGAATCTTCGATTACCCCTAATGGGTCAGTAAAAAATCTAGTGGTTATTTTTGAACAGTTTATTAACATGTATGAACATTAATATGCTAAGCTGCCAACTACCATCTTAAGAACATCCACTGTTTAAAAGCATTCTTGACACAAGAAACACTTTTGACTGTAGTCCATGCCTTTGTTACATCTCGTATATACTATTGTAACTCCCTGTTATATGGCATACCTGATTATAACATTAAATGCCTTCAGCGAATTCAGAATAATGCAGCTCGCATAGTGATAAATACTCGAAAATATGATCATATCACTCCAATTCTTCAAAGACTACATTGGCTACCTGTTAGACATTATATCTATTTCAAGATTTTATTAATAACTTATAAATCTATTAATGATATGGTCCCAGAATACCTGTCTGAACTGGTGTCCAGTCAGGTCATCCAGTCAGATTCTATTACAGGTGTCTGTGTCTAGGCTCAAGTCATATGGTGATTGTGCATTTAGTGTTGCAGCTCCGACTTTGTGGAAAAGGTTGCCAGGAGATATTTGAAATGTATGATCTCTTGAAAATTTTAAATCTGTTCTAAAAACACACCTGTTCAAGGTCGCTTTCACAGATAAATAATTAATATCTTTTAAATCTCAGATATATTATTTGGGGTATTATTATATTACATATTATTTGTACAGTGCTTTTGAATGGCTCATGCTAGTAAGGGTGCTTTATTAAATATACATTATTATTATAAATCCATTTATACATAATAAACTGGTTTGTATATTATAAATAGGGTATTTTAAATAAGTGTGTTTTAAGAACCGTACAAAATACTTGCTTCAAGTTTAATTTGGTAAGTTATTCCAGAGCCTGAGAACTGATGCTTGGAAGGATTTTTCTCTACATTGCTGTATGGCTTTTTGATACCGAAAAAAGTGCATAGGACTCACATCGCAGCATTCTCACTGGTGTATACATTTGGATCAGATCACTTAGATAGGCTTGGGTTTAAGGCGGCCTTAAACCTGGATTTGGCACGGCATATGCAGCAAACTGCCCTTAAAACTGCACGAATGTGGTAAAAACCAACTTAAACTGCTTAAAATGGCTTAAAGCTATCCCTGTCCAAAGGCACACTGAAGATTCCATTATTATACAAAAAACATGTACATTATATATATTAAATCAACTACAAACAAAAATAAATCTTAAACTTAAAAATGACAATTTGACTAATCAGCATTCACAATTTACCAGCCCAAAAATTCCACGCAACATGCGATAACAAAAGAAATCTTGCTTGTTTTTTGGACACCGGGACGATTCTTGATGTTATTGTGTATGTAATTGAATGTACTGAACATCCTCTCAATAGATGCTGAAGGTGATGGTGATGTTCTCAGTCATTTTCATACTGTCAACCTTTGGAAAGGTCGTTTCATAGTCACATGAAACACACCTGGACAACATTTTGCCATCCTTTGTCACTCTTACAAAATGTTGCCAAGCAATATCTTGTGGTGTACCACCTTTGTTGACCAAAACAAAATGAATTATTGCTGTACACAAGTCACAAGTAGGTACTCTTTTGTAATGAATGTATCAGGATTTGACACAAAATGAAATGTTTGATTATTAGTGTGCAGGAGAAGCTTTACCTTAGTAGACTTCAATAGCACGTCACCTTTGCTAGAAATAATAGGCAAGCAAACTGCCTCATGCCTGTTACTCACACCTCTGTTTTATTTAGAAATAGGACATGCTTTTAATGGCTAAATATGTTTGAAGCCTGTACTGTATTGATCTTATAATATGGTATTTGTCATTTAATTGCAAACAAAAAACACGACACGTCAGCGAGTAGCCATCTCGAATCTTTATAAGGCAACTACCGGTATTCCCACAACGAGGCCACAGGCCGGGATAAGGAACACCCACATGATAGGGAAAACCATTAAACATGTATATATACTAGTCTTTCACTAGATGACGCCACGTTACAATGTGAATAGGCATAAGTGAAGGCTTACGGCTTCTATCTGCTACTTTCAATCTCTGATCGCAGAAACCTGATCTAAATGACGAACTTCTACGAAATGTGTGCATATAACAAGGCCTTTCTACGCTTATAACTGCTTTAAACCTGTTTCTTACATCTCTATCACATATGTAGCAATTGAGAATATAAAAACAGAATACCTTCTTTCTGAAATTTATTTGGCCATACCTGATAATATATATATATATATATATATATATAGTACACTGATTGGTGTTTGTTCTGGAGTATATCATATAATATATGCATATGACTACCGGAATTTCACTATTCCAATAATAACATAAAATTGAACAATTGATTTCAGTGTTTTGTACCACAGTCTGACCACAATAACATAAGTGGCTTCATAATTAACTTTTTGCTACATATTTATTCTTAATCATACCCTACTCAAATGGTGGAGGGCATGAGGACGAAGGATGATTTTGTTTTGTCTGGTGCGCATCACAGTGTGCATCCTTCCTTTTTGACAATTGATAATCTCCACTGGAGCACTGCAGTACATAAGTGTCTCGATGTTGAACCTTTGAGTGCCACGTTCTGCAAGAACAATTTAATATGAAAATGCAGATCTTTTCACATGGAACACACACCAGATTGTATGGTGAGACTGATATTGAGTGTACGGAATATAGACGCTTTCCCTGTTAGTAATGCCTGTCTTAATTGACTGTTTAAATAAAACAGTTGGAATTGAGTTCCAATCATTGATTATTTGTTGGCTCAACACATTTGGTGTCATACCTTGTCTCGCATGTAACTTGACCACCCTTTGGCTGTGCCCTCTTCTGCTCGAGGCTGTCACCATAGTGAAAAACATACTTGGATCTATTCCGTCGATGCTATTCAAGATTTTATGCACTTGGAGTATATCGTTCCCTCATCCTGTCGTGTTCGAGGGATGGCAATATCAGCCTTCTCAATCTTTCTTCATTGCCGAGTACTTTCAGGATTGGTATCATTCGGATTGTTCGATGCTGGATCTTCCCTATCTCATTCAGGCAAATGAAAGTTGTCTGGACTAGCCCCATCATTCATGAGACGCTCTTAACCGTATGAGTAACATGTGAATGTGTATCTCCTCAACAACCCCCCCATATCCTTCTGCGATGTTGAGGCCAATGGGATGTTTATGAATATAACGAACACGACTGGATCCAAGACATTGCCCCCGCGGGGGGGGGGGGGGTACCGCTAAGGATATCAGCTTATGTAGAAATTTTGTCATTTACCACCACTCTCTGCCAGGAGGAACTTCTTTATCCATTCCAGCGTTCTGACTTTGATGCCGTATGTTTCCAATTTAGTCAGGAGGTTCTGGTGTGGCACCGTGTCGAATGCCTTTCTAAAATCCAGGTACATGTATATTGCATCTATGGACCACTATCTAGCATTTCAGACCACATTTCAAGTGTTATTATTAGTTATGTCATATACGATCGTCCAGGGACAAACCCATGCTTATATATTAGCTTAAATATGTAAGTTAATTCTCTTTTTTCTGCCCTTCCCAATAATCGCCCTATGCGTATTTATTTTCGTGTGATTTCAGATTGTTTGTAAATACAAACACATGCCAGGAACTTTCATTGTTTTGATCTACCAATGTACATAAAAAATGACAGAAAAACGGTAAAAAATTGAAACAAGCGGCTCGTCCATTGACCTGAAAGAATACTAGACCGAACACGGCCGCCGATTTAATGGCAAACATGTCTCAACTTCCGTTCGGGGAAAAAAGGAACGCAGACTGCTAAAATCAGTTTGATAAACATGGTGAATTCTTGTTGTATCGTTGATTGCATAAGCCAGAGGCGTGAAAGTAATACAAAAGGTATATCTTTTCATCGGTAAGTATAAGGAACACATTTAAAATAATTGTTAAAGCGTTGTTTTTTTTTGGCGGGAAATTAAACTTAACTATTATTATTATTATATTTAGCCTATTCGACAACCCAACTAGACTAGATCTAAGGACTTTCATAAAACGACATTTACATATTTCATGGCATATAATAGGACAGGAATAATACAGATTGTCTGCACACATAAAATTATAATGCACACATCACAATAAATGTCCGTATTCATAGGTTCAAAACTCTAAGAGCAGCCACTACCGGAAGTCAGCGCTGTTTGGTCATGGCGGCCCATTCAAACATCACTGACTGCTCAGTCTAGTTTTCTTTCAGGTCAATGAACACCACTGAGTGCTCGGTCTAGTTTTCAGGTTGCTTTTGCTTTGTTTTTCGGAGAGAATCCCCAGGCTGTCACTTATTCAGCACAGCTTCTATGTTAGAGTGGTTGAAACCCCCCCCCCCCCCAGCACTCACAGGGGAGCAGCACGGAAAGATGGAGTCCCTGCCAGAGTGTTTTAGGTCCCCCTTTATTTTTAATAATTCAATGGAGACGGCAGCGCTATTTAACGTGGTCAGCCACCGACAGTGTTATGAGCCGATAAATTAATCTCTGGAAAAGTTTCGACCTCTTTGTGGGATCGAACATGTGACCCTTGGCATCAAATGCCGGGTGCTAAACCGCTAGGCCATCGAAGCTCTCTAATTCTTTCAGCTCAATGGGCTCGTCATACCGACGCAGGAACTATGTTTTATTGCGTAGGCTGAAAATAGGAATAAGGCTTTCCGTGTTATGTCATGTGACCTTGTTGTGTTGTTATACCTCGGTTTTCAATGATCGATGGATGTTTTTTGTTTGTTTATTGCTTTATGTTCGTTTTCAACGGATATAATACAAGAAAATAAAGCCGCAAAATAAGATAATAAGTGAACATTATATTGCCATGACATTCATTTATGCCTTAATAGGGTGAAAGTAGGGTTCAAAAAGATGTATGTATATATATATATATATATATAATGTGTGTGTGTATGTGTGGCATAATGACAGTTGTCATATACTTCATACCTCCATGGTCTAACTGTTAGCGCCGTTGGCCACAAATCTATACCACCTGAGCTCAAACCCCGGCCAGGTTATATTGGAAGGATGTTTCATTTTTCACTTCGCCTTATTACCTTTGGAGGTCGCTCGGCCCATTTAGCCTACATTGTCCACAAAAGTGGCTGTAAAACAGCAACATTTATATATATTTCAGATACCCAGCCACACAAAGTGTAGACATATATACATGGAACTTAAAGGTCACAGGAAAAGGCCTCCCAGATTAGTAAAAATGTCAGTGTTATTTATTAAAATCAATTTCAGTCATAGATATATTTAAATTTTTGCTAGAAATAAAGTTGCAGTGGTTTTAAAATTTGTCTACGCTACAGCTTTAATCGACAATCTTCGGAAAAATTTGGAATGTGACGTCATCTTTGACAAACATACGCCAAACACTCGCCGTGGCCTAGTTTAACCTGTATTACGAAATCGACATTCTCATTGTTAAACGTTTAAAATGGTGCATTGTGCCGCTTATAATTGTGCAAATGGATCTGCCAGTGGATGGAGTATGCATTCGTTCTCCAAGAACAAGACTCGTTTGCGCGATTGGCTGCGAAACATGAACAGATTCCGGTGGGAACCAACGTGCCACAGCAAATTCAGCGGGAAACACTTTGAGGAACATATGGTTGCTATTTTACCGTCTTTGGCACGATCAATTGGATATTTCTGTATCGGTCACATATGGGACAGCCCACACTCACCCAGCTCTCGTGTACCGACAAATACCACTTTATTTTAAATGAAGTTATGTGAAAAGAAGAGGGAAATGTGTTCTTGTGTGTTGACTTATTAATTAAACTTATACCAACGCAACAAATATAAGCTATTTCCCTATTTTCGGCCCATCCCAATAATCGCCCTATCCGCATTTGGGGCAAGTTTCACGTGATTTCAGATTGTTTGTAAACACAGACACATGCCCGGAACAATCGATGAAATATAAATTAATCAGTAAAACAAAATTGCCACCCAGTTCTAATGTCATCTTGATGCTAAAGCAAACTGCACTGAAATTTGTTGATGTATTTTGCATTATACCTTGACTATGAGATTGCCCAACCCCTGTACTAGGTGCGCCACTGAGCTCGATTCTATCAACGGATATAATACAACAAAGTAATGCCACAAAATAAGATAATAACTGAACATTACATTACCACGACCTTAATTTATGCCCTAATAGGTAAAAAGGTACACACCAATCTAACTCTTGTTGTGGACCGGGACCAGGTGTCGGTGGCATGTGTGGCTACTCTGGGTCCACGTATGCACTTGCTGCAGATAATTCTTCACAATTGATACTGTCTGTGATCCTTTTTCGCCAGTGGTTCAGAGTTGTATGGTTTGATATCTTCAAAACTTTCGTCGGAATATGACATTTCGTCTGTCAACTGTAAACAAGCTGTGGCAATACGTTATATTTGTCAAAGATGACGTCACACGATAATCCTTAGTGAGCGTAGTACACGCTAACAATAGCTCGCGAAAGTTCGGAAATTAAGGATTTAGGGAAAATTTTAATGGAAATATGATAGCTGGCGGTTAGAATTGTTTTGAGTGTGGTAGTGCAGCTGATAGGGAATGCAATACTTGATTTCTACGTTATATTTACTTCGAAACATGAAATTTCTTTTCCGGTGACCTGTAATAAATATAAAACAAAACTCACTATAAATATGAAATATATAAAGTAGAGAAATAAAACGACAATACAACCAGCTGTTTTGTCACGTGGATCCAGCAATTTACGATTTCTGCCAAGATTAGATCTTTTTCGGTCGTTTCGGCGACATTGGGGCAGCACTTCTTGCGTGATTCTATTGACCTGGAACTATGCTTGTACAGGTTGACTAACTTGTCTTGTTCATATTTGCTGATGGCAATTTGTAAATCAGGTAACTTTGAATAAATTGCTCAAAGCCCTAAATCCGCCATTATTTATGCAAAAACATGTGCATGGGCATCATCAACCAAAAAAAAAAACCCTAAACAAACAGATGCGCGATATGACCGAGTGACATTTTTATAAGGAATCACAAATTAATATATGTTATAGAAATGGAATTATATGTTCATTAAGAATCGATGTGTGTATGTTTAACTAGATCACTGTTTGTTTATATATCGCCTTATCAAAGAGAAGTCCTTATAAAATAAAATAAAACATATTTGGAGTAAAACAAACAATGTAGGATCAGAAGGGGTACGAGTTGTCTCAGGCTGGGGCACGGTTGTCCAACATTCAGGGTGGTCCGGTGAATGGCTGGATCCGTATTCTCGAACGAGTTGCGATATCGCAACTCAGAATATTTGCTATCTTCTGGCAAAATCTGCGATAATCACAAAGTTGCTAGAAAGTGGTATTCTCGAAACATTGCTGTAAAAATCCAACTTTTCTAGAGTCAAATAGGTCTCGCAAGTTTGCGACATTTAATAATTCAGCAGACGTTTGACTTCGAGGACGCGTTCAGATGGCTGCTTTGTTAGTAAAATCACCAGTTTTTCGAAGGAGGTTTCGTCACCCTCGTGTACATTGTCAAAGATTACACCAAATTCAACATCTAGATGATGAAGAGGTATGTATGAAATTTAAATAAAGATAAAAACGCACATCTTTTATTTGTACATTGTTGTTAGGCTAATAAAAAAAATTGATAGAAATTTCTTTCTTTCTATGAATGACGGTTTAAATAAAACTGGAGTGTAACAAGACAACAATATTGTACTTTATCTTAAAAATCCTGTTTGTATATATATATATATATATATATATATATATATATATATAAGAGAGAGAGAGAGAGAGAGACTATATATACATATATACAGTTGCTGGACCGTTTGTTGAGTTGAGAACTGCAAAAAAACGTACAGTACAGCAGAGTAAATCTTATTACGGCATTAACACTCTAAAACGAAAATCCATCAGGCATATGATAATAAAGGCATCCATCTAAATTGTAATTGCTCTGGCAGGAGTGTGTTCATAAAGTTGGTCCGGGATATTGGTCAGGGATATTGTTTATATTTAAAAATACAAATAAAGACCAAACAATTCAAAAACATACTAAGCTCAGTAGAATCATCACTGTTGCACAAATTATCTTATTTTCTACCCTATCCAGTGCATACAAAGTATAGTCTGTATATCCTGTAATATAGGCTTCATTGGTTTTTAAAGCCAGATACAATTACTCAAACTGTCAAATATGACAAATAGCGACAAGATGACAATCACAGGAAACTTGATTGAATCAAATTTCCAACAGGGACAATCATTCAGTTCTTCGGTGGCAACATTTACCGATCCCCATACGATAATCGATATGAGGACGGTGATTTGCCTGATTTGGATCTTGTTGATTTGATTCGATTAATATGGCGCAATTCAAGCACAGTATGCACATGAAATAAGTAATTACTTTATAAGATACAGAACAATAATAATGATATCAGAGAGATAATAACAACCTAGATTCATTTAAGCTTGCCATTTTCAACGTCGTCTACTACAAAATCAGTAAAACACACGAAAAGTTCCGCTGTAAGCATAAATGAAAACCGTTGCAACACCTACGCGAACACGGCGAATCAGCGGCGAGATCTTGGCAGTTCCTATAAGCCGCAAGACATTCGAGAATACGGATTTGCGGGAAATAGCAACTAACATTTATCGCAGCTATTTTATCGTAATTACCAGCGATATGGCAACTTGTTCGAGAATGCTGTTCCTGGCTGGGTAGGTGGGTGGACGACGCGCGAACTATTTTAAACGGATTCCCTGTAGACATATACATCTTTATTGCAAACAGCAGCTCGACTATACAATCAACGTCGTAATACAAGCTAAACGTAGTAGTACCTATGGCTAGATGCCAAAATAAACTCGCACAACTGCTTTTATCTTGTTGTTGAAGTCTCCACCGTTTTCACTGAACTGTCTAGCATCTAGCCAATTGGGTCGCCATTGCATTAGTATTAACTAAGCCAGTGGTGAGACTGGTGTCTGCGAAACAATTATACTGTCCGGGAAGACATGGCTACTGGATCAATGTATATCGTCTCCTGGTTGGTTGTTGTCCTCTTTGTCAGATTAGCCTCAGGTAAGTGACATTTGCGCAGTTGTGTTGTTTGTAATTGTTTGGTTGTTTGCTAATTTTTATTTGGCCGTTTGTTACACGATATGCGAGATGCGTGTGCTTTTCTGTGGTCGTTTATCTGTGAATTAGAGAGAAATATATTCAGAGGACCGTCGCTTCCAAAGGTCTTTACGTTTAGGGCGGTCGTAAACATCCCACTCTATATCACCGAGTCAGCATCATCGTTCGGCAAAATCAAATCTGCACTCCTCCTATTTGGTTAAATAGTACTTTTCACATTTTAAAGGTACGTAAATGGACTATCTAAAACTTACATTACACTTTATAGCGGATTATGTAACTGGCTAGCTGAAAGATAAAATACGACAAACGTCTGAATTGGGTAAATCTTCAGGGAATTGGTCTGGCTCGATTATTGTCGCCTACGTTGAGAGCGTTTGGCGTACAGTGGTCTCACAACGGCCGGCTAAACGCTACACCACCGACGCTTAACTTACGATGTTAAATGGTATGACAACGACAGTGGTATATAGACTAAGTCCGTGGCACTGAGGCCTCTAGAGCGCTATAGTTTCAACCCTTCTTCGATCCTTAGCAGGGCGCCTCCGTGGTCTAGCGGTAGCGTGCTGGACCACAGATCACTACCACCCGTGTTCGAATCCCGGCGTGGGCATACCTGAAGGCTGTTTCGTCTTTCACTTCGTCTCATTACCTTTGGAAGTCGCTCGGCCCATTTATCCTACCTTGTGCACAAAAGTGGCCGTAAAACATCAGTCATCATCATCAATCGATCATTAGCAAAAAAAAGGTTTCACAACATTTCGTGAGCGTTCAGTGATTAATTGCTCGGCTCACAACTTCGGTTTGTTAAATTAAAACGTGAACGTCATATATCATCTGGGACAGTAAACCACTCTGCTAGTGTGACCACCATCGAAGACGGGGGTGAGCGCTCGCTATCACGGGAGCCATGCCTGGAATTATTGTTTATGCCTTCGTAATTTAAAACTTTTTGTGAAGTTGTGAAACTTACGTCTAAACAAGATCTGTTGATTTAGAGTAAAACCTGCCCTATCCGACTAAGTTAGTGTTTCTCTCGTTGGCGACCCGACTGCACACATCCCTAGTCACCTTTTGTTTCGCCGACGAAAGCAACACTTTGGCGTCCAGTGACCCGAATATAAATTTGCTGGCAGTTAACCAGATTTTCACCTATATTTAAAATCGTCTGGAGTTCTTTTTCTGCGACAGTAAAACATTTCTCTGTTTGAACATTAAAGACACGCTCTCACAGACATAACATACGTCACGTTACATGTTGTGGCTATAATTTAAAAACAAATATAGGTACTCGTCGACTTACGACCTACGCAGCTGAAGATGACTATAATATCATTAGTACACAGTATAATATAGACTACGTAAGGTAATTATAACATAGGCCGACTTCCGACCACATCAACTCACGACCACACCAAGTGACGAGCTGTATTTTTCTAGATGATGATGATGGGTGTTTCACGGCCACTTTTGGGTACATGGTAGGCTAAATGGGCCGTTGTACTGTTCTAATTAAAGCCACCAAACCTTAAGGTATATTTTAGAAAAAGACGAAAACAATCTACCGATACCTATGCCTCCCTATTCGGTTCGTAGAGTTGGAGCACGCGACCTGTAGTGATGATTTTTTCTTCTGTGAAACTTTTCTCCTTTGCCAGTCGCCTTGTCCAAGAATTCTTCATCACTAGAAGATCCCGTAAGGGTTTCGTCTTTGTCGCTAGCTGTTGTACAAACTTTTCTAGAAAATTCACCATGCCAAGATAGCGGCGGATCCCTGGCATACTCCTCTATAGCCGTCCCTTTTTCTAGATCAGGCTTCACTCCCTCCTTGTCGATCACATATCCAAGGTAGGCTACAGAAGATATGTGAACTGACACTTCCCTTCATTTAGTGTTACGTTAGCTTGTTTGACTTTCCCTAAAACAAATGTCTTGCCATATATCAATGGATCATCAATTTTGCACACCACCCCAGCTAGTCCTTCCAGGACATTTGCTATGCGACCCATGAAGTGTTCTGGCGCTGCGTTTAATCCGTAAGGCAGTCTATTAAAGTAAATTCAACAAAACGCAACATTTATCTGTCCAACTTTCTTTAATTAATAGAGCCGGTGTAAAATTTTACATTCAATTGTTTACTATGAAATTCTATACGTTACATATTTTATTTACAGCATTTCTTTTCCAATCACAGTTAGCAAAGGGTAGTTATTAGTAGGATGTAGGGAGGCTTTTAGCAAATGTTGACATTATACTTGCGTTATCGTCTTTCATAACAATCAGATCTCCAGTTCCCCATTAATTTTATCATCTCACCGGGAATGTCAATCTGGAGGATAAAACCTGTCCATCTTCTCCTAAAACTGTGACTACTATAGCCTGTCTCCAAACCCAACTGTTTCAATAGTTCTTTTGCGAACTTATCATATATAAGTGGTTTAGTACCCAGCAGGGTTATGAAAGTAAACACAGGACCTGACCCCTGCTGGGCCGGACTAAGCAGAATCTTTCGTTTCAAGATCCCTACTGTACAAAATGGGTGATTACAAATCTCCGGCAGTGGAATATAAGCACGTCTTCGCTTGAATTGAATAGTTTTCGTGTAATTGATAACAAACACCTACCTGTCCTGATGAATTTATGACGACCTGGTCTATTTTTATGTAGTGATGGTTGTCAGTATTTTTGAATAAATTACTTTTCCCGAGACAGACGAAGAAAGTAATAACACGAGCTGCCCAGAATGTGGCCCAGTATGATGCCGACAGATCTAGCAAACTCCTGATTTTTAACAGTAATTGTGGAGTGATTGCTAATGAGTGTTTTACCTGAATAGTTTTATCACGATTTATACCCGTTAGTAAGATACCTAGAACAAAATTAGCACACAAAGTATTTGGTATTTTTCTTCCAGGTGAAGCACCCTAATAATGTTGAGCTAAGCTTATATTGACAGCGGAGCTAATCTCCTGGCGAGAAATGCTGTATGTCGTAACAGATTATTACAAAATTGTCTGTGTCTAACTGTCTGTGTCTCTGTCTGTATGTGGGCAATTTCTTCAACCAAGGACTTTTGCAACCTCAGAGCTCCTGGCTAAAATGGACATGATGCTTTCATCAGACATATGATACATAAATCTAGTTAAAATTGTTACATCGAAATCATTATCACAGTCCAAACCAAGCCGACACATGAACCACCGTCTAAGATGGGAGTAACGTAAACGATATATGACGTCAGGCACCATATTGTTTGTCCCAGGAAGCCAACAGGCCATAATTTGAAAGTTGTGTAACACAGAATACACCTGCAATTCTCTAACCCACTACAATAGTTGGTGGTCCCTACAAGACCCTTTTACAATATTTGCTTTAGTATATGAGAAAACCTTGCCAGTTGCTTTATGGTATAATATAGAGTAACGCCTCTCTATATATAAGTTCTCTGGTTAAAATCTAATACTAGCGTTATAATCTTCTACCTGTGATATCATGTAGCACTGGGTTCATAATCTAATACCAGGGTTATTATTTAGCACTGGGGTTAAAATCTAGCACTGAGTTTAAAATCTATCATCGAGGTTATATAATCTCGCACTGGCGTTATAATTTAACACCGGGGTTATAATTTAGTTCCAGGGTTATAATCTAATACGGTTATACTTATTATAAACTCGTCCTGGCTAGGTCTGTAGCGGTATTATATTTATTTTTACCTTGTTACGTTTAGGTATTTGACCAATATAGCCTACCTTGTGTACAAATGTGGCTGTAAAGGAGTAACTTTTTATTATTTATATTCTATTCAGTTATGGTGTGCTCCAAGTATGTCAGCAAACGTAATTATAAATAGTTTATAGCCAGGAAGACAAAAAGTCATTGCTGTTGTTAAAAGTTATATTTTGAAATATTTCTTACAATGCTATCTTATCTTGGGGCATTATGTAAATGCCAGTATATATATATATATATATATATTTATATGTGTGTGTGTGTGTGTGTGTGTGTGTGTGTGTGTGTGTGTGTGTGTGTGTGTGTGTGTGTGTGTGTGTGCAGTTGTAGTAAAATAGAATCCCAACATATTCCCAGTTTTAGATAATGTCAGATATTGAAGTCCGTTGAATACGAAATGTGTTAAACTAGAGCCATTATATAGTTATTTTATAGTATGAAGTCCTGATTTTCTTGGCTATTCATCTGTATATACGATTGGGTGAAAATAGTATTATAACAAATATAAACAGACATCGGTTTGGGCAAAATTACATTTTGGTGACTCGCAGCCATTAATGAAGTCATGAAATTCCGGATTCGTTACGTGATGAAAGCTGTAATTATATCAACAAACATTACTCTCCGACTAACCCAGTTATAATTGTTACACGTCTGACGCAGAATTGTAATGATTATTCTGTCAAATTAGGTTAGAAACACACGACCGTTTGTGTGACTGGACCATGACGACGATGATGATTGGTGTTTTACGGCCACTTTTGTACACGCGGTAGGCTAAATGGGCCGAGCGACCCTCAAAGATAATGAAGCGAAGTCAAAGATGAAACACCCTTCAGATAAGCCAACGTCGATATTCGAACACGAGTGGTTGTGATCTGTGATCTAACACGCTACCGTTAGACCACGGAGGCGCCCTTTGTAACTGGATAGTCTGATATTTCGGGATATGTTCTGGCAATAAATGTTTCTTGTTGGTTTCCAAAAAGCAAAAGCAAGATCTTTAAAATGCAGTGCTTAGGGTATGATTATTACTTCAGACGCACAAACAAGTCCTTATATTTCTCGTTAAATATTAAAAACGTTTCGAAAAAGCATTAAAACTTAGGCTCACACGATTTGGGGGCGAGTTCTTATTCGTGGCTGGGTAATTGCGTTAGATCGTGCTGCCATCTCTCGGAAGTGGGACGTTACCCAACAAAGGCATAACAATAACAGCTTCAATTACCCCTGGCGCCACCATGCCGCTGAATTTCACACTACAGTCTCGGGTTAGAAGTCTAAGAATCACTGTGTTGCATGGTGATTTACGCGCGTAGTGGCCTATAAATATCTTACTGAAAAGGTGTATTTAGGCTATTTACCACCTATAATTGGATTGTATTTATAGTCCATTAAGGGTATGTGATCTCCGGATCATAATTGTGCATTTAATTTGAATGGCATAAACTTCATCTAATAGATATATGCCACTAAACTAAGTAACGTTCAGCGCGATTTGCATGCCTGTCATGGTCCTGCCTGTCTAGTTCAAACTTATTTTTGTAGAACTTCTGCCATCTGACATGACGATGTGAATGGATAAAATCAATGATCACATAGATTATAATTCAATGGGTGATTCCTATTACTGTACCATTGGTATTTATGCATGATATCGTGTATTGAAAGTGAACTGTTTTTTTTCTTCTTCTTCTGAATCAGCTGTTCTTGCAATGTTTACTACATGTAAATGTCAAGGGTGGTAATACTCTAATGTAATAATTTAAAAAAATAATATACAGGTGATACGTATATGATTGGTTCCCAGGTACAAATAAAAATAATATTTCCAAAACTCTACATTAAATACTTAAACAATCTTCATTAAAATCAATTTACATTCAGCTAAGAGTTTAATTTTAAAATCATTTATTTAATCCATTGAAACCCATGCCTAAATAATATCCTACAAGTCAACATGAATAACTAAGGCTTAGCTGTGTCATTCATCTGAAAGATCGATCCGCTCAATCTTTGGGTTATATCTTGATAAATATTGTGTTAAATCCTTTGGAAAAACACAATCGTTCAGCTGAAATACTAGTCTCAGTCTACATGTATTATGATATAATTTGCTGAAAGATTTCCAGTATTTATCGTTAGTGAAAAGTTGCCATCCCATGTTAAAAGTGGGCGTCGTAGCAGTTTCTAACCCGAGACCGCAATTGGTAACCGATGCAACGGATTTCGCCTTGATCGATCTATTCCTAACAACCTTCAGGATATTGCGGCTGTATTTGTCTATGAGAAGCTTACTTGTGAATCAGAGGACTGTAATAATATGTATGTCGGTGTATAAAATAACATGATTGTACTAAATAATTTATCAACCCATTAATGAATGATAGTTTCGTCACTATTAATGATTTTCATGCGTTTAAAACCTCATATCGATCTGCCGTTGTAGGACATATTTTTTATATTTTTTCAGGCGATAAAAATATGGCATTTGAGATCTTTTTAGACGAGTACTGGAATTGGAGATTGGAACAAAGTCCCGAATTCGCCACAAAAGTCGACGTGCATTATTACGATGATAAATGGCAGAATCTAACGGAGGAGACATTCGAAAAAGACACAGTTAGTAATAGACACATTACCTCTAGGCGTTGGGTCAAGGGACCTCCAATGGTAAGGAAGCGAAGTCAAAGATTGAAAACCCTTCAGATATCTCGGCGTGGGCATATCTGAAGGGTGTTTCATCTTTGACTTCGTTTCATTACCTTTGGAGGTCGTTCGGCCCATTTAGCCTACCGTGTGCACAAAAGTGGCCGTAAAACATCAATCATCATCTGGTCAGTCTAAGTGTAGAATGTTGGTTTGTTTTCACAGCTTCGAGATAATGTGTACTGGTCTTAATGATCTATTAATATATTCTGTTGAAGTTAATTATATGATAATGGATATTTAGTGTTTCTTTATGTTCTTATTGCCATGATTTATAGATGTTTGATCCAACTTTTCAAGATATTTCTTCATCTAGAATCTCGCTAATGTTAAAGTAAATCGTTATAACTTGATTATATATATATATAATACGGTATAACGTATTACTTGAATATTTCAGGTAATATACATATTATCTGATTATACAGGTTAACTGTAACACACACACACACACACACACACACACACACACACACACACACACACACACACACATTGTGTAACTAATTACCAGTGCACAATAGAAGTACATGGTTGCATGAAAAATTTGGTTTTCAATTGTTAAAACATTGTTTAAGAGTAAGTTGTACCTACCATGTATTTGTATTTAGTTTTACAGTATATTTTAATGACTCTTGGTTTTAATAATTGAGGGCTCTTTATTAATATATCATTAATATTGCCATCACTAGCGTCCAGGAGAATTGTATCATTTCGAATTAGATCCTTTGACGAGTGATTATATAGATTTACGACATATCCCGATATAACAAATTAACGCGAGTGGGTTGTTTTCTCCCCACATTTGCAGAACACTGCCAGGGAGTTTTTATTGAAGTCGGAGAAGATTGATCCCGAAGATCTGGACGATGACGATGCCATCACACTTAACGTGATCCGGACGTCACTACGCTCTTTTATCTCCGGATACAAGTACAGGAAGTATGTCATCTACTTAGTATCGGGTTCTAGGACTAATGATATAATAATCGCTATTCTAGCGTAGTGGCTATTTATATCAATTAAATTGGGTACTGTTGGGTACTGTTGGGTATTGTTGGATACTTTGGGTACTGTTGGGTAATGTTGGATTTAGTGCGTATCGAATGCTTGCCGATTGCAAACGGAGAAATGTTTCATTTCACGAAGTAATCGTTCCCGATTACAAACACTTGCTGGTAATCTAGATTTTATATTCCGAACATAAAAGGAGAACACTTGTCTTACTCCAGAGACAGTTTAATCTTCGAATTATATGATTAAGACAATAAGATTAAGATTAGAAATATCAAAGAGATAAAATCCAAGTAGTCTTTAGTACAGGTAGTCGTCGTTATGACCTTGATGGGTTACGACCTATTACGGTCGTAAGTTGATCCGGTCGTAAGTCGGCCTATGTTATAATTACCTTACGTATATTATGCTGTGTAATGATATTCTAATCAGCTTTAAGTCGTACCGCCGGCGGGGCGGCTGCGTGGTCTAATTGGTAGCGCGTTGGACAACGGACCACTACCACCTAAGTTCGAATCTCGGCGTGGGCATATTTGAAAGATGACTTTGACATGGCTTTATTACCTTTGGAGGCCGCTCGGCCCAATTAGCCTACCACGTGCACAAAAGTGGCCGTAAAACATCAATCATGAAGTCGTACGGCCGGTTGTCGTAAAGTCGAGCAGTCGTAAGTTGCGTAGGTCGTAAGTCGAGGACTACCTGTAACTAACTTTGCAAACATTAAAGCAGAAAGTATGCGATGTATTAAAAAAAGTAAATAACAACAATAACAACAACAGCAACTGTTTAATAATGTTTAAATATCCATGACACCAATCAGAACGGCTGAGACAATACAATATTGTATTATTGATTGTAATTAATGTTAGATAATAATGTTATGAAGACAAAGTAAAACCACAAAAATTATTTGCTATCGAACAATCAAACACTGATTATATTATTAAACTGATAGATAGTTTATTTCACAATTTCCTTTTACAAACATTTTGTTCATAGACGATATAACATTTCTGAAAGGTTACAATTTATCAGGAAATTATCCTGATAAATTGTTACCTTTAAGAAATTGTATGTGGTCTGTGAATAAATACATAAAAACACAAACTTTAATGAACGCGATTGGTCAGTGTTCTCGTCAGTAAAGAGGCCCGTGCCCAAGGATTTCTCTGTATTATCTAAGTTTATAATGATAACAAGTGGATTAGTCAAAGTACGGGGCAACATAACAACACACTAGATTCAGCCATAAACAATAATTCACAGTGACAATTGGGACATCATTAATGTAGACATTGTTTAACTTCAATAGGAAAATACATGTGATAAAGTCTTTTGAATTGGCCCCGGGAAATACCCCCCGAAGCTATTATATTATATTATATTATATTATATTATATTATATTATATTATATTATATTATATTATATTATATTATATTATATTATATTATATATATTATATTATATTATATTATATTATACTATATTATATTATATTAATTATATTATATTATATTATATTATATTATATTATATTATATTATATTATATTATATTATATTATATTAAACTCATCCACACATATACACACCAAGGCAGAACCCAAAGAAAGATGTACAGAATTCAATTCATTTAGTTCAGGATAGATACAACGAAGAATTCCCGACTCGATAGTTTCGGTGAGGTTATGCTGCGGTTGAGATGTTCCGTTTTCTGAGCGTGGACACTGTATGTTTCCAGGTCCGCGAATTGTAAAAAATGTTAATATAGAGCTGTATATTCCGTATACTATTTGCGTCTTTGGAGGAACCCCGTTTAGATGTTTGGTCTGGGAATACAGCATTTAAATAGCTAGCGTGGCACAGTGGTTGTCTCGTCTTGTCTAGTTAGGGGGAGTTGATACACCAAGCCGTCGCTGTAGGGCACGGACTCCTATAGGGGGGTTTGTTAGTTTCAAGTAGGATTTACTGCAGACCATATGGTCGTCTCCTGATGAGGGGTTAAATGTTCTTGTGGATGATGGCTGGTCGTCTAATTATTTATTTAGCTTTCTCTCCTTCGGGAAGGGAATGTTTGACCGGCAGTTTGTGGGTAATAGTTTGGAGAATATTCGGTAGTCCGGGGCATTGAATTAGGTAGTGGATTGGATCAAAGCAGTTTTTACATACATGGGGAAACCGGGGCACCATGGGTAGGGTTACCAGTTTCTGTCGGTTCCCATGGCAGACATCGGTTTCTGCCGGCATGGGAGAAATAGGTTTCAGAAATGGCAAAATTAGTCCAGTAGACCATGTATTTTAGTAACAAATTGGCAAACATATGAAGCTGACTTCGATGCCACCCTAATGCGCAAAGTCGTGGATTACCATTAAGCCCGGGATTTAGGGGATTAGCTGAAATCCGCTACGGGTTTCAGCTAATATAGTGGCCACCGACAAGGCACAGATTTGCGAAATCTGCAGAAGTATAATTTTCCAGAAGGGTTAGTGGACATTATAATATAGCTGCATCCCAAGTATGCTTCTGCTTCAATTGAGAGAGGTTTTCAACCTTTGGACTTGTGCACACCAAACTCCGAAACCGACTTGGTGTAGCCAAGGCAGCATACAGACTTGGAATATTGAATATTGCTAAAAGTTGTCATTAACTTGATTGTGTTTTTCAAATTAGTTGTTTCTGCCAATTTCTCTGTTCTTGAAAAAATGCTTATAAATTCTCAATTAGCAATCCCTAAGAAGCATTACACAATTGTACTATAAATTTAGAACTTCAATTGCTGAGCCAGCGGCTGCACCACGTTTTTGGAATTATAATTTCTGCGGCAGAACGCTAGTTTGGGTCTATATAAATCTATTTGGGCATATTCTATGTTTTGGTAGAGTAGTACTAAGGTACCCAATACCAGTAGCAGAGGTGTAGTATTCACTGAAAAGTGTGTCTGTCTTTGTATTGATACCTTTGGAGATGTGTGGTCCTGGAGGTCCGATGGATTGGTTGCATGTCAAGGTTTGTGGCAATACTGGCAAGTCGGTCAGCTTCTTCATTGCTGAAGATTCCGAAGTGGTTTGGTATCCAGTGGAAGATAATCTGGAAGGATAGTTGTTTGAGATGTTCGGCTTCATCCCAGACTTGATGGGATGTATCTCGATAGCTCACAGGGGTGTTTTTCTTGAGGATGAGTGCAGTGTGTATGACTATCCTCTGGTGCAGACTTTTCTGATTCTAGAATTGGCGGCGGTCAATGCCGCAATATGGTCGTCTTTCTTAGAGTGGTATCGCTAGATATTGAAATGGAATGGGGGAGGGGGGAATAACGGAGGTTTGTGTCGGACTAAAGATGGGTGGATGAGTGAAATTTGGAAGTTGTTTTGGATTGCTGTTACTTTGAGGGCCCAAGTGACTGGTGGAAACACTCTAGGATTCTTCTGGAGGTAATCCTGAACTTCTCGTGATGATGCAGTTGAGGGGTGTAGAGGTTGGTCTAAGAAGGCATAAGCAGATTTTGAGAGCAGCTCTTTGGATGATGTCGAGTTGGTCTATTGATGAAGGAGACACAATCAGAAGAGCAGGTGCTGAATATGTGTGAACAGTCGTAATCAGTGTTGGTCTATGGCTGAAAGAGACACAATCAGAAGAACAGGTGCTGAATATGTAGTTATATGATAAATACTGTTAGTGTGCTATATCTACAGAGAACACCTGCCTATTTAACGGTAGAGCGCTTACAGCTTGAGATTTCCATCAAAATATTCATGATCTTTCCAGCTGCTATAGTATTCAAAATAACTGTCCCCAAGCATCTCAGAAACGTTAAAAGTTAAAAAGCTGGTTCTCTGGAATATATTTTAAAGAATTGTATATGTAAAATTGATAATTTGTTACTGAATTATTTAAATATTTGACCGTAACCTTCTCTCTCTCTCTCTCTCTCTCTCTCTCTCTCTCTCTCTCTCTCTCTCTCTCTCTCTCTCTCTCTCTCTCTCTCTCTCTCTCTCTCTCTCTCTCTCTCTCTCTCTCTCTCTCTCTCTCTCTCTCTCTCTCTCTCTCTCTCTCTCTCTCTCTCTCTCTCTCTCTCTCTCTCTCTCTCTTCTCTCTCTCTCTCTCTCTTCTCTTCTATCTATCTTCTATCTTCTTTTTATCTATCTATCTATCTATCTATTATCTATTATCTTCTATTATTATTATTATTATATATATATATATATATATATATATATATATATATATATATATATATATATATATATATATATATATATTATGTGTGTTTAAAGTGTGTGTTTAAACACGTCCAATCAGGGCTGTTCCTATTTTGTTGTTAAAAGTCTAGGACGCGTGACCTTATTCTGATGATGACAGAGTGAAATAAGGATTGAGTGTCGTTAAACGTTGCTGACATTGTTTTATGAGGGTCGCTGTAGTTGTAACTCACAGCTAACACGCTGCTGTGGTTGTTGTTATTGTTCTTCACCGCGAAATAAACGGGTTTGCTGCTGCTGCTTACGATGAAATCGGCATTAAAATATATATCGTGTAGACTGTGAGGCGTTTATTAACTTCTCCGAAAACAATCGAGAAGGGAAACATTTCGAAGGAAGGGAAGAAATTAACAATTGCGCAATACAACAAGAGAGACTGATCACAGGTCATCTTCATGGAAGTCCTTGACCTTGGCGAGTTGCTGGTGTGAGACAACGTGTCCAACAAGCAACATCTATTCTGTACGACGTGTACAGCTCTACATCAAGAATATATATTGTTTATCCGACAAATCCACCATCCGACACATTATTGCCTGTGACGGA
Source organism: Paralvinella palmiformis (assembly GCA_025642065.1). NCBI lineage: Eukaryota > Metazoa > Annelida > Polychaeta > Terebellida > Alvinellidae > Paralvinella > Paralvinella palmiformis. The sequence continues at coordinate 545,943 of JAODUP010000291.1, read as the reverse complement.
TTTAGCTCCATTATAAATGACTCTTTAATCCGACAAAATCGTGTTCCGCATTCCCACTCCGACACTTCATTTAGCCAATAGAATGTGACATTTCAATGTAAAATGACCTCTATAATCCGACAACACGAAAATGTTGCCAACTATTTCGGCTAGTTCAGTCATGCAAGACACACCGACATGTTGTCAGTAATGGTTCATTAACCTGCCCACCTGTGATAATTGCTATATCGTAACCAATTACAATCGTCCTTGACCATACACACCGACACGCGATGTTTCCATTGCCTGTGGCTATCTAATAGACAATCATAATAATTCATGGCTAATTAAAAACATAAATGTTTGATATTTCCAATGTGCAGATCATGAGTTAATCTGATGGACTAAGTGACACGATTATTTCGTTATAATGTCTGTGATTAACAAACATCAAAATGATCAATGGCTTCAATGCCATTCCGTATCTTGCGCACGGTTATTGAATATTTGTTTAAATACGGAGTTTATCATGTGACAAACCTTGTCGGATTAACGGATTCTGACTATATATATATATATATATATATATATATATATATATATATATATATATATATATATATATATATATATATATCGTGGGCATATCTGAAGGTTGTTTCGTCTTTCACTTCGTCTCATTACCTTTGGAAGTCGCTCGGCCCATTTAGCCTACCTTGTGCACAAAAGTGGCCGTAAAACATCAATCATCATCATCATCCACATATATATATATATATATATATATATATATATATACTTTATATTACAGATACACACAGTATAATCCTGTCACGCCACTGGACTATCCTTCAAGAGATTGGAAGAATACAGTATGCAGAATGCCGAAGAAGACAATCAATGATTATCTTAATCTGATCCAGAGATATAATGGTATCCCAGGCCAGGTAATGGTATTGTGTCAAGGATTTAATCGTGTGCCGTTATGGCCCTTGATAGAGAGATATCTTGTGTACATAATCCACAGTAATCCATATTATCGCTCCAGATACTCTTTAATTGCGGGATCAGCACGTGATAAATAGTCAGAAAAGCTATGGAATTTGAATGCAGAAGCTACTACTTCTCTAGTATTGTACCTTTGTACCAACTGCTCTCCCTCCTTCCCTCTTTCTCTCTCACTATTCCCCCCTCTCTGTCTCTCTCTCTCTCTCTCTCTCACTCTATCTATCCTCTCCCCCCTATCTCTTTCTCCCTTTCTTATTCTCTCACTTACTATTTATAATTGCATTAAGTAGATATATCCAGATGAAGGCATTATTTTCCCAGGGTATACTTCTGTTAGTTTTCGCTTTAAAACTGCTTTAGACATTCAATTGTGTTATTTACAAGACTTTGTAAGATTTCTTCGCTAGTCTGTGAAAACATAACACTTAATAATTGTATCTCCTAAGATATGCAATGTGTTCTAAGTATATTCCCCACAATGTCCTTGTGACAAGTGTGTATAGTTGTAGAAATATAATTTTGAGGAAGAGATAGTAAATGTTTATTTAATAATAATAATAATAATAATAATAATAATAATAATAATAATAATAATAATAATAATAATAATAATAATTTTAATAATTATCTTTATATACAGATAAACCAGATCATCTCACTTATGAGAAAAGCTATTGAACTTAATACAACACAACATAGTGCTGCATTGGTAAATATATTGTATACTGTTGTCAGACGAACAGACATACAGACAGACAGACCCATGTGGAGAGATAACACACACACACACACACACATACACACACACACATGCACACACACACACACACACACACACAACACACACACACACACACACATACATACATACACACACACACACACACACCTTACTTATATCACATTACATAATATATTGTTTATCAGATTGGTGCCGTAGATCGTCTAGACAGTCTCCTTGAAGCCATTGACAACAAAACATCATTTTTTCATGAGCCACTGTTGCAGATCCCTGAAACCTTTTCGGAAGAAAACAGGTAAGTACCACATAAAGTGAACCCATGATACTCAATCTGAAAAAAAGATAATAAGTTATGGAGGATCATCAATCATCACAAAATATATATACAGTGTGGACCTTATTTAATGACTTATAACTTGTTGAAGTTTGTGGTAAAGAACCCTGGCTGTCGCCTATTGGGCACAGCCACCTGGTGTTGACTTATGTTATCATGACGATGGGCGAACTGGGAATTGCTTAACATGGTGGCACCTCAGTTTACTATAAAAGTCACTTTAGAAGGAGAAAAAACGCTCACCAGTTGCCCGGTTGGACTAAAACCTCCTCCTAATATCGGGAAGATGGTCAATGGGGCAGTATATGACGTCATCGAAAATAATCTTTATCATTACGCTTTATTAAATATTTAGGATCACGACGATAGTGGCCTAAAACGTAATTCCCTTCACAGTGAATACATTCTCTGAATTGATGTCTGTCTAAAACGTCGTCAGTCCTTTTCACGCGAGTCTTTATTGGCACTCGAACTCGTGACACTTCTCGTTGTCACATCGTCTGGCCACTGTGTCCTGTTTGGGAACGAGGGCGCGCCTTCGTGGTCTAGTTGGTAGCGCGTTGGACCACACGGATCTCTACCACCTGAATTCGAATCGCGGCGTTGGCATATCTGAAAGGTGTTTTTTCATCTTTGACTTCGCTTCATTACCGTTGGAGGTCGCTCGGCTCATTTAGCCTACCACGTGTACAAAAGTGGCCGTAAGACATCAATCGTCATCACCTGTTTGGGAACAAAGTGCTTCAACCTGGAATGTATATAAATTGGCCCCTAAGCCTTTAGGTACATCAGCCCCCCCCCTTCCGGTACTTCGACCTTTCACCCGACTACGGTTGACAACCTGATCCTGGTACTGCAGGTACTTGGCCGCGATACATAGCCATATATCCGATTTAACATAACCGCTAACATCATGGGATTCTACCTCTAACAAAGACGAGTCATATATGCTAAGGGGGGGGGGGATTTATGTTGATTTAAGTTAAACTGAATAATTATGACGTAAGTTAAATAAACAAAACCACGCGCGCCGTATTGATAGCTGAACTGGTGTTTTTTAAAATGTAAATGCACGTATATATAAACACAAATACAATCAAAAGTATTGTACACCAAATATTAGCCATGATTATATTAAATATCATAACGTTTCATATCATCATATCAGCGCCTCTTTAGCCTCATAGGTAGATCGTGGGGAAGCTATACATTACAGACCATATGCGGGAGGTTGGAAGTTTGAATCCCGGCCGTGGCACTATAGATCTAGTAGGAGGAGTTAATCAAAAAGACAACTCCGCTGTACACGCCATATATTATAAATTGTAAATTTGCTTAGAATTAGTCCCCGTGGTGAAGCAGGAAATAACAGACCATATCCGTCTCCCTCATTTGAGGTAACCAAGCCACGTGAAATAACAGCCATTTCGGCCATACATATGTGCACGTATTGTTACGGAGCTGAGTGTGAAGTGTCTTTAACAATTGGAGCCCTATGGCGCTGGTAAATGTAAAATGTAAATGTTGCTGTTTCGTGTCCACGTTTGCGCGTAAAGTAGGCTAAACGGGAATGGACAACCTTCAGAGGTAATGAGGAGAAGCCAAAGATGAAACATCCTTCAGACACCCCGTCTGTCCGGGGTTTGAACCCAGGTACTACCTACGGCCCCGGTAACGATGCCTCAGCAAAAAACAAACCAAATGGACGTGATCCTGGTCCCTACAAGACATCTAGACATCATCAGAAACTCTAATAGATAATACGACCCTAGATGTGTATTATTTATTGTACGATCTTAGTGTCTTTGAGTATCATTCGCGGAGCTGTCAAGTCACTTGAACGGTGCTAATTATAAATGTAGGAGTGCAACGTGCAAATGAATAAGGTTCGAGATATTAAATAGAATATTTAAGTACGAATGATAATAAAAAAGGTAGACATATCACATTCTTAGAGCATCTGTGTCGGATTTGGATGCCGAAGTACACGATGACAGTTGCACTTTCAGAACTGACCTCAGTGAAAGGCTGAACGTATCGCTAAACACCGAGATTAAACCTGCAGTCGAGAAGTTTAGAGATTTTCTCATAAAGGTACGTAACACATTCAATCTTTGAATTCCAGGGGATCCAGGCCCGTCTTAACGCATGGGCCCAATTGGGCATGTGCCCGTGTGTCTTACAAGCAAAGGGGCCCCACAAGCATAGGGACCCAAGCTAATCAGTGTATGTTAAGCACACTTAAGCAACCCTACTGGACAGTCTTAACGTATGTGCACGCTGGGCAGTTGCCTCTGGGCAGTTTCCCCACGAGCATATGGGGCCGCATGTTAATCTATGTAGTTTGTAAGTTGCTCTGAGTCGTTGTGTAGGTAGGGGCCCCAGTGCACTGCTTTACCCGTGGGCCTATAACTGTTGTTAAGACGTCACTGCGATGATCCACAAGGATCTTACAAGTCTTCCCAGTCCCCGTAGTACTGGGCACTGCTCATACTTCATACGGTTATGCAGCTCTGTTAGTTTTTCTGTAATAAGAATGCTGGATGTAAAAAAAACCGTCTAGAAACATCTCAGCTGGCAGTACTGTCAAGTAGACAGTTTATTGTTCAATTTTCTTAATAACGGTTATATAATTTTATTTTGACAGTTAAGAGACTACTTAAAGGTAGTAGTAGGTAACAGGTTCTCTTCATTTCAAAACATTGGTCTATTTCTAAAACTTGACATTCAACAAGTGATATAAATATTCTCTCTCTCTCTCTCTCTCTCTCTCTCTCTTTATATATATATATATATATATATATATATATATATATATATATATATATATATATATATATTTATATATATATATATATATATATATATATATATATATATATATATATAGGTATTTAAACAGTTACATGAATAATTACTATATCTCAGCTATATGAATTCTCACATTTAAATACTATTGTATTAGTCAGGACTACGATATTATAGCTGAAATAATAAAGGGTAATACACACACGACACGCACACACACGCACACACATATATATATATATATATATATATATATATATATATATATATACAAGCACACAACAGCACGACACACAAAATACACACGCAACACTATATAATATAAATATTAATACAACACACCACACGCGACGACGCATACACATAACACATACCTAATACACCACACACACACACACACACACACATGGCGCATATATATATATATATATATATATATATATATATATAATATAATATATATATAAATAAAATAGTCATCCATAATCACTCATTAATCAATTAATTATTTATTTACTTACTCACTCACAAATTACCATTAATTTAATATTTAAAAAAAATTACTTCTTGTTATCTGTGGTATATTATTTTTATATATGCATAGTTTTAATTATGTATATATATATATATATATATATATATATATATATATATATATATATATATATTATTATTTATTCATTTTTCTTTGATAAAGGCTGACAATTTTGGAAACATGTCCAGTATTTGGATTACTTGAAAACAAACCAGAGAACTATTAAGCTCTGAGGTATAATATAATGAGTGAAAATACTACTATTTCTGTTATTGTCGAAGGTATTACGATTATAATCATAATATATTATATATACTAATATATATGCTTTATTTACAATTATAGTTGCATTATATATATACTAATATATATATATATATATATATATATATATATATATTTCTATTTAGGTAGTGTCTTTGGTTGTGCCTGTGCCTTATTATAAAAGCTAAAACCTCACACACACACAACACACACACACACACACACACACACACACACACACACACACATATTTGTATAATATGTTTAGACATAAATGATGTTACAGTGTACATTTGGCAGTGTGCTGCTCTAAGGACATATTTTTGTTAGCAGTCCGCGTCGTCAACGGGCAAATATATTTTATCTTCCAAGTGCATACATTATAACCATTCAGTCATATATTGGATTATAGCCATATCAACAGGTGAGGAAATAAAATCAGTTAACAGTGTTATGGATTAAAACCAAAAATTTATCAGTTTCTAATCGGCTACGATAATTTTGAGCCATTTTGGCTAAAATCATCACCTCGAGGATTGCTCTATTTTTTTTTTTTTTTTTTATATTGCCTTGGATCACTGTGAAGAATATAAATATTTCATAGGATATACAGATAATGGGGTATTTCAGAATATTTGTACACCACATGCTAATTTTAGTTCAGCCGAATTTCCATCAGTAAAATGTGTTGCTACTAGAACAGTGTCAAAACAACTTCAACAGAGATTACCATAGGCTCAGTTCAAGTTCACGTTGTCGTCTTCAGATAATACTGTTAAACGTTATTTGAAGAAACGGCGCTGCTTTGATGTATCTCAGTATTATCATATGCAATGGAGCTGGTGATGACACGAAATCAGTTCAGAAAACATCGGATTCTAAATATATATTTGGCTACTTTGAAAGCAAAAGAAAGCTATTTTTTGTTCTTAAACTACAGGAAATAAAATAGAAGCCAAGTTGTTGAAAATAAAATATTTACATAGCGCTAATTTTAAACAGAGTAGAAGTGCAATTTACTTTTGCAAAATGGCCATTTTTTATTGTTTAGAAAAAACAAATGGACTGTAGAAACAATTGCCCGCCCTTTGTTTTCCTATAACTGAATGTATATTTATCTATTAGAAGGTCATAGGTTATGTTACTATGCTAAAAGCCAATGCTGCATTTAAGCCATGCTTATTTTGACGTTTTGCAATAGGAAGCCATGTTAGATGGCTATAGAGAAATACTGAAGGGCATCCACCTAAACCTCTACAAGGTAATTCCCAATATACCGAAGAACTGTCCTGTTATGTAAGTATGGACTTTATCTTATTACAAGATAATATTTAATAATGTAATTGCTATATCATTTCCCACAAAGGCACTGGTTGGTAGCGCGTTTGACCACCGATCACTATCACCTGAGTTCGAACCTCGGCGTGGGCATATCTGAAGGGTGTTTCATCTTTGACTTCGCTGCATTACCTTTGGACGTCGCTCGGCCCATTTAGCCTACCATGTGCACAAAAGTGGCCGTAAAACATAAATCATCATCCCAACACCTAACCTATGTACATTGCATGTCTCTCAGAATCTGTACGATATATATATATATATATATATATATATGTGTGTGTGTGTGTGTGTGTGTGTGTGTGTGTGTGTGTGTGTGTGTGTGTGTGTGTGTGTGTGTGTGTGTGTGTGTGTGTGTGTGTGGTATATAGCTGATTTATAAATGGAAATAAATTGTACATACACAAATTTTGTTCCAGTTCTTGTCTAAGATGTACCGATGCATTTGAACTTCATAAATTTCTTTTATTTTGACTTTTATGTGCGTTCAATTACAGAGTTGAGCAGAATCGGAATCCTGTTGGTTGGTCGAGATATGTTGCCATTACTGATGAGAAAGAGGGAGTCTTTCTTATTAGCGTCTCCCATCCAGAAACTAGGTACAAGTACTCTGTTATATCATGCACGTTTAAGTAGGTAGTCGCTTCATCCTAGGCAGTACCGTTTATAAAACTTTATTATGTTAATATTCATATGATCAAGGGCGAAACTATCCTTATACAGTGTGGCTCCATTATAGCGCGGACCGGTATAACACGAAATCAGCTATATCAGCAATATCCATGATAACGAATTTTCCGCGAAATGGCATGAAATCAGCCACTGACCAATCACTTTTTTCGAAATAATTTGAATGCGTTATCACAGTTTGTAATTCACACATACAAGACACAGCCAACAGCCACAAATTACGCCATTTATGTCAATACCAGATATCAGCAGAAGTTGTGGACACTGCAGTTGATTGCTTTTTAGGTTATAATGAATAGAATCTTAATTACACACCATCTTGGCTCAATCAGCCAAACAAACAGCCCAATCACAACCGTCATCTATTGTGTGATTGCACACACTAAAGAAGTTTTTTTTTTTTGTTAATTCACAGCTGTTGCCTATGTTTTATTGAAAAATATGCACAATTTCTGGTGGATGAATATCACCAATCAAATATTGCTGTTATGTATGCACAATGATGTGAATACATGGACTCCGTTGTTTCAACTCACCCCCCGCCCTGACCATGAACATGGTGATGATTGCAGCTGATTTATCTCAATTCACGCAGTCAACATCCTGTTATAGCTGAGCCATACTGTACTATGTTCTGTTTATCTGAGTATGATATAATTTTTATGATTCTATTTATTTATTAACAATGGAAATATCATATATATATATATATATATATATATATATAGGCCAACATTTGCAATGACAGCCATAGCACTCCATGAAACTGAACCAGGACATCATACTCAGGTATTAAATGTTTGTTCATAATAATAATGATAATAATAATAGTAGTATTCTTGATCTAAACAATATATCGAGATTAAATTTGAACTTTAATCAGCAAGTTATTTATGCGTTATTTTATTCATAATTGCTATTATTAAAGAAGATAGTGCACCATGCTTGACAACATTTTCAAGATTAGAATCCATACATGTCGAAGTATTCTTTACAAAGGTGTTGGATGTGCTATCACAACTAATTCAGAAATGCATCTCCCATTCTGATTCTTCTCAGACAACATATGTGAGATTGCGGGTTAGTGTTACATGTATCTAGGTTATTACCAATGGTTATATAATAATATATAATGGCAGTTTTTTAACGTGGCTGGCAACCTCAAATGAGGGAGATGCATATGGTCTGTAAATAAATTTAGAACTTAGAATAGATGGCATGTCCGTTGCAGAAAACCTTGCCAGCTGCCTAGCTGTATGAAAAACTTCTCCTACTATAGTGCTATGGCCGAGGCGCGAACCTGCGACCTCCCGCACAGAATGGCCATAGCCATTGGCAAATAGTCTCACGCTCCCCCCATGAGGCCAAAGAGGAGCCTATGAATGACTGTTGGTATGAAACATGATGATAGCATGATGATTAGCGACAATTTCATGATTAGTATCATACCCTAACCGAGCCTTCTATCATATATTGGCCAGAAAAATATTGCAGAGGCGCCTTGGAATCAATCATTTTATCCAGGAGGTAGCCAATGTCACTGAAGATTTCAGGACAGGATGAATATGTCACATTTCATCATACAAATCAACAATCTGACAGTCATCTACTTGTTAAAATGTGGGGTAGATACCCCTGGCTGTTGTCTATTGGGCCCAGCCAATGTCTGTATGGGGTCTTTCGGGAGAAGTAGGACGATGATATCTGATAATCAGCGCTGCTAGCTGATGATCTGAGAGTTCGAACTCTTCAGGGGGGACATATCATTTACGTCTTCTTCTGTACATCGGGTGGGCTGGACATTTCAGGGGATAATATACCTTGTTGTATGTTTGTTGACAGTGTAGGCAGAGTGCTGGGGATGACGGTTGGGTGAAGTTTCCTGTGTATGACCAGAAACGTCGTCGTCTGAGTTGAATGTCGGCCATAAATTGTATCCCTTTTCATTTAAAATAACCTTGTTTCAACAACCTACGCGATGGACCATTACAATACCCCGGTCTATGACGAACTAAGGTAACTCTGAATGATCTTCGGCTATAGATCATGTATTGAAGCGGACACGATGAGACTCAGATGTTAGAGTTGCTCAATAAATGCTGTCAATGGTGTTCATGTTATCACACATCTTCTCCTTGTTAACATTCTACCGTAGGTTAAGTATAGATAATGTTGAATAGACGTCGTAATGGCTAAAAGGTATACCACTTAAAGTATGAGAATGTTCGCTAAACATATGTATCAACAATCTTATTTGGGCAATGTCGCCATTTGGTCTGTTGTTGTAATAGACAGTTGATGTGACCAAATGTTAAGCTGGCATGAGTTTCAGCCTTTTTCTCTCTGATCCGTTCACTGTATGACCAAGATAATTCTTTCAAGAAATTGTCGACGTTTCAGTGAGATGCTAATAGCATGATTTTGCGCCTCGTCGCAAATACGTTTCTAATATATTGGAAATCCATGTTGACCTGGTATTAAATTCCGAATTGTTTGCTCCTTTTAGCTCACCCTGCGCCAAAAGTGGCCATAAAATAACACACACACACACACACACACACACCCGCGCATGCGCAGTTATTTCCGACATACCCCAAAAAGAGTGTGCTAGGCAGACTGGAAACAGGGTTACAACTCCGAAAATACCCATATTTTAAGTGGTCCATTAACTTTGGCAACTGAAATAAAGTAGAGATGAGGTAACAATTTTGTTATAGTTACCTGATGATTGTTTAATTGATAAATGTTATTCTAAGTGTTGTACTGGTTTTGTACTAGTGTTATTATTTGTGGCTATTTTCGGTATGGCTATTTCAGGGATATTTCTGTGATGCCTTTAATCCAGGAGTGTCATACTGGTGTTGTTATTCTAGGGATGTTATATACGCACTGGAGTTGTTATTTGATAATTGTTATACCGGTGTTGTTATTCAATGATTGTTATACGATGAATGTTATACTAATGTTGTTATTCCAGGAGTGCTATATACGAGCTAGCGGAGGTAAGATGAAGGGTCGTCAGATATCTTACCTCCATTATTACGCTGTCCCATATAACTTCCCTTTCTTTACATCATTCTCTGAGGTTAGTATATCTTATGGCGATCCCAAACTTTGGTTGTCATATGTTTATCAAATTATACTGATTAATAATTTAGCTATTTCATGTATACTAACCTTTGGTGCTGTCATATTTTAGTGAAATGGTCTTTAAAGTTCCCATGATTTAGTAATGCACACTGACCTTTATTGTTGACATGTTTTATTCAAGTACATTAACCCTTAGAGTTTTCTCATGTTTTACACAGAAATACACCGACCTCTTTTATCTCTCTCTCTTTTCTCTCTCTCTCTCTCTCTCTCTCTCTCTCTCTTATATATATATATATATATATATATATATATATATATATATATATATATATATATATAGTGAGAATCCGTTAATCGGACAAGGTTTGTCACATGATAATATGTAAATTTCGGAATGTCGAGTTTCGTGTCATACCGGTAGTCACACATTTTAGATAGTAAAGACATGCCGTTTAATCTAACAAAAATAATACTCAAAATCCATTGGAACCACAATGATACTAATCATCTCGTGGTGTATTTATTTATTTTCAACAATTAAAACACAATGCTTGACCAATCGGTGATTGGGTCCCATAACCGTACGCAATGATACGGAATCGCATTGAAGACATTGATCATTTTTATACTTGTTAATTACAGACATTGGAAAGATCACACATTTGTATATGTAATTAGCCATGAATGATTATGATTGGCTATGGGATAGCCACAGACAACGGGCGGGTTAATTAACCATTACTGACAACATGTTGGTGTGTCTGGCATGACTGAACGTGTTGTCGGATTATGGAGGTTATTTTACATTGAAATGTCACATTCTTTTGGCGAAATGAAGAATCGAATTTGGAACGCGGAATACGAGTTTGTCGGATTAAAGAGTCGTTTATAATGGTGCTAAATCTGTCACAGATAATAATGTGTCGGAAGGTGGATTTGCCGGATACACGATATCCGGATTAACGGATTCTCACTTGATATATGTGCACTGACCTTTAATAATGATGCCACGTTTTATCTGAGTACGTTAATTTTTAGCTGCCCCATTGTTTGATCAAACTACCCCCAGCATCTAAGTATGCTGACCTTTAGTTGTGTCACATTTTATCAAAGTACACTGACCTTTCATATTGTCATATTTTAGGGTTGGGGACTTTATGCCGAGAGTCTCGGTGAGGAGATGGGAATGTATGACACATCCAACAAACGGTACGTGGACATAATATATCACATATCGAATATTATAGAATATAGAATATATATAACTTACACTGATCTTCATATCAAATGTATTCTGTTATTCTAGCTAAGTACAACTTGACATTTTAAATACAAATTGACATTATCTTCGCGACGATATCATTTCTATTTTTCAGACTCGGGAAATATTTGAATGAGATCTTCCGCGCCGCAAGATTAGTGGTTGATCCAGGCATCCATTATTTCAAGTTAGTTTTGTTATTGTAAGCCAAACTTAGTCCAGTCTACAACCCGCAACCAGCAGAGCTAAGTTTTATCCGTTGTGATAGCTAGCTTTTAATCTGTCATCCTGTGCCAGAGGTCACAGGTTCGCGCCTCGGTCGTAGCACTATAATAGAAACAGGTTTTATTTATTTAGAATTAGTCTCCGTGGAGAAGCTATAAATTACAGACCATATACATTTCCCTCATTTGAGGTTGCCAGCCACATTAAAAACTGACATTTTGGCCATTATTATTATTATTATTATTATTATTATTATTATTATTATTATTATAGGATTTATTTAAGAAACATTCATTTCTTTGACAATAATATTCAAGTATGATAACCTGCTAACGGGAAACAATAATAAACTTATTCAGTAAACAATAGATTATGTTATCTCCGAGTGTTAAAATGTGAAATTACAATTTGTATAAATAGGATTATATTTTTACATCATATGCTCTTTGAAGCTATATTCAGCTGTGTTGTATAATATAGCTAACTTAGTTCAGGACATCTTGTTTCGATGTTCTTTGTCACCGGGATCATAGATGTTACACCAAGTCCATTTTATGGGTCTCCATGACTCGGACATTTATCAAAATATTAAACCTTATTGGTCGAGGCTGTATACATCTAGGTCCAGCTGTAAATGTTAGAATTGGTATTATGTGTTAAACTTGATAATTAGACATTCTCGTCTTGTGTTAAACTTGATAATTAGACATTCTCGTCTTCAATTCAGAACTCCATTGAAATAAAGGTACCGATGTTTGTCGGGTGTCTCTCTAAAGAGACTGAACAAACGCACCCAATCACCCATCTCATTTACTCACAACAATGACAACAACAATTACTACTACTACTATTACTATTATTATTATTATTATTATTATTATTACATGTACTATGTCAGTCGGTTTAAAGAAAGGCGGTAGAGTAAACAAATCACTCACTCGCGCACTCATTCATTCATTCACTTATTAACTCACTAACAACAATGACAACAACAGTTACTAATGCTACTATTACTACTACTAGTAATACTACTACTACTATTTCAGTTGGTCCAAAAAGGAGGCTGTGGAGTACCTTGCGAATTATTCCACGAGAAGTCATGATGATATTGTTAATGAAATCAACAGATACATAGCATGGCCGGGACAGGTGAGATAACCTTCTATGTCATCAGATAACCTTCTATGTGATCAGATAACCATCCATGTAATCAGATAACCTTCCTTGTCATCAGATAACCTTCTATGTCATCATATAACCTTCTATGTCATCAGATAACCTTCTATGTAATCAAATAACCTTCTATATCATCAGATAACCTTCTGTTTGATCAGATAATCTTCTATTTGATAAGATAACCTTCTATGTCACCAGATAACCTTCTATGTCACCAGATAACCTTTTTGTCTCTGATACTTTTCTCTATCCTGTGACTTTTCTCACATGACCATCTGTATCCTATGACCTTCCCTGACATATGACCTTCTGAGTCAGCTGTATCTACAACATCCAGTAAACTTCTTTATTAGAGAGCTCTTCTTGTTGGCCAGATATCTCAAAACAATGGGGATCCAAACACAGAGATAAATATACTCTAGCCCCGCCATCCGCCACCCGCGAACAGCCGCCAACCGTACCTACCGCAAACCGTACATACTGCCAACCGCACCTACTGCAACCGTACCTACCGCCAACCGCACCTACTGCCAACCGTACCTACCACCAACCGTACCTACCGCCAACCGTACCTACCGCCAACCAGATTAGCTGCCATGATAATACCCCAATTTAACCGCACCCCCCTGTTATTCAGCCAGCCCCAATGTTTACACAACACGAATACCATACATTACCATATAAATACCCCCCACCCCCCCGCTATTACCGCCATCCACTGACCGTGAAATCTTTCTAGTAATCTGTGAATTGATTGACAAGCTGTCAGTATCATTAGGTGACAGGTGACGATCATGACGGTGTTGATCGTGTGATCGGTAATAGATTAAATAAAGTGATAGTTGGGGTTAACAAAGGATCAAAAGCCACGTATAATTAACCACCCCTAAGGCTGTCAGCCGAAAAGTCTCCCCCCGCTCTATTGCCACCCCACCACAACGACAGTTTTCAGCCAGGTCCCAAAGTTGGCATAAAAGTGAGGTTAGACTGTAATAAGATGAGCCAATCCTGAAGACCGAGTGCTGGGCCCAAGATCCTCAGCCAGGTTTGTTGTAGATGAACAAGGGATCTCTGTGTTAGATAGCCTTACTTTGTCTTATAACGTTCTATGTCAGATAATTGTCTGTGTCAGCTGGGATAGCTAATTTTCTGTGTCAATTTTCTGTGTCAAACCGAGATTTCTGTGTCAACCGAGATTTCTGTGTCAAACAACACTGTGTCAAACCGAGATATCTGTGTCTGACAACCGTATGCATCAAGTAACATTCTTAGTCTGGTAATATTACTTTAGTGGCTACAGCTAATTGCATTTTTGAAAATATTACCGACTTAATAGAGAGTTCTATTATTAACATATGGCTTAATCAATCTTAGTATATTTATATTTTAATATGTTTTATATTACTATGCGGGCGGGGGGTAGTTGAATAGGTTTATATTTATCTCTGGGTATTTACGGGTGGTTAATGAGCGATAGGAAGGGGGTGGATCCGCACTTCATTATTGTATGTTGTTCTTAAATGAAGGGGTGGGGGGATATTTCTTGAACACAATCAGAATCTACGCTCGCTGCCGATTGGATGTCATCAATTTTTGGCATTCGTTTTTGGCATAATAATTAAAAATAATATTTACTTCCATGAATTTAAATCATAAATAAATGTTGAGATTATTACTATTTCAATTATTATTATTATTATTATTATTATTATTATTATTATTATTATTATTATTATTGTATGACATCTACACACAGGCATGTTCCTATAAGATCGGTGAACTCCATATCAAGAAGCTGAGGAAAAAGGCCGAGAAGATCCTTGGTAAGTGGACAATTGATAACATCGATGTCACATGATCTAATGCGACAGAATATGAAGATCGAGACACTATGAGGCGAGACATGACACGATATGGCATAATGTAGTGACACGATGTGACAGGACAGAAAACATACACGACATAATTGATCAGACACAGCGCGACAGAGGACGACTTACCACATACTATCCCGGACCTGTTTGTGTTTTAGAAGACTTGAGTGGCACCAATGTCAACAAAGCATAACATAGTTAATTAATGAAGAAATGCCTTTCCGTTTGAAGCATAATTAAATATTTATGACTCAGTACTGCTATATAATATTGGGATGGATATAACCGGATTGTTCCTTACAATATAAAAAGACAAACAGGTTTTCATATTAGAATCGAACGTGAAGATGTACTCCTGAGGATATAACAAGTAATTTATATCAATTTTATTATTATAACATATCTGATAGCTGAACTATTCAAGCAATCAATCAGGTGTGCGTGCGTGCGCGCGCGCGCGCGTGTGTGTGTGTGTGTCTGTGTGACCCTTAGTTGGCCCTCCCCAGGAGCAATCCTTAAAGTCGGCGAGGAGCGCAGCTTTTAAGTTTCTTAACAACACGGATATAATGTCTCTCACTGTCCAGCTGATCCACAAATATAAGTGTAGACACACAGGCCATGGCGGTGTTCGCTGTTTTAGATTTACCTTATTTCATATTTATGTGAAGATAAAAGAAACTGTTACTTAAAGTCTGCGGCTACTTAACAATGGATGAAAACAGGTAGAATACAGGTTTCCGTGTTATAGACTTAGTTGTGGTTCCCGATAATACATTACATGTTATGTTGTTAATTGTATTGTGTGGTTATTGTTTTTTCTTTGTTAGGGAAACATTTTGACAAAAGATATTTCCACGACGAGATCCTCAAGTTAGGAGCCATCCCGTTATCTCTGTTAGACAGTCATCTGGATAAATGGACTGAGAAAATAAAGCGAGATCTTACTTCTGGCTGCAGTCCTTTTGTAACTGTTGTCATTGTTTGGCTTCCAGCCATTATATTGAGTGTGCTTGGATTGAATCCACAATACTCAATTGTCGACTGATTAAAATATATATATATATATATATATATATATATATATATATATATTATGACAAAGAGACTGTTGTTGTATATTTTTTTCGCCATAAGTTACATAACTCTAGTAGATTATGTTCAAGGATGGGTTCATAATCCAATTATAGTTGTCATAGTGATATAAATATGTCCCGTACGATATACAGGTAGTCGTCGGCTTACGACCTACACAAATTACGACAGTTCGACTTTACGACCGTCAGTATGACTCAAAGAGGATGTTTACTATCATTAAACAGTATAATATAAGTACGGTAATTATAACATAGGCTGACTTACGACCGGATCAATTTATGACCGGTTAAGTGACAATTCATATCGTCTCGGTTTATACGGATTATAAAATGAATGGATACCACACGGTATTTCAGGGGGACTAAAATTTCATTGCGCGAACAACAGTCCACTTTCTTTTCACGTCTTCAGCACTAATACAAATATGTTTAGTCAAATTATTAACGATGTCAAAATGTGACGACGATCAAACACGTATTAAATAATCCGGTTCAAAGTTTCGGTGAATCGACTGCAATTGATTTGTGGGCTCCCGAGATGTTGAATCCGGACACAGACCTGGATGATCCTGAAGTCTGACGTCAATTTACACAAGCCGTATGGCCCGGTTATAACAATGTTAATAAGTCTGAGCCAAATATTACATTGTAGTTAGTCCAAACATAAAAGTTAAAGGTCACGAGGATGGCTAAGTCAGAGTATCCGTGACCTGACTTGATCTGCATCGAGAGTGCTAGGCGATCCTTGTGCTAGTTAACATCAGAACACGTGACTTTTCTTCTTCCCGCCGTACAGTATAGCATTCGAGGAAGCCGTAATGGCAACAACTCTCCAGCAGTTTGAGTTATTTCCTTATATCCATCATGTCATATATATTTGGCGGTTATTAGTAGGCGATTTGGGATTAGTTTTATAAACAGTAGATATTTAAACTATATTATCTTAAAATGAACCGTTCCTTTAATTGTTTTTGTATTCTCGGTTTATTTGTATATTTGTATAATTACCTCCTGTGACGTGTAAATCAATATGCTGTCTTAAGGTGCTGATGAAAAATATCATTGATCAATAGAATAAAATGATCTATTTAAATGGTTTGATAGCGAATTTGTGTCGAAGGCGCTTATATATATATATATATATATATATATATATATATATATTTTATATTACGTATTGTCAAAACGGTTTGGGAGAAATGTAAGTGGATTGTATATGACTTTGACTCTTAGATACCGTCCTTGATGGGTAGTTTGAACTGTTCGATTTAAGCCACATTCGATTTGTAGCTAATTTGTAAGTACCAAGCTTCTTCGAAATAAGCACACGTTATTATATACATCATTTGCGTAGTTCTTCGTCTAGCGTTGTAGTTGTTCCAATAAACACACGCGGATAAATCATACTTGATATTTAAATGACAGAAATGTGCAAATAAAAACACCAACAACAACATCGTGAGTCCTGGTACGTTTCTAATTCCGCCTTTTTAACGCTCAATTACTATTACACAAGTGTTTACTCCCTAATTTGGATAACATTTTATGAGTGAAGTACTCCAGGGATTGTTGGGCCTCTCTCTTATTGACATTTGGCATATAGATCCCTGGCTGTAGCCTATATTGGGCAACTCCTAATCTGAATAGCCATGTGATAACCATAAATTCGTGACAATCGAGAGTCGACAATGACTGAACATCTCTTCCAAGATACATCTATACAGCTGTATAGTAAACGTTCAATACGATGATATATAGATATTAATACAAAACGTTCCTGTAAACAGAGTGATTGCATGGGCTAGAGTTTAAGCATGATAATTATTGCTGAGTTTATAAAGAGAGATTTTGAATATATATATATTGAACAGTTTGAATAAAATGTTGTATGTTTTGACCGCATAGATATCGTCTACTTATGTTTTAAACACACTCTACGGATCTTGGACGATGCGTCCACAAGAAAACGATACCGTGAAAATGTCAGCTACGACCATTTATAATTCCCTATGAATCCGTACCAACTGTCAAATATTTTGAATTAGTATACGTTTCTTGATAACCCCGACTGTGGCCTGACAACGATAGTCTAGATGTTGAGGCCATATCATATCTCAGCCACAGCCCGGAACCCATCGCAAGGTCGCACCCAGAAATATGGTATACACTCTTAAAACGTGTTCTTGTGGGTTCTTTGGGGGAACCCCGTGGTTCTTTGGGGGTTCTAAGTTTCTGGATAGGGTTCCTTGGGACACACAAAGGTTCTTCGGGGCTAACGAGGAGCAAATGGGTTCTGAGAGGGTTCTTCGTGAGAGCTTTTCTCTTGCAAGGATTCTTTCAACCATTGAGTAAAAATAAACCGACTTAGTTCAATGGATATATACCATGTGCTTTAAGTATTATAATATTTGAAATATATCGTATCACAGGATAGTATTCTGGATAGATATGTATTATCTGGTTTTGTAGGAAAGATATTCTATTAATCTAAGATTTTTTACCGTGACACTGTTTAAAATTTGTTTCGAGCTAGGTGATCCATCTGTGAACAAAAGAAAAATATATTTCACAAACAGTAATTAACATTTATAGTGAAAATTTACACGGGATCAGTCTCATCAGACCAAAGCTTTTTGTGTGATCGGCTAGATTTGTTGGTGGTCTCCATAAGACTAAAGAGGTGGTATTTACGTGAACAAGTTTAGCGGAAGGTCTGGCACGTTTTGTCACGAAAAATCACAAATTAAGGTAACTATGTTTTTTTTGTTACATGTATATTGATGTTTACATAGTAGCAGTTATATCATAACTAACATATAACTAGAAAGTGTTCTATCATTTAAGTCAGTAAGTAAAGAAGATGTTAGTTGAATCTACGTAATTTTTTCTACGTGAAATCTCGTCCAAATTTACAGGTGAAAACTACGTGTAAATTTCTACGTAGAAATTGCGTATTGATTTTCACGTGAAATTCACGTGGTAAAATGTACATTGAATCCACCTCATACTATCATTCATGCTATAATACAAAACTATCACAATAAATCACAATTTAATTAATAAAAATACAACTTCTTAAACCATATTATTAACAATGTTAAGATGAAACTTAAGACAAATCTAATCTACATAACATGTTGCAGGTACAGCACCTGCCTAAATTGAAATGATGGAGAATTTAAATACAATTAATACAGCTACATAATATAGAAACATACATATCAGTTGTATACAACTATACTCAAAAGGTTCACCACATAAGTTTTAGTATTTCACAATATATCCAAACAATAATAATTTTTGGAAACCTTTAATATCAGTAGCACCACAGATTAACAAGATAAATTTTACATGTCACAATAAATGTACATACATTGTAATAATCTTATTATACATCCAAAACAAATGAAAACAAGAGCTCTCCTGATATGTTAGTTCCATTTCCCTGTAATCTAAGTATTTTGTGACTTTGGACAGAGCTCCGTTAAATACCTGGGTCCCAATTTAATTTCACATTCTAGCTAACTGCTGGTACCATTAGCCAAGGTTTTACACACAAGATTCTTTGAGAAACAAACAGTGAGTACAAAGTGGCATCAATCAAGCCAAATATTTGGAAAAAAATCAAAGTACTTGGCAATTTTGAGTAAATGTCAGTTAAATGTCAATGTTAATATTTTATGTGACAAGCACAACTACATGTAACTGTAGGTACCATGACCTGAGGAGGTTGATAACAAACATTTCTATGAGACATAATTTCATTTTGACAGAGGAATAATTAATTATAAATATTCCATTCAAACACATTTACAAAAGTAAACAGCAGTAAACTATGTAGTGCACACGATTTGCATAGTTTGGGCTGTCGACTCGTATATTTATTAATTAATTAATAACAAATCACATTATATCTATGATATATATATATATATATATATATATATATATATATATATATGTTACTATCACACACAACATTATGTTTTAAAAATCGAAATTTGAACTCTTCTCAACTCGGTACCACTAGCAGCTGCACCATCTTATTATTATTTACTATGTACTGACAACATGCAGGAAGTCAAGACTTCTCCTCAGATACAGGTATTTATAATTTAACAGAACTTTCCCTCTTATAAACAAATACATAATTACTCACCTATGACATAACATTGGTAGGTTTTATGCTATCCTAGCTTCCTCTTATAGGGTATTTGTTCTTTCTCATCAATGATCAAAGGATGTTTCTATAGTTGACAGTTGTTGTTTCATTATCAGGAGATGTATACACTCTTTCTCTTTGTCTAAAATGTAATTAATAACCAATTACAGTTTGATTATATTAGCCTGTAATGATTACAAAAAGGATGACTAGATAATGGCTAAAGAACATTTTGTTTTGCAGTTTGAATTGTTAGATGTAGGGGTTAATAAGGAGATCCTTTCTATACATGGATACAGAAGATTGTGCAAAGCAATAGTCAGACCACATCTAGAATATGCCAACTCAGTGTGGATGCCAAGAAGGAAATAATAACATTGGAGAATGTTCAGAGATGAGAAACCAAGTTGGTTCCAAGTCTACAAGATCTAAATTATCCTCTTAGGCTGAAAAAAATTAATCTACCAAATTTGGTGTATAGACGCCTAAGAGGCGATATTATTGAAAAGGTTTAAGATGGTCTCTGGGGCATATGATGAGCAAGTGATGCGAGCTATAGTTACAGCAGAAAAGGGTTTCTATCAAACAAGAGGCCATAGCTATAAGCTGCCAAGAAACCACAACAAAACCCGGCTGAGACAACACTACTTTAGCATTAGGGAAAGGATAACATGTTCCTGGAACAGCTTCCCCTGATAAAGTAGTGGAGGCTCCTAGTATACAATCTCTTTAGAGGAGACTACATAAACAGTGGAGGGATCAAGATCTGATTTTTAATTAAGAGACAGTTCTGAGATTGGGTCATAAAGCTAATTATGAACAAACAGTCCCAAATTTCTGCTCAAAATCGGATGAGGATCTGGACACACAGAACTAACAACCTACATCCAGTATCTAACTACATAAACCTAAGTAACTAAGTTAGTAAGTAGATCTACAAGGAACAGCTTTTAATATTTGTTTTGTTCCCCGACTTGGGAGGTTTTATTGAGGGATTTTGTCCGGACACCCACATATATATATATATATATATATATATATATAAGTTCACTTAATTACTACCTTAATATCGTTAACATATTGTTTAATATACCTACCGATTATCATGGATTTGTCAGAAAGGTTCGATGAAACCGCTAAATTAAAAACATCAACAAACATGGAGAAAATGTCGTCACTTCCTGGCTTCGATGCATCATTGGAAATATTTTGTGTTTACACGACCATGATGATCATCATAACAAGAAGTTATTAAGTTCACACGTAGTATTTACGTAAAATGTACGTGTTGAAAATTACCAGTGATAAACACATTAACACGTCGCTATCGACACGTAATATACACGTAAAAACACGTCGCGATTCGTAACAAACGTACACTACGTGTTATCTACGTAGACTCTACGTGTAAGTGCAGTCTGGGAACTTACTACTAGATCTAGATCCGATTCAGTAATTGTATACTTTAAAAAAAACTAAGATACCTTTTAGCTTTTACACATAAATATTGGATTCAACACTGAAAATAACAATTTTAATATCATATCTTGTATGTAAATGTAATGTATCAAATCATTATGCTTAATTTCATTTATGTAATCTGCGGTAACTGTCATCCGTATGCATTCTGCGTTTTGGTGGGATATGACAATGCTGGTGGATAAGAAGTGCCATCTGATCAAGTTTCAAAATAAGTTCATATACTGGCACTGGTGATTGCAATTAAGCAGAAGACATTTCACTAGCACAAAATGTGTTATTCACATGTCCTGGGTCTAATTAAGTATGTTCTTTTTTTTAGACAAAAGTCATAGTTTTTTTCAGAAATTAGGATGGCCGCACTGAATTTATAATAACCTGAACAATATATATTTCTGCAATTGGAGACTACATTCATGGTTGAATTTGCCAGAATGAACAATTTTACATGTATTTTCTACATTGTTTTCTACCTGTTTGCCTTGCAGAAGTATGCAACAGTCAACAGACGCATGCAAATGGATTGCTGATAATGTGTGTTCCTGGTTGATGAACCACAACATTGGAGAAGAAGAAAGTGTTTCAAAGGTGTGTAATATTTTCAGACATGGAAAATATGAGAATCAATCGATATTCTTACATTATAAACTTTCAGGTGACCAAATAATATGATATGACTTGAAACAAAGGTGTGTGCTGAGCATTTTATGAAAACATCTTATAGATATATAGATAGTGATTTCTTAGTAATGAGTATTAATTATAATGCTAGTATATAATAACTACTTTTTGCCCACTGACCAATATATTGCCTGCTTAACAAAATACAGAAATCTTTGTTAAATGTTAATTGGTTAGTCTTTATTTACTGTATTTCTAAATATTTTAAAAGGTACATGTCACATGCATGCATATGTGTATTTAGATAAGAGCTATTCAGTTTAAAAGTAAAGGAGGTTGACAGAAATAGCCCTGGTGTATTTGGATAAGAGGTATTCAGTTTAAAACTAAAGGAGGTTGACAGGAATAGCCGTGAAACAAATTATTCACTTAAATAATATTTGTATTTTAAAATTGGATACTTCATGAAATTATTGTTTAATATTTGCAGAAGTAGAGAAAATGGCTGCACTGGTGTTAATTCCATCGTTATTTAAGGAAAACAAGGAGTGGCTGTTTATGTTTGGTGATGTACGTATATATTTCTGAATTCTGTATCGTTGCATGTTGCGTGCTATGCTTTTATTTAAAACAGATAATATTTTTTGTATGTATTAATAGGGTTTTGTTTGTCATCAACATTTTATGTGAAACTACTGGCATTTTTTTCGCATTATGTTTACAAATGATTTCAAATTTAGCTGAAGCATTTTGTTTAATATGTATGTTTATCATTTTGCAGCAGATTGTGCAACTCAGTCCCTTCATAGCATTGGACGGAGTGGCAACAATACTTCTGGTGTACAAGGGCACAGCCATACGCATGGACAGAATATCATTGTTTCGAGATGTTGTGACATTGCTGATGGCTACTTACTTTGTGTATGGCCTTTAATATCCCCCAAAATTGAATAACCCTTAATGGTTCTTTGTAGAACCATTTGTTTTAAGGGTGCCAAGTATAACCCTTGAGAACCAACAATGAACACAAAATGTGAGTGATGGAACATTGAGTTTTATCAGTTTGTTAGCTAATAGTTTGTCTACAGGCAGAGTACACACATGTCATCACAGTACTTCTCCAGCATCAGTGCCGTGTTCATACTGTTGTGTTATACCAGAACATAAACATACAGGTCCAAATTCGTAAACCTAAGGCAAGAGGAAGAGGATGTTTGTGTGTGTGTGCGTGCGCGATATATATCGCTAATAGTATATTACATTACCCACATTTAGATATTGTCAGCACAGTGAGACATTAGAGTGTGATTGTTATGAATGGATATTCACTGAATATTATCTTTGTACAAATAACAATCGATATGAATTATTTTATATATTTAATCGACAAGTGTGCACTTTTAAAAATTCATTTGTACAATAATTTAAATGGATCAAACGTGACCAAAACAACGCATGATAATATAATGACAGTCGTGACAAAGTAGTATGGTATTTTAGAAATGTCACAAAGAATAAAACTGACTATTTCATATGAAGAATACAAATTGTGGCTTCTTTCTTAGATTTGCCATTAAGTGTGGATATCATAATTCTCTAAATAAGATGATATTGACAACATCTAAAATATCCTTTATTCAAAAGCCGTTATTCAAACTAGATTCTCAATAATCTACTCACAGCTGAGAGTATCAACAAAATTTAAACTTCGCCAAATAAAAGATCTTCTTCGGCTGTCGTTTTACAATATTTTGACTCATTCCAGTACTGAGCTGGCTTAAAATAGGTTTTATATTTATAATCCTTATTGTGTAATATATCACAAAGTCTACAAAATGGATGTTTCTGACCTCTTTTTGGTTTGTAGTGTTTTTTCCATTCGAAATATTCCATATATTCCTCATCGTTGGAATCGAGTCGTTTAAGATAATCCGCCAGGTGGCGTGGTGACCGGAAGTGACTTACATCAATGTAAGAATATGGCGGCAGTAGCTTGTCGTTATCGCCGCCATTTAGGACTACTGGCACCATGTACATAGCGAGAGTTCGATACGCTTTCTCAGTAATGTAATCCACGCAGAGACTGTTCTCAAAAGCCAAATAGAACTTGTATTGTTTCTCAATGTTCCGAAAACAGTCCATACTTGGCCAGCTGTCATTACAAGGTGTAGCACATTTACCGTAAATATCTACAGGTATGTGTTTACTCAACAGCTTCACGTACCTATTACGGATACTATGCGGCTTCTGACAATTACTGACAACCCAAGCTACTAGCTTAGTTTTGGCTTTTACCAGCTTCACTTGATCATCATAATCCAATATTTTACCTACATTTGTGAGACTATAACGCCAAATTATATCATTATCTGTATTAAATAGGTAAGACATCGTCAAATTGAAGTAGTCATTTAGATGAGTCAAAGGTATCCGTCGATTCTTTGTCGGCGGTTCTATGTGGAAGAAGACAAAAATCTGCTCGTTATTAAGGCGCACAGGATAGCCGGGGGCTTGCTCCAGTTGGGTGACTTTAATATCATATGGTATGATCTTGCTACTTATTATTCCGTGCACATAGAATACAACAGAGTCAACTTCCGATAATCTTCTCATGTCGGCAATTAATTCGCACCTATCGCTACCACATTTCTTCTTAAACGTGTCCTTGCCGTAACCGAAGCCATTAGTATGTTGAAATGATCCCCAAGCTAGAATGAGTTTTGTACCTTTGACCTGGTTACTTCGCTTATTTATTGTCCAACTGCTCGCCGGTCTTCGAAAATATGACAGTTCTTTTGTCGATGGTGTCCTTCTTAAATAGAAGTAATAAAACGTAGCACAGGTAATAAACAGCAAATACAATATTTTCAAAAACTGATGGCTCGCCATTATCAAAGCAGGCACAAAGTAGTTCCCTAACTAATCCGAAATATGCACGTGCATACGAAAGTTTGACTAACAATAACGGTTATCTAATAGAGAAATATTACCTAATATCAAAATATCACACTTGAAAAGATAAGATTGATCAAAGTTTGCCTTTTATCGCCCACTTATCAAAACCTACATATAAACATTGTGATTAATTGATTAAAAAATCAACGATGGTAGTTAACATAATCGGTGGAGGATGTATAATATTAGCGAAAACTAAATTAAGTTGATCTATGTATTATCAATTCAGTTTGGTAATTCACAACGTCTGGAACTTATGGCAGAAGGTGACTCTTTTTGAGTTAATTAGAAACAAAAATTCCATGAATTGTTGTTCTTTTGGGGCTGTTCAATACCAAATGTGCCATATTTCTCTCTCTTTTTTTATATATATATATAAAGCTAAAAAATAAGCAAAAACGATAATTAAGCGATTTTATTCCATTTATTGCACGTTGAAACTACCATTTTAAGCCGATTTCTTATATATATATATATATATATATATATATACGGGTATACGAATAAAATCCCTGAATAAAAACCCCTAAGCTGAGGACAAGACAGATATTAAAAGCTACCCTTTCGATTCCTTGTAATTCTAACAATTCAAACTGCGAAAAAACAAAACAAATGTCGCTGTCCCATTATCTAGCCATCATTTATGTAATCGCTACACGTTAATATACTCAAACTGTACTTGATTATTAATTGCATTTATGAGTATTGATTCAAATGTCATATTATGATTATCATGATAGACTAGAGGGAAATAGTGTATGGATATCATAATGAAACAACAACTGTAGAAATATTCTCTGATCATTGATGAGAAAGAACAACTACCCTGTAAGAGGAAGCTAGGATAGCATAAAACCTACCAATGGTATGTCATAGGTGAGTAAATGTATTTGTTTATAAGAGGAAAAGTTCCGTTAAATTACAATTACTTGTATCTGAGGAGAATTCTTGATTTCCTGGATGTTGTCAGTACATAGTAAATAATAAACCCTTCATTTCAATCTTTTGTTGTTCAAATGAGGTATTCTTAATTTACAAGTTAATTATCATATCTGTTCAGGGTCATCTGTGGAAAAGGAGGAGAGGAAAGAAGATGGTGCACCTGCTAGCGAATGAGAGGAATTCAAATTTCATTGTTCAAAACATAATGTTATGTGTGATAATAACATATAAATATCATGGATATAATTGATTTATTCCTAATTAATAAATAAATTTATAAAACCCAAACTATACAATCGTGTGCACCACACAGTTAAGTTTACTGCTGTAAATGTGTTTGAATGCAATATTTATAATTATGTATTCCTCTGTCAAAATGAAATTATGTCTCGTAGAAATCAACCTCAGGTAATGGTACCAACAGTTACATGTATCTGGAATGTAGTTGTGCATGTCACATAAAATAATAACCTTGACATTTAACTGACCTTCACTCAAAATCGCTTTTCAACATATCTGTCTTGATTGGTGCCACTTTGTACTCACCGTTTCCCAAAGTTAGTTTTGTGTTACACCTTAGATAATCGTACCAGCAATTGGCTACAATGTGCATTTAAATTAAATTGGAACCCAGGTATTTAACTCACCTCTACCCAAGGTCTAAAATACTTACATTACAGCTAACATTTCAGTAGACTTCTTGCTTTTGTTTTGTTTTGGATGTATAATCAGATTATTACAAGTACATTTATTGTGACATGTAAAATATATCTTGTCAATCTCTGGTGCTACTGATGTTAAAGGTTTCAAAAAATTTTCTGATGTTGTATAGATAATGTGAAATACTAAACTTATCTGGTCAATTTCCTGAGTATATTTGTATACAACTGACATATATGTTTATATCCTGTGTAGCTTTATTAATTGTAGTTAAATTCTCCATCATTTCAATTTAGACAGCTGCTAAAAACTAAAATTTGTATTAAATAAATTGTGATTTATTGTGATATTTTGGTATTATTGCATGAATAATAGCATAACTTGGATTTAATGTAAATTTTATCACGTGAATTTTACGTAGAAATTACGTACGTAATTTCTACGTAGAAATTTTTACGTAGTTTTCACGTGTAAATATGGATGTAGATTTCACACAGAAATAATTACGTATATTCAACTAACATGGTCCAAAAATAAAATACAAGGATTTCGGACTTTCAAGGGACATATATTTTTTGCAATATTGATTGCATATATATCATTGACAATTTTCTTGATAATAAGATCAAAGTGATAGCCTCATTCCAGTAGCTCGTCGATATATATATATATATATATATATATATATATACTGATAAATTTAGCATGATACACACGTGGGAAGATTTTGTCACTTAGACTAATTGAGGGGATATCATTACTCTGTGACATGTTTTTATGCACAAATAAAACAAAATTCGTTTTCAGTACATTTATGGATAGCTTATTACCTTGAAACCAGTCCGAAAAAGAAATCGGGTCATGCTCGACATTTTCACGTAGCATTTTTAGATCTTTGATGTATTATACACAATGGCATCATCAGCAAATAGTATGCATACTGTCAGGTAGTTCCTAAATCACTCCAAAGGTATTACTGGAATAACATAAAACTATTATTTCAGTAAGGTAGTATGATCTATAGCATCAAAAGCTTTGGAGAGATCCTGAAACACTGACATTGTGATCATTTTGTTTTCCATTGCCTTAGAATGTTGAATGTAGTTGAATGTTTGGGACAGAAGCCATATTGATTTCCAAAACGAATATGTTTATTTTTGCCGAATTCATATAATCTCTGATGAATTGTCTTCTCTAATATTTTAGAGGTTGGTGGAAGCAGTGATATTGGTTGCCCATACAGTTTATTCGTTTGCTTGGTAAATCGGTATGATTTTCGCAATTTTCATATTTCTAGCCATAGCTCCAGTCTAAAAGGATTTATTAATTGCAATGCTGATTGGAACAGAAATTGATGGTGTCAGATATTTTTGAATTTTGAGGATATGCTGTCATGTCCAGAACTTAGCTTACGTTTGAGGGACGTTATGATTCTTGAAATTACAACGGGATATGTAGGAATGACAAAGAATGAATTACAGTTGGTATGTTGAAGATATTGCGGAAATCGCTTATTAGATGGCGGCATATTTGATGCATAATTATGTCCTATTTCCGTAAAGTCTTGTTTATTTAAAACATAGCTGATGCTACACTTTTATTATTAGTTTTGCCAATCAATGATTTTAATGTCTTCCGGGTTTTCTTTAAATCATTTTGGTAAAAGTGTTAATTCATCGGCATAATAATTTTGTTTACATATTCTTCTAGTTCATTACATTTATTCCTATACAGAATATAGTGTTTAAAGGATGTATTGTCTTTTTGTTTTCCCATACACTTCCTATACATTTTGTCTTTTGTCTTAGAAGACTTCAGTAAAATAGAGTTTATTCAAGACTGACTGAATACATTTTTGTATGGAATAGTTATTACATGCAATAATGCACAGTTGAAATGGTCATATGATTGGCCTGTATTCATGTCTTGCATTATGAACCAGCCAACCGCATTTAAGAAATTTTGGATGTTAATTAGTTTGATGTCATCTATTGGTCTATGTGTTACCTTTTTGGTAGCGATTTAGTTTGATTAATTTGACAGACAAAAGTAAATAATAGGAAGTGATCGGAAATGTGGACAGACATCATCCATTAAACAAATTCATCATAACGATTACGTTTTATCTAAATATTAATATTATTATTATTATTATTATTATACCAAATTTATAAAGCATTCTTTCCATACTTAAAGCCTGTTCAAAAAGCGCTGTATATAAACTTATGAAAAATCAGATATAACAAATAGAGTTATTATATTTGTTATTAAATACGATTATTTCATAACATACTGTATCATGTAATAAAGCTAAATTGGGATATATAAAACTGACTAAGAAAAAAAGTAAGAAATTAAGCACCAAAATTGCCCGAGAATAAATGCGTTTGTGACGAATGTGAGCTTGTTTTCGTCATAGGTAGATGTTCTATCCCTTGGAACCACCAATGCCATTGAACCGATTGATCGTAGTGTTCTTCTTGGTTGGTAAACTGTCAACATGTCAGATATGTATCTTGGAGCATGTTAATATAAGGCTTTTATTTTAATTT
Source organism: Paralvinella palmiformis (assembly GCA_025642065.1). Taxonomy (NCBI): domain Eukaryota; kingdom Metazoa; phylum Annelida; class Polychaeta; order Terebellida; family Alvinellidae; genus Paralvinella; species Paralvinella palmiformis. The sequence continues at coordinate 516,151 of JAODUP010000291.1, read as the reverse complement.
TAACGCTTGTATATAGTTTTACGAAATATGCTTTAAACCAAGCTTATTTATTACGACTATACATTATATATTATGATAATGATAGTTTATTCACAAAATGTTTTAAATTCTGATAATGAATCATATCTTCACTTGTTGTCTGTTCCTAGGATTTAAACTCATGCCGGCAATCGTATTTTTTCGGTTGCTGTCCCTACCAGACATGGGATCAATTCGATTTTGTCAATTCCAAATCCAATCAATTCCATTTGGTCAATTCCGATTCCACAACAAATTTATCAATTCCAATTCCAAATATAGCAATTCCCATTCGATTCCAATTCAGTTCCATATATTGTATATGCATTACAATTGGATTAGCAGTGATTGTCAATCATTACTTATCGATTTAGTCCCTTTGATGTACCTACTTGGAATAACTAGTCCAACTAGTTTACATTCCAGGTAGGATTGTCATGGGAGAAATATTTCTGAATAAAAAAATGGTAAATTAATTTGTGGATTAATTGTTTGTAGAAAACTTCAATTCTAATTCCATATTTATCAATTCCATTTAAAAAGCAATTCCAATTCAGCAATTGAACGTGCAATTTCCCATCAATTCCAATTCCGGAATTGAATTCACCCCATGTCTGGTCCCTACTCTTTGAAACTCACTCCCTGAACATGTTAAGTCATCAAATAGCAGAATTTCTTTCTGTCACCATTTGAAAACTCACCTTTTCCGACTTGCTCATCTCTCCTAAGTTTCCTCTGTATCTGATCATTTGTTGATTTTTTTCCATTATAACTGGACTCTGAGTTTGCCCAACCCCTGTACTCGGTGCGCCACTGAGCTCAATTCTTTTTCAGGATATTGGCGCCATACAAGCTTGTAATTATTATAATATTATTATTAGACGCATTATGATATTAAATGGTGTTGTCGGCCCTTGAAAATGTTATCGAAATAATTTAACTGAATATGGACATATTTTGCAATATCAAATACATGTACGTGCAATCGAAAATAGTATATCGAACATTTTATTTCAGAAATGGTAACATGTACATTAAAATGTACGATGGATCATAGCATCATGCACTGATCAGGATAGGGTCACATGACACAGAGAAGGTTCTGAACTGAACAGGAATATTTAGTAATGATCAGTATCTAAGGTACACAAATAATAATCAACGAACACATTTTAATGAGTGTGTGGACATAATATATGATCATGTTTTGTCAAATACACATAAATATACATGTTTATAAAACAATAACTAACTGATTAAATATTAAGTGAAGTGAATCATGTTATAAATTATTATACGCCTATGATCACAAGTCATCTATATGTAGTATATTTTTGACAAACAGCCTGTTTTAGCATAATACGTTTTGTTTCGGATGTCATTTTTATAGCCTTGTACCCGAGAAGGACTAGTTGTTTTCGCTCGGCTTTTGATAGTGGTATCTGATGAGATATGTAGTTATGGGTATCCTTGAGTCAACTGGCATTACGAAATACAAGTGAACGCTGGTCATTATTAGGAAGACGAGCAATAATAACTCTGGAGCATTATGTTGTGGCTTTGCCTAGTCTGTGAGCAGACTGAATATACACGCTTGACGTAACCCTCATTATAATAGTGAAAAAGGAGCCAACGGGTGCAGCACAGTTTCCACCTTGTGCTCCCTTGTAGTCCACTGAGACATGGGGTCAATTCAATTCCGGAATTAGAATTGATAGGCAAAAATATTGACCAAATTATTACATATATTACTGTATTATTGTTATAATTTCATTTATTTACTCATCATGATCAGCTGTTATCTACAATAAATATTCACTTATCCATACAGTAAATGCCTAAATATTTTGGGACCTCCCACAAAAGGAAGTCTGGTCGGTTCGACGTGAATAAATAGTTCATTCCTTCCATTCAGGAAGGTATATCCGTGGGTATTAAGCTGCGGACAACGTTTTTAGGTTATTCTGATCTGAGATGTCGAAATGTTTTTTATATATAAGTTTCTTTTGGACCTCAGAAAATTACTGTTGAATGTAAATTATGGTGTAAAAGTAGTTATCTTATGCATGTAGTAAGTCGCCATTGAACCACACGCACGTGTTGTTTGTTGCGAGATGTGGCGCGTCAAATGGTATGTTTTATTTGCTTCCGCTTTTGTAAGTAACCTGCATGTAGCCACATTCTTTTGGGCGTGATATATTTGTCAGTTATGAAAAGCAAATTAGGTGTGTCCCACAGGCTGATGAGTAGCCCAGACACATGTATAGGTATATGTACGTAAGTATCGATATATGGAAGTCTAGAAATGTTATACTTAAATTTAGTTTATTTAGATTTAGATTGATGGAGGTAGAGGTATCAAAGGATGTTGATGTTCTGCACCAGTGCCTCCTCATATGTATCGTAAGACACACGTATATGCACACACACACATACACCCTCCCACACTAAGTCACCTAATCAATTAATTATTCATTTACTTATTCACTCACCAAAGATACTTTAATCCATAAACTGACTACATCATATAAAAAAAATTCAGTTATTAATAATTAAAAGAATTACATCTTGATATCTCTGGTCAGTTGACTATTTGATTATATAGTAAACTAGGACCAGGACATAAACTTTAGTACAGAAACTAATTAGCATCCCATTAATTGATCTCTACGTGTGTATTGTTAGACAAAGTATTGTCCTGTAGTTTGTTTATTCAAAACAAATGAAGCCATAGACCGAAATGATTAATCCAAGTAATTTATCAAAATAAAATAAACAAGTTTATAAACAATTGACATAATGATCTAAATTCTAAAATATTTTATCAATCAATGATTGTTATCGTTGTGCGTATTGTAATTATTTATAATGTCTTTTATGTGTTATTATAGGTATATTATTAATATTAATATTAGTTTTATTATTATAGTATACATTTACGTCATCGTAGAGATAATTACAAATGCTTAATATTTTCCAGGAAAGCGCAATTAAATCTGGATAAGGACTAGTCCATTTCTTTGACAAAAGAGGAATGATGGTTGTAGGCATGCCACATATATGTGTTACTGATGGACCGGGCGGACTTGGTTTAAGGGAAAATAGTATTATCTCACACAGAGTGTATAGTAATTACTCACATTGTCAGCTATTATATAGTGTATTTACGAGACAATAAGCTATTCCTCAGTTCAAAAGGCTGTGGATTACTGTCACGGTCAAATAGACATGTGTCTCTCTAACTGGATTCCATAAGAGATAGCTCATCCACAAAAAAGTGAAAAACCGAGTAAAGCTAATACACTATTAGAAATAGATCATGAACTATTAAATAATGTAGATAAACATCGGCACCAATTCTCCAGTTTAAGCAACAATCCGTGATATGCTCCTTATTGATCCAATATAAAGGATATTGACAAAAAACAACTTATGCTCTGGCAGTATGTTAGGCAATGACCCAGATTTTTGGAACAAGTAGAAATTGAAGAAATCTTTCATATTATCAAAAGGAATAATAATTTAATACACTGCAAGAAACGTTATCATTAGTACTACAACAACAACTACTACTACTACTACTAGTAGTAGTAATAATAATATTAATAATAACAGTAATAATAATTTGCAAACTTCTATAGCGCCAACATCCTCGAAAAGAATCGAGCTCAGTGGCGCATCTAGTAGAGCGGTAGGGCAATCCCATAGTCCAGGTACGATGCAAAATTCATCAACAAATCATCGGATGCAGTGGAAACTTAGGAACTTTTGAAGGGATAACCAAGTATACTATTTATTGATGAGATCACTTCGAAGGCATGTTGAAATCAGTACATGACGTATTATCACACGGGGGACACAACGAGCAGAAACTTCTCCCTGAAATTCTAAAACAAATACGCTTGACTCAAAAGACGAAATATCGATAACTCGTAGCAGGTTGAAATTATATAAGAATAATTTCTTGCCAGTAGATTTTCTCATTAAGTGGTATGAAGGAATAGAATTGAAAATAATTGAATTAGTAGAATTAGCATAGATAACTTATAATATTGATTTGATCATATTTTCGATTTATTTCTCACTACGCGAGATGCACTAATTTAAATTCGCTGTTATACTGTGATTTTCAATGTGACACGCGCGCTGAGTGAAAGCGACACACACAACGTTGGAATAAATTTGGCAATATTGATATGATCAAAACGTTATAAACTCACTTTATCTCGATTAATAGAACTATGAATGGCTGTAGATTCATTTGATTTGGAACATATTTAATCTCGGGGTTATTGCTGATGGATATCATCCGATACAGGTTTGGGGTAATCGAGTGTAATCGATTACATGATCTGAAGTAATCGTTATCGCCATTTCTAGCCGCAATGTAATCGTAATCGAGTACATGATAAATGTAATCGTAATCAGTGATAACTTTCACGATTACACAATATTATATGACCGGCTCTTTATCATTTTTATGTAAGGGCACCGGAATATTTCTCGGGTAGTTCGGCTATTAGATAAGTTACACCAGTGAAACTGGTGTTTTTTGCGTATTATGTAATAAAGATTTAATTTATATTAATATAAGTTGATTATATTTAGTTATTTTATATTTCTTTTCTTTTTATCTTCTCATTTAACACCCTATATTATCGTCCACTCCCATGTTTATCATAAGAACCCGGTTTTTGCTTGTGCAACTTTTAATTTTTAATTTTAGCTTATTTTCCTTCTATATTTAATATTGAATTATACTAGGGATCAGTTTCTTGCCATACGACCCTATGGTGGTAATACGACTTATTTAGCGATGCGCCCACTTAGTGGAAAGCATCCAAAGCAGATGGGGTCTGATGCAAGTAATTTGAATTGTTTGACTCTCTTGGTACCAAATATTAACATGAACAATCATTTATTTCATGTAAATAGCAGAATATTACGAGCCATTTTTTCAATAAATTAAGTAAAACACTTTTTACCACTTGATAGCCTAAGAACACTTTATTTTGCACTAATCCATCCGCATTTCTCCTACGGGATACTATAGCCTGGGGAAAAATAGTCATGCAAATATGAACAAGACAGTTAAACTACAAAAACGTGCCATTCGCACCATCAATAAATCTGGATTCAACAGCCATACAGACCCGTTATTCAAACGGTCGGGTATTTTAAAACTGAAGGATTCATATGAATACCAAACCAACTTGTTTATGCTAGATTTTATTAATAATAGGCCACCACTATCATTTAATTCGACATTCCAATTTAACCATCAAATTCAAAATATCCACGCAACTAGACAAATCGATTTACTTCATATCACACGTTGCGAGTGCAATTTTTCTAGCAAACTCTAATTATATATATTTCCACTCAGACATGGGGTCAATTCCATTTTGTCAATTCCAATTCCACCCAATTTCATTTGGTCAATTCCAACTCCACCTCAAATTTATCAATTTCAATTCAATTCCAAAAGTTTCAATTCTAATTCGTTTTTTTCTGACTCTTTTTGCCTAATATTTTTTACCATGAGTAGATACACCAAGTATCTACTTGGAATACATACTTTGAGTAGTTTATATTCCAAGTAGGATTGCAATGGAAGAAATATTTCTGAATTAAAAAATTAAATGGTAAATTAATTTGTGGATTTAATTTAATTTTGCCTGTTCTAAATATTGAACGGGGGTAAATGCGTAAATAGCAATATCTCTATATAGATTACAGGCATGCTAAGTGGTGGTGTCACCGTGTTGTGGGTGGAGCCCAAGGTATCCAGACCATTTAATTGGTTAAATGCACATGTGTGGTGCCACAGTCAGTCTGCATATTTGATATATATATATATATATATATATATATATATATATATATATATATATATATATATATATCTGTGTGTGTGTGTGTGTGTTGTAAGGAACCAATATATATATATATATATATATATATATATATATATATATATATATATATATATATATATAATAAGAGAACCAAAGTTCTGGATCAATTTGTTTCCAGTATATTGGTAACAGCACATGTAAGTGTTAACAATGTAAATTTAGCCCAGGCCTAACCACAAGGCGCTTTTAGCTAAAGAGGTATTATATCACGTGGTGGATCATAGTCTTGGGTGAGAGTATATTTTCTAATCATCAAAGGTGTGTTTATATTCTACTGCCCAGTAGGATCCTTGAAACGAATGTATTTGCTTAGCTCCGCCCAGCAGGGATCAGACCCTGTATTTACTTTCACAACCCTGCTGGGTACTAAACCAATGACATATGGTAAGTTTACAAAATCTCTGAAATGGTTATTAAATGCTTAGGTCTGGGGACAGGCTGTAGTAGTCACAGTTTGAGGAGAGGCAAACTTTGGCTCCAGATTGGCATTCAGGGTGAGGTGATAAAATTAATTAATTCCTAAATAGCAATATCTCTATATAGATTACAGGTATGCTATATGGTGGTGTCACAGTGGGGAGGAGCCCATGGTATCCAGTCCATTTTAATTGGTTAAATGCTCACCATTATGGTTCCAGTATATTGGTAACACCACACATAAGTGTTAACATTGCAAAAATGGAATATAAATTTTTGGATAAAATTTTTTGTAGGAAACTTCAAATTCAAAATTTCTCAATTGAAATTCATATTTTTTAAATAATCAATTCAAATTCCAGAAATTTCCATTTATATGGAACAAATGATCTTGTATGATTTTGAATAACTGATCTCGAGCACATACCAAGCACCAATTGAAAACGTATTTCTTGAGTGTTTACCATAGCTCTATTAAATGGACCTATGGTTATTGTAATGACTGTGGCTCAAAGTAAGTGATGTATTTGTTATATTTAATGGCTGTCTATTTTGTCATGCTACGTTTGGTGTCCTCATCTCAGTGTGCTATGTTTTCAGTAAAAAATAATTGTCCTGGTTTGATTTGACAAGATACTATGATTCTCTGATACAATTATATGTGTTAGCTATTATTTAGGATAACACAAATCCATTGCTCCTCATTGCCAAATTAATCTGTTTCATATTTCTCGTGTTCTGATAATTATATGAATTATAGGGGCTAGTAGGAAGACAGCACGTTGCTATATTGGTCCCACAATTTCTACATTTTATGTATGTTATGTTAATATATTTTAACTTTCAAATCTCATTATTATTATCATAATTGGAAATTGTGAATAAAATACTGCTATTATTACTACTACTACCAACAATGGCAATTTGTTGATAATAGATGATGTTAATATACATTGGGATTATCAGAGGAATGCAGATACTAAACAAATGGTTGATATTCTTAGATCTGCCAATCTCAGGCAGCATGTCCATTGTATTTTTGACCAATGTATTAACATGTATGAATATGTCACATCAGTATGCCGAGCTTCCTACTACTATCTTAAGAACATCCACTGTTTAAAGGTATGTTGGACAAAAATGCACTGGTAACTGTAATCCATGCCTTTGGTACATCCTTCAACGAATTAAGAATAGTGTAACTCGCACAGTAACAAATACTAGAAAATATGATCATATCACCCCAATTCTTCAAAAACTACATTGGCTACCTGTTAGACAGCGTATCCATTTTAAGATTCTGTTAATAATTTATAAATCTATTAATGATATGGCGCCAGAATACCTGTGTGAACTGGTTTCCATTAGAAAGTTATCCCGAAAACTCAGGTCATCCAGTCAGATACTATTGCAGGTGCCAGTGTCTCGGCTCAAGTCATATGGTGATTGTGCGTTTAGTGTTGCAGCCCCCACTTTGTGGAATAGGTGGCCGGCAAATATTAGAAATGCGTCGTCTCTTGAAAATGTTAAATCTGTTCTAAAAACATATTATTTGGGGTATTATTATATTACATATTATTTGTACACCGCCTTTGAATGGCTCCTCCTAGTAAAGGCGCTTTATTAAATATACATTATTATTATTATTATTATTATTATTATTATTATTAGCATGCCAGAGATATAGTTTTGTATATAAGCCAAAACATAACAATAGAACTGATTTTCTCATTGACGGACTGCTGTCATATTTATACACATAATGATTTGTCAGTTTATTTGTTCTATAAATATGAAAAAATAGTTAAGCCCTAACTAGTCACACAGCCAGCAATCGCGCATAGCTTCTTTCTGACACCGTCGTTTTAACTCCAGCTGGAAACGATTCTGATTAGCCAGGAGTCGGATGACAAACAGCCAATTAAATTAACGCATGCGACATTGAACATAAACAAGGTTCAAGCCAGGTCCCAGATTGACATACGGGGTTACGATCGTGGGTATTAGACGGAGATCAGATATGCCCACGCCAAGGTTCGAACTCAGGTAATAGTGATATGTTGTTCACCGCGCTACCAACTAGACCACGGAGACATCCCCTTTAACCTAGAGAAAAGTACATTGTGGTTAATGTATCAGCGAATAGACTAGCTTAGCAGAACTGATTAATACTAACTTACCTTTTTTAATCGGCTATCAGAAAAGAGATTACTAATAAGCATCGATTCCCGAAGAACATTATTCCAGTTTCTCCCCCTCCAAAGTTCTTAAAACTGTTCGAATAGATAGATTGACAGATTGATATATAATATATATATATATATATATATATATATATATATATATATATATATATATATATATATATATATATATATATAATAGATAGATAGAAGATAGATAAATAGAAGAAGAGACGATAATATATATATATATATATATATATATATATATATATATATATATATATATATAAATAATATATAATAGATAAAGGGGAGAGAGAGAGAGAGGTGAAGAGAGAGATATTTCATCACCGTTTCGTGATACTTCAATCTGCACACAGTCCAACTAAATAGTTAATGGATAATGAAATCTAACATAACAAAAATATTTGTATCTGTTAGTCAGTGTAATGTACGCTCACATCACTAATAATATATTACATTACCCACATTTAGATAGTGTCAGCACAGTGAGACATCAGAGTGCGATTGCTATGATTGGATATTCACTGAATATTATCTTTGTACAAATAGCAATTGATATGAATTATTTTATATATTTAATCGACAAAAGTGTGCGCTTTTATTCATTTGTACAATAATTTAAATGGATCAAACGTGACCAAAACAACGCATGATAATATAATGACAGTCGTGACAAAGTAGTATGGTATTTAAGAAATGTCATAAAGAATAAAACTGACTATTTCATATGAAGAATACAAATTGTGGCTTCTTTCTTAGATTTGTCATTAAGTGTGGATATCACAATTCTCTAAATAAGATGATATTAACATCTAAAATATCATCCTTTATTCAAAAGCCCTTATTCAAACTAGATTCTCAATAATCTACTCACAGCTGAGAGTATCAACAAAATTTAAACTTCGCCAATTAAAAGATCTTCTTCGGCTGTCGTTTTACAATATTTGGACTCATTCCAATACTGAGCTGGCTTAAAATAGGTTTTATATTTATAATCCTTATTGTGTAATATATCACAAAGTCTACAAAATGGATGTTTCTGACCTCTTTTTGGTTTGTAGTGTTTTTTCCATTCGAAATATTCCATATATTCCTCATCGTTGGAATCGAGTCGTTTAAGATAATCCGCCAGGTGGCGTGGTGACCGGAAGTGACTTACATCAATGTAAGAATATGGCGGCAGTAGCTTGTCGTTATCGCCGCCATTTAGGACTACTGGCACCATGTACATAGCGAGAGTTCGATACGCTTTCTCAGTAATGTAATCCACGCAGAGACTGTTCTCAAAAGCCAAATAGAACTTGTATTGTTTCTCAATGTTCCGAAAACAGTCCATACTTGGCCAGCTGTCATTACAAGGTGTAGCACATTTACCGTAAATATCTACAGGTATGTGTTTACTCAACAGCTTCACGTACCTATTACGGATACTATGCGGCTTCTGACAGTTACTGACAACCCAAGCTACTAGCTTAGTTTTGGCTTTTACCAGCTTCACTTGATCGTCACGACTGGCCGATCCTGACATAAGACCGACTCCTCGGGATATCAGGATATCGGTATCCGGATGATAGAGGTAGGTCATCGTCAGATTAAAGTAATCATTCAGGCGATCGAACGGCAAATGTCGGCTTCTCGTTGGCGATTCCGCGTGGAAGAAGACAAAGATCTGTGTTTTATCGTCGCGTACAGGATATCCGGGAGCTCGGAACATTTGGGTGAATTTCACACCACGTGGTATGACCGTACTACTGGTGACATTCTTTACGTAGAACAAAACACAAGCAACATCCGATAATCTATTCATGTCATCAATCAGTTCACATCTATCACTGCCACATTTCTTGGCGAAAGATTCCTTGCCATAACCGAAATCCTTGGCTTGTTTAAATGTTCCCCAAGTCAGTATGAGTTTTGTCCTATTGACCTTTGTACTTCTGTTATTTTCCGCCCAATTTGTAATCCGAGTTCTCATGTGCGATAATTCCCCCGGGATTACTGTCCCCTTTAAACCAATGATGCGACAAAACAAGACGAAAACAACACAAGAAATAAACAGCAGGAATAAAAGTCTTAGACGCCGAAATACCGCCATGCTCAAACCTAAATAACTCGATATTCCTGCGGAGAAGAGTTGTATTTCAGAGCGACTGAACAGATGTGTGTGAGTGCGTGGGTATGTGTATGAGTGTGTGCGTGTGTGTGTTTGTGTTATATGGTGATTTAATTCGTTCACTGGAAGCTGACACGGCAGTTATCGAAATATAGACGTTAGGCCTATTGCCCTTCAGACAATCTCAAGATAAACATAATATTTTGAGATTGATAAGTGTTTTATGTGTTTCAGTGTCAGTGTGTAGCTTTGTCAGGTTTGAGTTTGTCACCGAAAAATCAATAAAAAGTTAACTAAGCTTTATCCCGGACCGGGTCATATTTAGAGAGTCAAAAGTTGTTAAATATTGATAGATATGGCACTTTTATCAGTAGGATAGCACATGAGAGCTAACACAAAGATACAGACATCAATATATATATATATATATATATATATATATATATATATATATATATATATATATATATATATAAGTTTATTTTGTTGGTAAATTTGTCAATAAAGTTATTTTTTATTAAATAACCTAAAATAATAAGACATTTATGGAACACCTTATTAAGTAAAATGATCTCTGTCGCTGTATAAGTATAATAAATATTACATGTTGTTGACTAAAATAATTATTATTAAGCAAACACTTTTAACAGATGGTAACATATTGTTATCTAAATGAAAACCCATTTGTGAGAATAATACAATTTTACAGTCAATTATTGTATTTATGACATTTTCTAGAGAATAAAGAAGCCACTTACAGTATGTTATCATAATATTATTAATATCTAGTTGACACTGGCAAAAGATATTGTTAATAAATAATTGACCTTATTAGATGGATGTTGGCCATCGTTTATCTATAACTGACAAAGATAACATATATCAATATAATAGATAACTGATTATTTATAACCTTGGCTTTGTTATAATTGTTTCAAATACGACATGAGCACCCATATATATATATATATATATATATATATATATATATATATATATATATATATATGTATATATATATATATATAATCTCTCACGAATTCACTCACTTAATTATTAATTTATTTACCCACAAAAAATGTATTAATCTATAAACTGACCACATCATATTACAAATTTTCAGTTATTTATGTTTTAACAAATTAATTACATCTTGATATATCTGGTCAGTTGACTATTTGATTATATAGTAAACTAGGACCAGGACATAAACTTTAGTACAGAAACTAATTAGCATCCCATTAATTGATCTCTACATGTGTATTGTTAGACAAAGTATTGTCCTGTAGTTTGCTTATTCAAAACAAAGGAGCCATAGACCGAAATGGTTCATATAAGTAATTTATTATAATAAAATAAACAAGTTAATAAACAATTGATAAAATGATCGAATGTATATGTGCGTGTGTTTGTGTGTATGAATTTGATACTTACATTTCTCTACATGCCATATACACTGTAATATGTATCATTATGGCAAAGTTAAAAATGTTCCTAACTTTGTCTACGACATCCTTAGCCGATAAGTATTCTACAAGTAGACCGAGGAACGTATCTCACCAATACTGATTCTAATTAACTTTACACCATCACCGATTCTTTACTTTGACACCTAAGTTTATGTTTGACGTATGTAATTTGTATAAATAAGAAACATAGAAATCAGATCACGCAATCATTATACAATCCAGAAGTTTCAACCTACCAGTATTGTTCTACTTGGACTCATAGTACTCCCTAGAAATAAGGTATTAGTTTAATGATTTAAAAACCTTGGTATGCTAGCCATGGGTGTGGCAATATATATATATATATATATATATATATATATATATATATATATATATATATATATATATATATATATATTACCAGGTAATATGTCTATTGCTAACTGAGATTTAATACAGAATACATGAAAATTCAGGTGATACATATTACCTGATTATACATATTAACTGTAACACACACACACACACACACACACACACACACACACACACACACACACACACACACACACACATTATTAATCTTAAAGTATGTTGAGACGTAAGTAAAGATCGATGAAATAGATATGATTTTTACAGATTGCCGATTTGAACACCCAAAAGCGCAGCAGCAAACCATTATCGCCGATTATAGTCACTTAATATATTCACATCGAACACACACAACTGAATAGGCCCGCTAAGAGCAAGTGGCATACATCAACATGGCGTCAAGTGCCGGCATACTGAGGGATAGGGCACTATCAGTCCGGTTTCTTTATACAAAAGTTGACGAAACGAAATCGTTAATCATCGCAGTTTGTGTGTGTGGCCTGTGTATCGGGTACAAACATTATATTGGCGACGAGGATAACAATTTAAATAGCGTTAATTGGGAAAATAAACGAATTCTGTGAAGAAGCTGAAAATTGGACTCAGTATCAAGAAAGATCGGAGCCATTGTTTGTTGCGAATGACATTGTAATGATTTGTGCACCTCTGAGTTAATGTTTCAAAGATTAAATACGAATACTAATAATAATGTTAACTCCTGACATCATTTAAACCACTCGATCAAATTATGGGACCACTTTGTCTAGTATTGGGCTCATCTAAGATACATAGTTACGGGATCAATTGATAGGGAGTTATTTTAATAAAATAAGTGGTCAAACTTAGCCAATCAAAATATAATAATAATAATTTCATCAATAAAACCACTCTTTTGTCAAGACGCGATCCCGTCTCGGGGTTGTTTTCGTAGAACAACTGATCATGCACTGTATACTGCATAATTCAAGTTCTAGGTTCAAATCGCAGCATAACCAGAAACATTTCATCCGATCATCTTGTTACCATAAACGGCTGTCCCATGACTTTTATATATATATATATATATATATATATATATATATATATATATATATATATATATATATATATATCACTAATCTGACCAGTGCCAAGGTTAACAAATTAATAATTCACTCGTGTCTAAGTTCAAACTTCGATACAGTTATCTTACCTGTGGTCCTTGTCAATATGCAGCAGGACCATGCTATAATCAGGTGCCTTGAACTTGCAGTCTGGCACAGTACACGTAATGTGTTTATGTTTCTTATGTACACATCTGACGTGTTTCTGATATTACCTTTATCAGTAGTTACATTTCCGCAGTAATGGCAGGTGTACGTTGTGCCTGTTGTAAGACATTGAACTAGTTATTAACCGAGCAGACACTTCCATTATCCTATTGATGAAAATACAATTATCTCAATAAGATCATCTTATTGGGATAATTATGTAGTGTTTCTAAACTGCCACGGAAGGTGGTAATAAAAGGTGGAATAGAGTATTTTAGTTAAAATATGACATATCCTAATCTCTACCCAAGCTACAACAATAAGTCCTTTAGTAAGCAACAATTAGTAACAATAAATTAACAATTAACAATTCAGTCACATTACTAAAACGAATTCATTAGTGATTGGACATCAAATATGAAGAAACAATTCCAATAAGTATTTAATCATTTTATAGGTGACCTCATTCTTATACAAATAATCATTATTAAGTACCAAATAACATAGCCATTACTGACACATAAAGGGTGATAATATTGTGTTAGATTACCGCCTACCTGTTGTAGATATAACATTTTATGTTGATGTTATTATTAACCCAAATAAGTTAAGAATCGGTCTCGCTTACTTCTTGTGTGATTGTTGATGTGTACTCTCCTGTAAAGAATAAACTATTATTGCACGGAAATGCCGAATATTTAATAACAATAGTCTTCTAATAACATAAGTAAGTAAGTAATTTATTCAGTAACAACATCGTGATATAATAATACGGGTACATAATATGTTAAATTGTCCCTCCATAAATGTGATGTTGTTAGCCAGGACAGCCGATAGCCATAAAGACTGTCGTCCCCGGCTTTCCAAGACAAAATTAAAACAAATAAATTAACAATGATTCGAGATGATGTGAAATAATGATTGGTGAGTGGGTCAGTCATGCTAATAATGGCACATGAATTATCGTATCAAAAGCCCTGGACAGGTCCTGGCACACGGTTAGTGTAAGCTATTTAGTTTTGAATGACGTAATAATATCATTTCTTAGTTCAGTAATGGCATTGGTCGTGCTATGCTTTTGTAAAAAAAGTCGTTCAAAATAAAAAAAATGATATAATCTTTTATGAATTATCTTTTCTAATATTTTGTTTATATACACGGCAATAATGACACTGATCTATAATTATTAAATTCTTCTTTATTTTTGGACTTGTATTTCGGTACATCCTTAGTTCATTTCAAACTAACTGTTTGGTACTTCTCCTGTCCCCAAAGATTTGTTAATTATCGCTGTTAATGGAAAACAGATAGTTTTATTTTCCGTAGTAAAATGGAGTTAATACTCTCATGTCCACTACTATTTTTACGTTTCATGCTAGTGATGATCTTTAAAATCTCTTCTGAGCTTGTTCATGTTAAATAAATAGAATAAGTATTTGCATTTGTATTCATATATTCTGTTCAGGGCTTTTGCTATCATGGATATATTCTCGGCTAGTGTCTTACCTACATTTATGAAGTACTTGCAGAAACCATTCGAAATCTTATCAGGACAAGTTTCTTTTTGTCCGTTTATGACAAAAGTGTCTGTTATTCCTGTTTTATTACTGGGTTTTTTACCAATCAGAGTGTGAATGACTCCCCACGTTTTTCATATGTTATTCCTGTTTTGTTCCAGTAAATTATAGACCAATTTAGCTTTTACCTAGCATATCCAAAATATATGAATTTTTTTTGTCCATAATTGTTTGTACAATTACATAACAATTAACTCGCTAATGAATAAGAACCAATATGGCTTCCGTAAAGGTCACTCGACTATAAGTGCAGTTTCCAAATGTACCTATGATACTCTACTTGCATTGTTTGTATATTGTAGGAGCACGGACTGACCTCTTCTAAGACTGTTGCTTTGACCGATGTTTGTTTGTGGCGGGAAATATGACCGGCTCTCGATGTAATGGCACCGGAATATTTCTCGGATAGTTCAGCTATTAGATAAGTTATACCAGTGAAACTGGTGAATTTGGAATATTACGTAATATAGATTTAATTTATATTAATATAAATTGATTATATTTAGTTATTTAGTATTTCTTGTATTTTCTTTTTAACTGCTCATTTGACGCCCTATATTATCGCCCGCTCCAGTGTTTCCCATAAGAACTCGGTTTTTGCTTGTGTATGTTTTGTTTTATTTTTTATTTTTCACTTATTTTATTTCTATAATTATAATGAATTATAGTAGAGATCAGTTGCTTGCATTACGACCCTATGGTGGTAATACCATTTGTTTAGCGATGCGCCCACGTAGTGTAAAACATCCAAAGCAGATTGGGTCTGATGCCAGTAATTTGATCACTGTGCCAATAACACCATATAATGGCACAGCTGTACAAATGTAAGTATTGGTCGTATTAACTGTCAGTCGATCTGTAATAAATCTGATGAAATATCTGATGTTGTTAAGGATATGGATCTTGATGTTCTTGTCATTACAGAGACTTTGCTGACTGATAATGTTTCAGACCAGAAAATTGTTGGTGATGTGACTCCAGCTGGATATTCATTCCTCCATGCAGCTCGGATTCACAAAAAAGGTGGGGGAGTCGGCATTCTTCTCCGTGGTTCTTTGAAGTGTGAAACCCATTTGCGTTTTCAGGCTAAGTCTTTTGAAAATTACCAACTAACTTTTATATCTGGGGGGGATAAGTGTTCGTGTAGCTATTATCTACCGATTACACCCCACTAAGAAAAATGGCCTGAAAGCAGCAGATTTCTTCAAGGAATTTTCGGGATTTGTTGACTCTCTTGCTACTAACAGTGGTCATCTGTTGATCTTAGGTGATTTCAATATACATTTGGATTGCCATGATAATACATTGAGAGACATTGTAGATCAACATGCACCTTTAAGGACAAAGGAAATGCCAAGCGGACCAATGCTTCCATGGTATAATAAGAACATACAGGCTGCAAAGAGACACAGAAGGTATTGTGAGCGGCTGTGGATCAGGACCAGTTTGTGTGTTCATTTTGAAATGTTCAAGGTCAGTAAAATTCTTGTTAAAAATACCCTTGCCTCTGCTAAATCTGAATATTATAATAAAAAGATCAAAACATCCAAGGGAAATCAAAGGACTGTTTTCAGTGTTGTGAATAAAGTATTACATAAAAGTCAAACTGTCCTCCCAAATAATATCAACTCAGATAAAGATATGGCCCATTGTTTTAATAATTTCTTCTGTCAAAAAATATTAAATATACATAGTGAGTTCCAGTCCAGCACCTTATCACAGGGTAAGCCATTGGTAGAAGAGTCTTGCATATCCATGATGGATACATTTGAGCCTTTTACAGAGACTGATATCAGACAGTTGCTGAAAAAGTCATCTAATGCTTTCTGTGCAGTTGACCCTATGCCTACATGGCTTGTGAAAGATTGTCTGGATGTTCTGATAAACCCAATTACAAATATAGTTAATAAATGATTATCTCTGGGTGTGTTCCCAAGATTCATGAAAGCTGCCCTTGTAAAACCATTAATAAAAAAACACACTATGGACTGTAATATTCTAAACAATTACAGACCTGTTTCAAATCTTACATTTTTATCTAAAGTTATAGAAAAGGCAGTTGCTTTCCATCTAAACAAATATTTAATCAATAATAACCTTAATGAATCACTACAGTCTGCCTATAAAAGTGGTCACAGCACTGAAACAGCCTTGGTTCGAGTGAAAAATGATATTATGATGTCAATTGATCAAGGTAAGCCAGTAATACTTGTTCTTCTGGACCTGTCTGCTGCATTTGATACAGTTGACCATAATGTACTTTTCTCTAGGTTAAAAGACATGTTTGGTTTGTCAGGCAAAGCAATTGAATGGTTTCGATCCTATCTTGAACAATGCTTCCAGACAGTGTCTGTTCATGGTATTTTATCTGACATTCAGTTTTTGTTATCTGGTGTACCACAAGGTTCAGTTCTAGGTCCTCTGGTTTTCACAATGTATACCCGTCCTCTTGGGATCATTGCGCAGCGATATGGGGTTAAATATCACTTGTATGCTGATGACACACAGCTGTATATATGACTGGATCCTGACAATGAGTTAAATTTCTCCTCTTCCTAGAAGAATTTAGAACATTGTATTGCCGATATTCGGCTATGGATGACTCAAAATCTTCTAAAACTAAATGATAATAAAACAAATATTTTATATTTGGCATCACCACATTGTGTTAAATCCTTAAAGACACCAGCATTACAGATGGGTGCATCTTCGATTACCCCTAATGGGTCAGTAAAAAATCTAGGGGTTATTTTTGACCAATGTATTAACATGCATGAACATGTCACATCAGTATGCCGAGCTGCCTACTACCATCTTAAGAACATCCACTGTTTAAAAGCATTCTTGACACAAGAATCACATGTAACTGTAGTTCATGCCTTTGTTATATCTCGTATAGACTATTGTAACTCCCTGTTATATGGCATATCTGATTATAACATTAATCGCCTTCAGCGAATTCAGAATAGTGCAGCTCGCATTGTAACAAATACTAGAAAATATGATCATATCACCACAATTATTCAAAAACTACATTGTCTACCTGTTAGACAGCGTATCCATTTTAAGATTCTGTTAATAACTTATAAATCTATTAATGATATGGCGCCAGAATACCTGTGTGAACTGGTTTCCATTAGAAAGTCATCCCGAAAACCGAGGTCATCCAGTCAGATACTATTGCAGGTGCCAGTGTCGGCTCAAGTCATATGGTGATTGTACGTTTAGTGTTGCAGCCCCCACTTTGTGGAATAAGTTGCCGGCAAATATTAGAAATGCGTCGACTCTTGGAAATTTTAAGTCTCTTCTAAAAACACACCTATTTAAGGTCGCTTTCACAGATAAATAATTATTATCTTTTAAATAATTACAGGGTTTTTGCAGACATTATTTGGGGTATTATTATATTACATATTATTTGTACAGCGCCTTTGAATGGCTCCTGCTAGTAAGGGCGCTTTATTAAATATACATTATTATTATTATTATTGCTTTCTGTTTCCATGATCCGTTGGAATATAATCGGACAGGTGCATTGGTAGTTAATGATTTTAACGGTTTAGCAGATAAGGTTTACCAATAACCCGAATAACATATTCTTGAACAGTTGTTTAGGTGTACTCTGCATTTCTGGCACCTTTGGTAAGATTATCTCTCAGGACAGCAACATTTCGACAAGCATAATGTTACATTGCTACAAAGTTGCTCGAGTTTTTAATCCAGTGGTGCAGAAAATTCTATCATCACGACGTCCTCTAAATAATAAGCCTTGTCGTTTAAGAAGTAGTACAATGTTTATAATCCTATATAGTGCTACCAAAGTTCGATCATGATTGTCATTAAAAACTCATTTTATGGTCGAATCTCTGGGATGGCTTGCTGTAGGTTTGAATGAATTGGTTCCCTCTCACAACAGCAGCATTGTGTCCATCAGGTTTGTCATGCTTTAAGAGAATACCATTTTTACCAAGAGCTTTGTTTAGCTTCTGAAATGGGGTTATAATGAACAGTAAAAAATAGTACGCAAAATAGTGTGCAAAATAGTACACAAATTTACATAACACACCTTGCAGCAGTGAACTATAAACTAACCATTCGAAAGTTTGCAACCATACTCTCTCTGCTTTTAATGTTTTGGGCTTATTGCTTTTTGTTATTGTTATTTGGTACACGAGGAAGCTGTCAGTGGAATTACAGTATCTTTTCGGGTAAATCCACTTCTCAAAGTTCGAAAGACTGTATGGAACAGCGCTTGATGATATTACATGTCCAAAATCTATTCAGGATTAGCCTGGGGGTCTGGCGGCACGGAAGAGGCGACGGGCGGTCTGGTGGCGTGGAAGAGGCTACAAAGCGGTCTGGCGGTGTGGAAGGGCTCTGTGGCGGCGTGTATGAGGCATCAAGGTGATCTGGAAGTTTGGATGTAGATACATGGGTTGTCTGGCGGCGTAGATGAGGCATCAGGGTGGTCTAACGGCGCGTAGGAAGATACAGGGTGGTCTGGCGGCGTGGAGGAGGCTGCAGAGAGGTCTGACTATCACATTTTGAGGTACCATAAACAATAATTATGACATTAAAATGTTTCATGTATACACGATATTTATCAAGCTTATAATGGATGTTCCCAAATAGTTTAAACATTTAAGGAATGGTTGACTGGATTGAATCCCCACAACTCCCACTGATCCACAATTTCACGAAGCTGGGATGACAGTTTTACAATTTCCAAAGCTACACGTCATCGCAGGTGAGATGTAAACCCAGAATGCTTAGCCTGTTGTCGTGGCATTCGTCTAAAACATGGACAATTGTTTAACAAATATCGCAATCTTAGTATAATCATCTGATCTTTTCTCACTGTACCATATGCACTCGTATAGTTTAGAGTTGACACTAGAGATAAGAATGACAACAGGAATGTGTACTTGCTGGTAATACTGCAGCAGATAGCGAGTTCGTCTGTCCGTCATCGTTACACTGAATGGTCCCAACAAAGCCTGCCAAAGTGTAATTGTATAGGCACTCTGGAATCATAAAATAATCTCTGGATCCCCTTTCTTCACAGACATTCTCATACAATATAGTGCCAAACATCATGATCTCGTCTATACCAGGCTGGTTAATTTGGGTTACGAGGCGATATTGGTACACAAGAAACGACAGTGTGATACATGAACACCGTTTGTCACCATTCTGCAGCTCACCTTGATGGAATGGAAATGGTGACATAAATCCATTTGCATTGCAGCAAACAAAATCATTGGTGTTATGGTATATTTGGTTTGTACTTTGGTTTGCATTGAACTCATGGATGGTGCCGTTCGGGTGAAGTCCAAATTACAAGAGTACACGACATCGTGGTAAATACACGTACCGATTTGCCGACGTACCAGATACATATAATACGCGTTTATCGTGACATAGCATCAATCATTCGAGTTTTCCTTAGTTAGAATCACCTTGTTCAACTGTGCTCAAGACTATACGACATCGCACAAGACTTCCGGTGAGAATGATGTCGGCATTTGTTTTATTTTTAATATAAACTAGCAAGACGTATTGAAATATATCTAGAAGATTGTTTTTTAGTTTGAATTTGAACAGAGAAATCATGGACGATAATAAGCATTTGCCTTCTTTGACAAAGAGACAGAAAATGAAACTTATAAGTATACGGAAATAAGTAATGGGTTATCCAATTCAAAAGAGTAATCTGCATCCTAAACTGGCAGTGTACACTGGCTCCTTGTACCGTATTTGTTCGCGATATAAAAGTAGCTGCATCCGGCGTCTACGATATTTGTGTGAGCTGCCGTTTCCGCTGAATTATTAAAAAGGTGGGACGTTAAAAAAACCCCGAGGACGTAAAACACACTGGCAGTGATCACCCTTTATTTATTTCGGCTCCATCTTTCCGTACTGCTCTCCAGTGAGTGGTGGGGGCGGCGGTTTCTCAACCACTCCAACATAGAGGCTGTGCTGAATAAGTGACAGCCTGGGGATTCTCCCCGCAAAAAAACAAATCAATCAGTCTATGAAGTGAATATGCACCCGCGCACATCACTACACAAAACAAATAAGGCAAAAATACCCATACCAATGACGTCGTTCTTCGCTGTGAAACCGCAGTCGTCCTCTACCATCACAAAGGCAGATATACTCTTTGCACAATTTATGACCGAACATAACCCCTCGACGTCTGTAGCCGACCACTTCACCGATTTGGTGAAAGTGATCTTTCCAGAAAGCGAACCTTTTAGCGATGTTCACAAATTCTACTGTGCTGTTGTGCGGAAAATGGTTATTTTCCCATATGACGACAGAGTGATAAATTACTTGGTTAACTTGGAGCAACAAAACCAAACGCAATGAACTAACGTATGCTCTAACCGTTCATCTAGCTGAACGCTTTGCTCCTCTTGTTGACCAAGAGGTCCTGAAAGACGAATTTGAGGATACCAGCTTATGGGGGACATCGAGATCGGCATGAAAGGTGGTTTACAGAAATCTGTTGACCGTTACTGGGGTGAAACCATGAAGATAAAGACGGCAACGAGACAGATGCGGTTTCCGCACTTGTACAAGTAATGTTCAACAGAGAGCGTGTTATCCTTTTCCAAAAAGTGCACACAGTGTCGTCAGAGCCTTAACGCAGGCACGCTGACAACACTTTTACAATACAACTCAACAACGACAGGCATTGCTACGATTTGAATGCATCACAGGAGATGGTGGCTCTAGCAAAACCTGCCACACTCGAGTACAACATGCAGCATCAGTAAAACGCCATTTTTCAACCTACATACTGTATGGACAACAACCTGAACAAGCACAATCGGGACCAATGTGAATATCCGATTCATACACCATATCTTAATAAACATAGAATCAATAAATAGTAGTCGACACCAATGATCGTGGTCAAATTTTCAGTAAACTTATATATGTCTAGATGAGCCATAACATGTTATATTATGTTTTAAATGCACAGCGCCAAAGAGCAACCGAAGTTGACTATGGTGATACACAAAATGCTATTGTTATGTCAGACAGCAGCAGACGTTGATGGGAAGCTCAAACTTAATTTTACATCAGCCGAAAAAAATGCATTTAATTCCAGTTACAAACGTCTATAAATGACACAACTTTCGTATTTTTTTGTGGTAAAATTATACGGACACGTGGAAGCAACATAAGATCTGTCGAACGGCTCAGAGTTCAACTAATGTTTATTACATGGTCTCGATCACTGATCGTAAATGACGCTCATTTATACAAAAGCTATTTATTCCAGGTATCGATCACGATGAAGCACGTTTAAGACAACATGATCTTGAATCAGTTTAATTAAGTATATTACAAATGATGACGACAAAAACTACAAACAAAACGCACGTATCCACGAGGGAACACACACACGCGCGCACGCGCGCTTTTTGTTGTATAAATAGAAGTTGAACTAAAATGAAAACAAATTTGCCATCGATGTATTTTATCAACAAGTTTATACGTCTCAGTAATAACAAACAATACAACAGAACAATTTCAACCAGGATACTGTGTTTAAAGGAGTACTTTGCTCAGGTTTGGCTATTGCCAATGTATGCTGCCTGTTTTAAGGTGTATGGGCTTATATGCCGATTACTACTGACATTTTTGCATTTAGCAACGAGAAAGCATATTTTATAGTAAAATTCCACAAGATTTATCAGCATTATTTGAAGCCATTAATCTCCAGCGCCAAGATTTGTCAGCCAATCAGCGAGCGATACGTCACCAGTGTTTAGCGTACCGACTTTCGGTTATGGTTCCAACATGTAAACATACCGGATTCTTGTATAAATACCGAGAACAATCAACATCGAGTCGGAGCTGTCATTTCAGAATGGTGTTCGTGCGAGCAATGCCTACACCACAGCTAGCGTCTATAGAATGTATATCATAAAACTTCTATAGTCATTAGTTTTTCACATGTTACAAGATTAATATGTATATTTCAAGGCAATTCAAATAATTCCACTTCAATCAATATTACAACTAATTTGGTCCATGAATAAAAACATACAATGACATGAATGTTGAAAACACAGCAATGACGATGGGCTGAACTGCATCAAATCTGATACACGTGAAATTGTCTAATTACAACCATATATGATAAAGGAGTAAAAATTATGGGTTGAATATAGGTAATTAATACATAAAAATAACTTACTACCGAGGCAATTTGCACAAAACAAAGCAACATTTTCTTGTATATTTATACATTATCCATATAATCCACCCCAATTTTCATGAATTAAATACCCATGCAATAGCAATGTTTGATTCATTTATTAGCTGTAATTAGACAATTTCTTATTTGAAAGAGACATATTTCACTAGCTTGTGAAATGAACATGTAGGTGTTACACGTTAATGCTTTTAGCCCAATTAAGATTCAAGAAGGAAGTATTTTTTGCTAAAAGTTATTTTGTAGCTCAAAATAATCAACTTAATTCAGACGTATCTTGTTAAATTGGTTGGCAGATAATTAAATAGTCCATGTTAGATTTCACATTAGGCACCAAGTGATTTTGTATCAAGAATTAAAACTAAAGTGCAAACATTTTGTGGTACAAACATTAAGAATTATTTTTTCATTTGAAGGAGACATATTTAAGGGAGTTAATATGGCAAATACAAATGTGTCCATGTTACTTAAATGAGAAACCAACTACATGGACCTAGTCATTTTTTAATCCTGTACAAAGATGGCCATCTATGTAACCATAACAAAATGTGAAAAAATCAGGCTTGAAATGACATTGACAGATCCGAACTTGTCTTGCAGGGGGATGAAATAATTTTAGTTTCTTCAACCAACTATCCAATTTAAATTTATTATCTCATGGCAGCATGAAAAAGGAGTATCCAGGATTTGGTTTCTCCCTAAGCAGACAGTTTGGTGCCCAACAAGTCAGCATTTTGATGGTTTTTCTGTTGCTTAAAACATACAAGCATATACAAGATGATTCGCAGAGCTAAGCACTGGTGACGTCACAAGGCAAGGTCAAGAAAATAAATGGCGCCAATTTCGAAGCTCAGTTGCCGCAGAAAATCAGACCGTCTTCCATGCATGAAAACTATATTAGAACGCAGCGGTTTTTATACATAAACATGTTGATAATAACTTTTATTTAATGATTGACAATATAGTGTAAAGAAAAACGTCATTTATTGATATGAAAATAGAGCAAAGTTCCCCTTTAATCGGCATAGGTTGATCAAGGGCTGTAAGGTGTTATTCACCACTTCCTGATAAGTTTCAAACACTAATTAAATTATAAATCTGTCTAACTATAGTATATACAAAGGTTTCATATTTATCGAATACTACATGCCAAACTTAAACTGTACTTCCAGCGGATAAATAAGTATGGACAATGATAATCTAGCGTATTAGTTAAGCCTAAATCTTCACACAAATTGTTATAACAAGGATCTGCTCGGGGTGTTTTACATACGATTGCACCAAAACAGAAATTGACCCCTGCCATATTGCCTTCTTCCTCGCCCTGATTTCCTCTTGTGTGACGTCAGCAAGCCGATTCGGGGAGCTGTGCAATATCCATCTCTCTGGCAGTGGTCAGGAGTGCGCGATGAATTGTGGGTAAATGTACTTAACAATGATGCAGTAAATAATATAATATGGCCGAATGCAAACCTGGGGTAACTAATTTATAAGAAACAGGTAAAGGACTATTACACTACTTGTTACTGTGGTATGGACCAATTAACGGCAGGTCTATGTTTTTCGTCCAGTGCACAATATCTTTCTCTTAAAGGGACAGTTCACCCTTGGATAATATTTCTTAAATATGTAATGCTTAGAACAGTAACCAAAAGGTCCACAATAACAATCACGAAATATACCCAAACCTGCCTCTATTGCCTAGTGGGTAAGAGCGTACGTAGGACTGTCTAACTCGTGGTCATGCTATGCGGGAGATCGGAGGTTCGAAACCCGGCCGTGGCATTATAGTAACGGGAGATTTTCATCCAACCAGGCAAATGGCAAGAATCCATCCACCGAATATGCCATGTAATGTAAATTCTAAATTCGTTTAGATTAAAGTCCTAGTGGTGAAACAGTAAATAAGACCTTATGCGTCTCCCTCATTTGAGGTAGCTAAGGCACTTAAATAACTGCCACTTCGGCCATTATTATTATTATAGATACATGGAAATAATCCAAATTACTGGAGGGCCGCCATGACGGCTGCACCGGATGCCAGATTCGAAGGCGGGAAGAAGAAAAGTGAAATACTCCGACGTTCCCGGGCCAGGAGTTCACATATAGACACCACTTAGTGTTCCCGTTTCTCCTCGCACTTTTTTTTCAAATTTCAAGATTAGTGTGTTTTGTTCTGAAATTATTCCTGGCTAACACCTGGCTCAAACTGCTCGGTTCAAGTGACGTCAGCATTCAGGATCTTCCGGTCTCTGTTTAGTTTCAAAATGGCGGCACCCACAGGCCATTAAAAGTCGATTAATCAGCACTTTGAACTGGATTATTTAATATTTGGATGATCGTTTTCACATTTTGGGTATTTGTGAACATAGCTATATTAGCCCACAACCATATATATATATATATACAGCAAATTTGTGGTTCTTTTAAAGTGGAATAAAGCATATTGTGGGATATCTCTTATCAACGAGAATTTAAAGGAAACAAACAAAATTACAACTCATAATATAAAAAATACAAAACAGATGAAAACACAATGCGTTTTCATCAGAAAGCAAAACCTAATAAATATATCAACAATAATGGGAAATGATTAATAATTTTCGTGTTATGCGTCCATGGACATTCCACATCCAATACACTTTGTCATGGAGTGTTTAATCTCGCTTCTACACTTGAAGTGCAACATTTATCAAGCTCTTCAAACCTACAGTTCACCTGTGAATAAAAATAATAAATTATTATTATACTAATAGAACAGCCGCTGTACTACATCTATATGTTTTATAGATCGTAACAGTTTTATAAATGACTATGAAGTGTTGATATCTATTGAAATTGTCACTACCTTTAATACGCTTAATTTAATTTCATTAAAATTTCTCAACATCTTAGACCAATTTTAGATAGTTATTTTGAAAAAACCATTCAGAGAACATTTTGAAAATGCATTCTGGTTACTAAAGAACAGTCCTGGACCAAACATTATCCGCTAATAATATATATCTTAATAAACTTAATACCACTGTTCATTTAACATAGCATATACTATCATCACTGGAATGACAGCTTGTTTCACTGAAAGAAGAAACAACAAATTATGTTTGCTTTATAAATGTTTATAGTTTTAAGTAAGACTTTCAACACTGAGAACTGGTCATGATTCATACAATCATTTTATCCTTAATAAAAGTACATACCCAGCATAAATAGTACCGAGTAACCTTTGTCCAAGACATACAGAGCCAAAATGTGTTACCACAGCCAATGATTTATTTGACCACATATGAAATGGAAATAGCTAATGCTGTATATGTGTCTGTGATGACATATTAGGTATGCCAGCAGTTTAGTTATTTCTAAAATGTCACAATGAACGACCAGACATGGGGTCAATCCAATTCCGAAATTGGAATTGCTTATTTAAAAAATGGAATTGGAATTGATAAATTTTAAATTGAAGTTTGCTATAAAAAAAAAATTTTAATCCACAAATAATTTTTTTAATTCAGAAATATTGTATATCTGTATGTATATATTATCATATATATCACTGAATAAAAGTTTAACTTGAGTTTGTTTTAAATCTTATAAAAAAACATAAAAATATTTGGAATTGCTCGATTTGGAATTGAACTGATAAATTTTATGTGGAATTGACCAAATGGAATTGATTGGAATTGACAAAATGGAATTCACAACATGTCTGTGAACGACATCAGTTATGAATCATGATAATTTTAACCTAGTAGAAGAAATATCAATAAATTTATGTTATTCAAAGGACCAGAAAAACTTATAAAATCAATAAAGGGAATTCAAACATTTTGAAAATTATCGTGAAAGCACAGAGAGAATGTTTTAGATTATGAGATTGTCAGCATAAAGCTCACTTAAACTTAACTAATCTTTGTTTTAAATGTAACAGTTTATAACAAATAGTCTGTCAGATAATCTTTGCAAATTGTATGCATCTTGTAATATATGCTGCTGCTAATTTGTTTATACACAAACATTTCTATTTAATATTCTCAAACTCACATTATTCACATTAAACAATTTCTGGAAAAAACAACATAAAGAAGAAAGCTTTTCAAAACTAGAATGCTAACAAGGAATCATTATGTTTCAAAGGAACCATAACAGTTAAACATTCTGATATTAGAACAAGATCTATCCTTCCAATGTCTAGATTTCTCCATTTGACTACCCAAAGACAAATTACAAAATTATATATATACATATGTGTGCGTGATTTATTGTCATTGCAATTTTGAGGGCAGTGACACGTGTACATATTTTACCTCTTCAATGTTTTGCTCACACCTATGTCACTGTGGACGAAGACAAACTCAGATAACCAATATTAATTCATAGCTATACAAAAAGCAAGGAAAGATGGATACAGTTGTATGAAGTCTTGAAAGAATTAAACACAACCATATCCTGATCTCACCTTGAATAGGTTATTTATACCGGAACAGTATCCACCAGAGATTAGCCTGGATTGTTGACACAATTGCCACTCACATGCCAAACATTTTAAACAGTCTAACTAGAAATCTTTAGCTGCATTTTTAGAATAAAATATGGTTTACTAAAACAAATGCGCAGCTGAATCAGTTTTACAAATAATGCAAATGATCATATACAATTTTTCAATATTCATTTCAAAAATTCACATACATATAGTGAACCGAACTAACATCTACAAATATAGTAACACACTGCCCCAAAAAACACAGACCCTGCACAGTTACATTAAATATTTGTTTGACCAAAATGTTACAGTTATTATTAGGGCATACTTATACAAGGTACGGGGCTCGGAAACAGACCTCTATCTGTTACTATTTAGTTCGTCTGTCTTGGGTTACTGTAAAATATTCTAATAACTGTATTATAAGAAGCAAAGAAATGTACATGTTTGTCTTTTAGTCAACTTAGGATTGTTACAGCCAGATTTCATATCAAACCAACTGAATCAACAAGTATATGATTTACAAATATGTTTTTAAAATTGCCTTTTGATGCTAGTGATTTCTCCCCCCCCCCCCACTCACTCAAACGGATTTGGGGATAGACCTTCTGACTAAACTACTGGAGTGGCGAGTAATTGTATGTGAGATGTATGAGTACAAGCGATGAGAACTTCACCCAAGAAAGTACTCAAGTAAGGAACACAACATCTTTTAAATGTACTCATACAAGTACCTTTGACAGTACTGGATCAAAATTAGTTAACATACTTGGTATGATTGTGGTAGTATCATCCCAGTGGTTATAGAGCACTGAACTTGAACCCTCCAAAGCAGGGGTGAAGTTTGACTCACAGTGGGGTCCAAGGATGTTTCTCTAATGAGTCATTCATTGGTCATATGTTCCAGACACAAACAGCGCCAAGGCTAAACAAAAAAAACACTTGCCTTCTTACTCCCACTGGAGTTGTTCTAAGTGTGTGAAGAGTTTAAATAAAAAATGAAATAAAGACTGATGACTAACACACTTTTGTTCAAGCCATTACAAAGATGTGCCACATAAAATATGATATATTTACGGTGCTGGAGAACATATGTTGTTAAACTGTTCATATAATACTGTCACAGAAGAAGTCAAATTCTATGACATATATTGATCTAACTGGTGTTTTCAGTATCTGAAAGAACAAAATAAAGCTGTCTCTGTGTTTCAATTTTGTAGCTCATCTAAATATCACTTCCATTCAAACCATCAGACACAGTTGGCAGCACAAATTTTAAACATTTTCAGTGTATACTTTCACTTGATTACTCGATACATTATGTCAACATCATACACAATTTCGGCGGTGTTGAAGCCTAGGATACTAGAATGCTAACACATTTAGCACCATGATGAGAAAACAATGGAAAGTTCAATAGCTGAGCCTCCCATTATGCCAGTGTATAATTTGTATTGTCTGTGTATGATTACAATGGACAATCCATTGTCTCTGTCAGGAATGTAGACACCAGAACAGAGATCAATAAGATGATGATCAGTTCTAACTTTATGGAGGAATTTCAGTCAGTAAACAGCGTCAGCGACAAACTTACTGATTATGCACTAAGAATATCAGCAGAATAATTATGAGTGAATAGGTTTCAGAGATACATCAGCACATAAATGTTTTGCGAGCTATCTTCTTTGTGAGCTCACCAAACAAAAGTTTCCATTATCAGTAGCCTGTGGTCGTATTTTAGACTCGCATGAAACAAAGTTGACGTTGATGTATTTTGTACAAGTCCAGACACAAAAACTTCCAATGTTATGCGGGATAAGACTACCACACCATAGCAAATATGTGAAGAATTTATAAAAAGGACACTGAAAACATCACCAGCAAATGAGCAAGGTTTTGAAAAATGCTACACGTGACCTTTGGAGCCAGCAAACCAAAACATTAAGCATTTGGGGTTTAATTTACAGTGAGAAACATAACATAACATCAAACAATACTAAAAGGAAATCGCTCGCTAGTTTTAAAGATGGGGCTACTAAAGAATGTACACACAAACTGGACATTTTATGGTTTTAAATAACCTATTGTACCATTAACAGACCTAATATCATGTATATTAGCGACTATCAGGTAGGCTCTTACAATAGGAACCTCACATTTAATGGATCATTTACCTTGTCATATAATACAAGGCTGCTTGCAAAGACAACCATTTCCTCCAAACTGTACCGGATCTCTTCATCTTCTAGCAACTAGGGTTTATATAAAAAGGTCAAAAGTTATGAACATTATGGCATACATCATTCACTGCATCAGCAGTATAAAATTACTTCCTCTGTCATATATAAACATTGGCAAGTCCATTTACAATAACAAGATAACATGTCATAATATTAAACATACAAAATTAGTATCTGTTAATCTGTTAATCTGACAATGTTTGTCACATGATAATATATCGGATAAATGAGAATGTGGGAATATCGAGTCTGTGACATAACGGTAGTCTGTGTCACACATTTTCAAATCATAAAGACATACCTCCGTATTTAAACCAATATTCAATAACCGTGTGCAAGATACGGAATTGCATTGAATATTTTGATGTTTGTTAATTACAGACACTATAAAGAAATACTTGTGTCACTTAGTCCATCAGATTAACTCATGACCTGCTCATTGGAAAGATAACACATTTAGGTTTGTAATTAGTCATAAATGATTATGACTGGCTATTAGATAGCCACAGGCAATGGAAGCATCATGTGTTAGTGCATATGGTCGAGGATGATTGTAATTGGTTATGATATAGCAATTATCGTGGGTGGGTGGATTAATGAACCATTACTGACAACATGTTGGTGTATCTTGCATGACTGAACCAGCAGAATTATTTGGCCAAAGTTTTGTGTTGTCGGATTATCGAGGTCATTTTACATTAAAATTTCACATTCTGTTGGTGTGATGAAGTGTCGGAGTCTGAACATGATTTTGTCGGATTAAAGAGTCATTTATAATGGAGCTAAATCCTTCACAAGCAATAATGTGTCGGATGGTGGATTTGTCGGATAAATGGTGTCCGGATTAATGGATTCTGACTGTATATTGTTTCATAAAAGCTATATAATGATCACATTAAAGGGATATACATGTATATTTGGAAGAATCACACTCTGATGGATGAAATTTGCCACAAAACATTGACTATAAATGTTTTCCCCCAAGAAGCACGTGTTATTTTGATCCATGTCTTTGTTACATCTTTTATAAACTATTGTAGCTTCCTGATACATGGCATACCTGATTATAACATCAATCGTATTCAGCGAATTCAGAAAAGTGCAGATTGCATAGTGACAAATACTCGGAAATATGATTATTTCGTCTCAATTCATTAACAAATATTTTAGATAGCATGTCTAGTTGAAGATTTTATTAACAACTTATAAATCTATAAGTGACATGACACCTGGACACCTGTGTGAACTGGTGTTCATTCAAGTCATCCCCAAAAATCGGGTCATCCAGTCAGATATTATTGCAAATACCTGTGTCTCAGTTCAAGTGATGTGGCGATTATGCATTTATATAGAACAGGTTTCCAGTGGATATTAGAACTGTCTTGTCTCTTGAAAAGTTTATATCTCTTCTTAAAACTAATCTGTTCAGGGCTGCTTTCATGGATAAATAATGTTCATCATTCAAATATCTTCTTGATTTTTTATATAAATTTTATTTGGCGTATCACAGTAGAGTGCCTCTGAATGATTCCTGCTAGTTAGGATGTTTTCCTAAATAAACATTATTATTATTATTAATAAATCAATATTAGTAAATCAATGTTTATTTATACTGTCTGTCACTTCCATTTTTAGGTCATTTATTTATTTTTGTATTCATAAGATGATCAAAAAAGAGGACACATATCACCTTTGGAAAATGCATAAATGTTGCTCTTTTTATGGCCATGAAACATCCTTTTGACGCAGCCACGCCTGGGTTTGAACCCAGGTGGTATAGATCAATGGCCAACCACGCTACTAGTTAGGCCATGGAGGCACCCTGGAAGATGCATAGAGGCTGATGCTAAATTGGAAAAGGGCCACAATATTTTATAATAAAGTGCTAGAGAAAGAAAAATACACATACAAGACCACCAAGAACGAACAATGAGACACTATAACTATAAACAAATAAATACCATTCCGGATTACCCATCACTGGCAATAGTTACCTTGTCTAATAATCTCTGTAATTTCTTTTCATGGCTGTTTATATCATCTGAAAAACCTTCCAATTCCTGCAAGGTCTCTCTGATTTCATCTGTTTTCTGGAATAAAATTCCACTTTCAGCTTCAGTATATCAACAAAATGACTTCATTACAAATCTAAACAACAAATAAATCATTCATAACAAATACATTTATGAAAATATTTAATTAAGGATGCAGGGACAACAGAACAAATATTCTATTGATGTTTCTATTTTGTACTGGAAAAACCGAGGCATCCGTTTACAAATGGATGTTCAAAGAAATAAAAACATCATTCCGCAATTAGAATAATCTTCTCAAAGTTTGGTAATGTAAATTTCTTAACGCGTTGAAGACCTTACAGAGTCATTTTATTATGAATATTTAAGCATTTCTAATAGGATACAATTTACCCATAAACAACCACAGATTCCGTTCATCACAAAATGCATCCTCCATATTCCTTTGAATAACGATAGAACAAAACCGGCACCAATATCATTCCTACCTGTTGTTTTGCCTTAACGTTGAATGAAAATTGAAGATCGTCTAATTTATCACTCAGTTTGTGAAAACATTCCCGATGTTTGTGCAAATGTTCAACCTAAAATAGAAAATACAATTAAGATAACAATCAATGACTCGTTCAGAAACATGAAAAGATTCACACCAATTTCTGAATTAACCATGCAATTCTGATATTACGCCATACCAGAGGTGATGCACCATGTCAGAGGTGATTTGAGTTTAGCCTTGATGCTGGTCACACCTCGGACATATGGTCGTGGGGCAACTGTACGGAACCATCCCATAAATACTGGTATGAACCAGATTAGAACCCAGAATCAGAAAGTATGCAACACAATGCTTTAACCAGTGGGCCATCATGATGCCCTTTAGACCATACCATAATCATACCACATCATGATCACATAATCAAACCATCCCATTATCAAATCATCACATGTGTGCTACACATTATGATCATATCATGTGATGCTTATATTATGCCAAGATTATATCACACAATGATCGCATCATAATGCAGTCAGTTCATGCCATGGTTATTCCACACCATCACCATAGCACACCATCACCACACCTCACTATCATCACACCACATCATTATCACCTCGAACTATCATCACATCACACCATCATCACATCACACCAGACCATTATCAGTATATCACATCAAACTATCATCACACCATCACCACACCCCACTATCATCACATCACACCATCATCACATCACGCCATCAGCCACCACACCACACTATCAATACATCAAACCATTATCACATTACACCATTATCACATCAAACTATCATCACACCATCATCACATTATGACATCGTAGGCATATTAAACTGGGTATTTATTTTGTCTGATCAAAACATTTTTTTATACTAAGTAATTGTAATCAACTGTGAATGTTAAATAACGAGATGTTTAAATTATCCATTAGTATATTAGAAGTAAAGGAATCTCTGGCCAGGACTACAGATTAAGTTGATTAACAAGTGTTTTCTATAAACTGACACTGAACTAATACATAATCAATGTAGGTTTAAAATATGAAGAATTTAATTTAGTAGCACTCAACGTTTTAATGTGATGACAACTGGTATAAATATGATGGTTTAATGAAAATATATCAAATATTTCTTTAAAAAGAGAGTTGGGAAAAGAAACGGCCATCAGCAATGACAGGGCTGTTCTTCTAAAATATACATGTATTCTAAACAAGCTTAAAGTCCACACTTAGCGTAGAATTTAAGACGTGCTCCTGCAGAGGGCTACTTTTGTCAAAATATGTTGCGAACACACACACAAACAAACAAACACACATTCACTTTTATTTTTATAAAATTCTGATATAGGCTCTGTAGTCTAGCCAAATCAGAATTGGATGTGTATAACTGTTATGATAAACCTAACATAGTAGATAAAAGATTTAATACATTCTTTCTTCAAGAAAGAGTTTACAATATATTCTTAACATACTCATGAATAAAACAATCTGCTGTTTATTACAAATTACTATTAATAAGTATTATCATTATTACTATTAAGTTAGTAGTTAGTGACTCGTTTAGCCTCACTCCTGGTCATGTCTGCGACAAATCGCACCGATGAGTCAGATTCAAACCCAGAGTTGGAGGTCTGCAGGGCATTGCGTGAATCACTGTGCTACTGGGTTACCATCATTATTACTAGTGAAACTTAGTGGGTAGAACTTGCAGGAGAGTTTCTGGGTTGTGAATCATGTACCACTATCACAATGGTTCAGGCCAGCTTCTTTCACCATCCGCATAACTCATGACCACTCAGTTCCTATAGTGCAGTGATGGCAAACTGACCTGTGGATTGCCAGGTTTGGGTTCGAACCCCAGTGTTACATCAGTTTACATCTGATCATTGTATTTCACCCCTTGACCACATGTCCCAGGTGTTATCAGCATCGAGACTAAACAGAAAAGCTCTCACTCACGTCACATGACTCACACCGCATCTTCATATAACTCAATGGGCTCCACAGGAGTCAATACATTAATTATTTGTGGCCAAATGTCATCAGTGGTTTCTTAATAAGGACCACATTATCACTTTCCAGCTATTTAGAACAGATGTATTGGAACAGTAACACACTGAATTAATGACAAAATCTTAATTTATTTTACAGCTGATGCTATTAATTATTAATGAATTTTCAATGACGAAGGTGTTTTCATTCTGTTATTGGTCTGATCTGTCTATCAGTGATTAAGGTAGCCGACTGTTTGCTGTATCTGCCTTAACAGCAACATTTCTTCACCTGAACTACACTTAAGTGCTACTTTTATTATTTTAGCTGACAGTTCTTTCACTTCCTGGATGATATTTTCCAGTACTATAGTGGGCCTGTGGAAAGACCACAGTAACTCTACCAAATCTCCAAAATACCATACGATTAGTAAATTATAATATATTTGAAAAATTGCTTCAAGCAATATTATCTTTTTTAACCTCAGCTCTGATACTATTATTGTAGTGAGCTCTGGTGGACTGGCAGTTAAGCACCCGACACTTGGTGGCAAGGGTCACAGGTTCGATCCAAGCAAGAGGTTGAAACTTTTTCAGAGATTAATTTTCTCGGCTCACTACATCGTAGGTGGGTGACCACGTTAAATGGCGCTGCCATTTCCACTGAATCATTAAAAATAATGGGGGACGTTAAAGACCCCCTGATGATGTAAAACACCCTCAGGGTATTTAGGCTCCATCTTTCCGTACTGCTCCCCTGCGAGTGGTGGGGGAGGAGATTTCTCAACCACTCCAACATAGAAGCTGTGCCGAATAAGTGACAGCCTGGGGAATCTTCGCGAAACGCAAAGCAAGCAACTGTTATTGTAATTATTTGTGTTGATATTTGGAATAAAGTGAAACTCGATTAAACTCAGTTATAGATGGCTGGCTATCTTACAGCAGCAATGGGTGATGATGATAATAATAATAATACAATTGTTTTATTTCAAGATGTGCCATTCTTAAGACTTTAAATCAAATACGTAATGAATTTAAAGGGTCGAGAGAAATTATGCCAGGATTGGGGGTCGGGCGTGGAGCTAATGTCCCCATCCCGTAAATACAAACATTGTTAAGGAAACTACAACAATTCGTTGTAGTGGCCTTATGTCCCACCGGGGACGAAGAGGATTAACGGAGCTAAATATATCAAGCGTCTGGCCAGAAAAGAAATCGCTACCTTCCAACTTACAGATTCGTCGAAATAAAACTACTGAAGCGGGTGGCTCCAGCTATAAGTGACAATGCCCATTAGGGGTTCCTTCCCTTCCCTCGGGAGTTGAGATGTGTGCTGGGTGGAAACAGGTTTAAGTCAGGGATAATAATATTGTAAAGCGCCTCAGAGTAGTTTGTAGCTAAATATGGTGCTATATAAATTTCAAATATTATTATTATTATCAGGAATCTTAATGCATGCATCACTGATTCTGATCAACTATCCAAACCTATCTTTAGTCTAAGGCTTCCATTTGAAGAGTTCTTTAGCTAAAAGCCAGAAAATAACACCAAGATAGTTACAACTGTATGTGTTATGATGGTTTAATGCTTACTGCTTTGAAAAAAATTACTGAAACAAATTTGATAACTTCATCTATTTAAATCGCACACGTCTGCTTTTCACACTATATTTCACCAAAGCCATCACAAACAAACTGGCCACATAAAGCCAGCAATCTGAACAGAGCATATGGGGTTGGTACGAATACAACCAGTATTACCAGAATTGTTTCCCTCCCCCTCCCTGAAATCATCCATGTAACTGTTATAAAGACACAATCCCTTATCTTAGTCAATTGGAAGTTTAAAAAATGGTAACGCACCACTAATCTGCAGACAGAAAAAGTCTGATGTAAATACTAAGACACAAATAATATATCAGTCCTTTTTTAATTTAGTAAGTTTTTGAACAGATGATAATAGCCTACTATATCAAATGCTTTGGTTAGAGCAACAATTTTAATATTCTATCATTCACTTTATGGTAAAAATTCATATCTGCCCCCATTCCACCTTTAACTCCATATTGACACAAATCAATAGCTATAGTATAGTCTATGAAGGAATTATTCCATTAAAATAGTTCCATTTAATTTAGGGCTACCACAGCAAACAACAAAGAGTTCAGTTTTTCTCTACCAAAAAAAAACATGTCTTTAATTGTAGGCTCAGTACTAATTCCAGCCAATTCAGTAAACAAATATATTTATTTAAATATTGCATTAAATACGTCATTAAACATGACCAGTTTCACAGTCTATGGGATATTTCCTGTATACTTCCAGGGGACTGAGTTGTGGTAGACGTGCCAAAGCAGCAATAATAAGATGGATCTAGCAGAAGGGCAATAAATACCATTGTGTATTAAGAGATAGTGTATCAGCCTTCTTGGAGCATCTCTCGCATGAATACTATACAATATTAGTTGATGGATAAATAATGAAATAATAATAATCACATTATCATGATTGCAATAGGCAATATTACAACTATTATGCTCATAATTTCTATCTTATTCTCACCTTATTATTATACAATCGTTGTCTTTCTTCAGAATCAACATCTGTTTTCTTTGACTGCAAATAAGATAAGCAACAAATAATAATGTAACTTCATAGTTAGGACCATTTTGATTATTACTTGTTTTACAAATCCACCAACTGACACTAAAATCCTTCAGATCATAAAATATATTTTTGCGACACGTTCTCTATTGTATTCATAACGAAAGCAATTTGTCTATCTATTCACCGAGCTAACAAAAAAGTTATCTTCTAACGCCGTAGGTAATAAATTACCACCTGTTAGGTACTCAAAGGACGATGTATTTAAGAGCGACAAGTATTCTATTGCAAAGAAAGAAAAACCAGAAGGGAATTAATGATTTAAAATCATAGCTTTATCGAAACAAAACATGACTAATATCAAATGTCTCAATATGGGAGTTGATGATCAATGCCAGTGCTCATTATTATGCCTCAGCATAAATAAATAACGACATTGGTCTGTTGATAAATAAAAATAATGAATTATACGCAAAAAGGGAACATACAAAACTCGGAAACTTGACTGACAAACGGTTGGCATTTTTCTTGTACTTGACCCGGCCTCTCT
Organism: Paralvinella palmiformis; assembly: GCA_025642065.1. Lineage (NCBI taxonomy): Eukaryota > Metazoa > Annelida > Polychaeta > Terebellida > Alvinellidae > Paralvinella > Paralvinella palmiformis. The sequence goes on along the minus strand of JAODUP010000291.1, from coordinate 478,178 downwards.
TCCAGCCAATAATAACAAACAAAGTTATCAGACACACGGACACCAGCATAAATGTGATTGATAATCCAGCCGCTACTCTGATGCCTACACAGTGATCCAGCTCTGCGAGTAAACAATATTTGTAAGCAATTTTCACTATAATGTAAATATTTTATAAAGAAATTACAAATGAACAGGATCTGAAATAAAAAACGATTTAAACTAGTACTGGAATAAAGTTGATGCTGATGATTGATGTTTTACGGCCACTTTGTCCACATGATAAGCTAAATGAGCTGAGCGACATCCAAAGGTAATGAAGCTAAGTCATAGATAAAACACCCTTCAGATATGCCCACACCAAGATTCGAACTCAGGTGGTAGTGATCTGTCACTCAGTTAGAACACAGAGCTGCCCTACTGGAATAAAGAGAATTAACTTACAAATATGTTACTCTAATGCATGAACCATATAATAAATTTATTAAAAAATAATGTCCATATATTTAAAGTATCATCTCATACATACTTACTTCATAATTTGAGTATGTACCTTAAAATTAACATAGCTCAATATAGCCCTCACTTTACAAAGCCTAGAACTCGTACAATACTACATAATGTAATTAAGGATTTGAACTTTACAAAATAATTTCAAATCTGGTTGTTCACATAATTACCAGTAGAAAAAACAATTATCTAGCTTTGTCTCTGAATAATTGATCACATGATCACACTATGAAATATAGATCTATAAATTTTTTCAACAGGTACTTAATGCAGTCTCAAAACTAGCTGAAGCCATTCTTTGATCGTTTAGAAATATTTTTCAACAGGTACTTAATGCAGTCTCAAAACTAGCTGAAGCCATTCTTTGATCGTTTACAAATATTTGGAATCTAAAATGAAAAAACAAAACAAAAAAAACATCAGTACATCGTATAACACAACTTTATTAAACATCGTCAACACACACAAGTTATAAATGTGACTCGGCAGCAGCCTGATCATCAATTATTATTATTATTATTATTATTATTATAACAATAGCTCAAATGAAGGTTCATGTTGTAATCATCTTGTGGCGTAGGACTGCTTCTGTATGGCATTATCCCATGTCTAGCGGTGCTCATAAATAATAACATCAGGTTATTGGTGCCTCTGCAGACCACCAGCTCTAGTGACCCAGTTAGATCCCATTTCTTCATCCCTCCAGCCTCGCTTACAATTCTTATCGGATCAACAATGCAGCCATCGGTAAAATGATGTATCCAACCTGACTTTCATTTGCTGGAACCTGGTTCTTATATAGATGTGTCTGGTGAGGATACGAAGAGGATGTCACTTCAGATATTACCCATCACCACTGTCCACTTCTGAAACATTAATTTCATTTAAAGTCTTTTTAAACAGTCATGTATGTAGTCATCAGCAAACAAAATGGACAATTTCAACACAAATATGGATGTAATACCAGAGCTAGCATGTTCAACCTGCCACCCAGGTGCTGTATTCAGTGACTGGGTGCACCATGATAATACACAACATAGAAATTGAAAAACAGTTGACTGATATCCTTCACTATCTTTGTCCTCTTTACGATGGTGCAGCAGTTAGAGCACTGTGACACAAAACTGCATGTTGTGGGTTCAAATCTGGCTCACAGCTCCAATTGTAGGATTTGTTTGCCTAGACAAAGCCCCTTGGCCATATGTGCCACGTGTGACCAATACCAAGGTCAGAGTTGTGCTGTTTAGCTCAACTCTACTCCACAATGGACAGTTACTCGACTAGCCTGACCCTTCTTTATCAATATGATAACATCTCTTCTGTCTTATATAAAGTCTCCTCCATCAACACTGATTACCTCCTTCTTTAACATCAGCACCACAAAAGCTCCTCTCCAAGTTGTGTGTGTGTGCGCGTGCATGCACGCGTATGTGTAACAGCACTGCTGTCAGTGGCATCATCCATTACCAGTGATGTGAAATGCGATGCGTAGCAAAAAATGCCAACTTCCATTGTGTAGTGGTTACAGGGCCTGTAGTCAACTGTGATAGTCCTGCCTTTAAAGGACCTAGACATGCAAAGAAATTAAATGATTTAATTAGATACCAAATTAAATAACATATAAAATCATTTCTAGCTTTTGAAACACAATTTCCCAGGATTAATTACACCCTCTATATAGGCTATTAGAGATAACTTCTGTCCCGCTTAAAATAATTTAAGGCTGATATCCCATTTTAATAATCCAGTTCAAGATATAATTTAAAAAATTAAACGATCCATGTAGGTGGAATATATGTTAGGTAGGAATATATATACTTAGTATATCATAATAAGATATCACTGACAAGAATTTAACCAGAGAGGATAATCAAATGTATGTCATATGTCCATCTAATTAATAATGTGACATGCTAATCCTCTAATCTGATTGAGGTTATTAACTGGTTACATATGATATAAGTATGGTATCGTTTCTAAATAATAAAATCACATTGTGCGAACACAATCTTATAGGGTGTGTTAATAAAAATGTCCGAGATCACAAAATATGGTTTATTTCCAAACAAATTTGCTTCCTAACCGATTTCAAATTTTAGAACGTTACACATTGTCAGAGTTGTTTGATTTAAATTATTTGATTTAAATCATGAATTGCCTTTTTATTTTTGTTATTTATACTTTTAATATTATTAATTTGATATTTATGATTATTGCATTTATTTTTATTGATTAAATACAAAACATTAAATGCTATTTAAAATAAATAATTACTTATTTTTACATAGTTATAATGTAATTGCAAATAGACTTCACTTTGTTATAGTCATACTAATCAGTGACAATTCCCCTAATTCTATGGTTGGGATGATCTTGGAAGATCAGCACAATGAAAGGTGTTGAGTGAAGCCAGTCTGCTTCAGTGTGCTAAATTGGATGAATTTGGGGATGATCTGACACAAAAAGTTCATCTTTTCTATGCATTTAAGGGATCATTAAGTTAATGTTAAGTACTTGGTGTTTAACCGGGATGGAAATATAAGGTGAGCATTCACAATCACATAGATTCACTATTGATAATTATCTCATCCTGAATAGATAGTTATCTGATGCTGTGTACTGCGGGCTACAGTAAACACTTCCTGTATATTAAGTAATATGTGTGCGCACGTCAGATAAACTAACAAGAACATCCACTGACAAGTGACATCTAGGTGCTACAGTCTATTTTATTTAGTCTATCCCAGTCCTCACTATGCATTTTCCATAAAACAAACACCACATTGATTTAGTGATGTTCCATCAATGTCTTTTGATATGGACTCGAGTTGTCTAATTTGGCTGAAAGTGGCTAAATCCATTGTAGTTCATAGAAACTGAGGACTAATCATCAGCCGAGATCACTTGTTACCTGTTTTCATTATGAAATCGCTGGCGTCAACTGTTAGCAACATTCTTGAAAAGAACCGGTTTGAGATCATATTGGCACCATTTCTCTGTACTGAGTGGTGTCGATATGCCTGGCATATGGTAGCTTTAGTGAACATAATGCTATTAGTTAGCCCTAGCACTGCAGAATGTGAAAGACAGTTTCCCTCAATTAACAATTTAAAAATGCAGCTGCAGAACTCTTTGAGTCAATGAACAGTTTAAAGAACTGCAGAACTCTTTGAGCCGAGACAGTTTCCATGATCTGATGCTTATCACCTATATTGGTCCAAGCCCAAAATACTTCAATCCAGGATCACTGGTGATCCAGTGGCTTATTTCAGGTAAGGATGGTCGACGCATCCAATCCAGGACCAACAAGAAGAAGAATCATGATATATTAGTAAATGTTGCCAGCTCTCTGTTAAATTATGAACTGTAATTTGTATTATGTATTGCCATATCTTTTTATTTATGAACTTTAGTTCAAAATAAATTAGTTTTTATTATCAAGCACTAATTTTTCTGTTGATTTTAAATTCAAATACAAGTTCAAGCACTGTCAAAACAATTTGGAACAATTCAAAAAAGCTGTCCCCCCAAAGAAAGTTTTTATGTAAGTATTAAAAACAAGATTTAATTACATACATAGAGTATCTAAAAAATATAATAGTTATATACAATTCATACAAAATCTCTTCCAAAATAAGTTATATAACAGGATAATGTCTTACCTGATTTAGGGGCCTCGGATACATGTTTTTCTCAATGTTGGATGTGGCTGTTGCTAGTTTTGTGACATTTGGCCAAAATAATTCTGATGCACTTTCTGCAGTGAAATTCTTCCAACCGACATCACAGTGATCCAATAATGTAATGTAACTTTAAGTCAGTTTTTCAATGGATAATGCATTTCATGGTATGATACACCAAACACGATCACTGATGAAATGATGAGAATTCTCATCCATTTCTCCTTCCTATTGGATAAACCTGGTTTTTATCTTATTCAATTTTCTTTTTCAAATTTGTTTACTACCTGACATGACTACCATCTAGTATTCTAGAGCAGCAGTAAGACAGTTGAAAGGAAAACAGGAGTGTCTCAGTTCAAATTACCAAAAAATCAACTCACTACTAACCTCTGATGTATACAGGGACTGATTCTACACCCATTAGGCCAGGGGTCGGCAACCTTTTTGAGGTGAGGGCCAAATCATAAATCTGAACTTAGTCTGCAGGCTGGATGAGGCGCTAATGGGGATGGGTTCCCTTCCCATCCCACTAGCAGAAGTTTTTTTAAAGCAGTCTTTTAAAATGAAGGGGCTTAAGAGCATCTGAGACCAAATGGCACCAATATATTAAATTGTTTTGACCTGTATGGTTAGAAGAGTGCAGTTTGGATTAAGCCAGTGAGTAACATGTATTTTCAAATGCAAGAAGCTGCATAATAAATTGTGTGTCTACCATGACTTATAATCCTCATATATAGTAACTTCATGAATATTAATACATGAAAGTGGCCATAAAACATCAACATGAATATTAATGATTGTATACTATTAATATAATAGAAATTTAAAAAAATGCAAACAAATTATTTATATGTAATGTTTAATTTCATTTTCAATTCAATGCACAGTCTGGTGCTGGTACCCTCCAAATGTGCATCAGTGAGTTTACTAAAGATCTTGCTCTTTGCAAAAATTATTTTGGGGAACAGTTTGTTCACATAGGTACGTGTTTCCGAATAGTGAAATTATCATTAAAGCATGATGCATTAGTCCGGGGAAACTAGTTGGCTGGAACATATTGTTGGTAAAACTTAACTATCGCAACTTTGGTAAACTCGGTTTTTAAGCCAGTGTTGCATTGCAAATCAATCAGTTCCATCTGCAAGTGAATGGTAACACAGTCCACAGTTACAGAATCGATTTGCAAATAATGCAAAAATCCTGGTTGTTGGAGTGCAGATCTGCAAATCTAGTTTTGAATTATTCTCACAGCTGCCCAACAAAATCAACATAAGTAGTGACCTCATTAGGTTGACTTGCAGACAATATTGGAAAATGTGCATCGTTGCATTGTTTGAGTTGTCCCACCTCAAATGTGCAGACGTGTTCAAATGGTTTGTTGCCCTGTAATCAACACATTCATATGTTTTGAAGTGTCCACCAAGATTGTCAAATCTAACAACTGTGCAGGGTCTGATAGAAAACAGTATTTGGTTTTTATCCAATATTATATCAGAATGGCATCCAACGAGGACTTTGATAGAATAAAACACAAAATCTTTGTTCCTGATGACAATTCTTATGAAAGATTGCTTTAAAAGATGGCTTAAAAAGCTAGCCAGCTCCTGATTGGTTGGCCAATTTACCAAGGATTGCCATCTCTATGAAAAGGACCATTCGCCTATTGTCTTCTTGGCAGCAAAGAATAGTATAACAGGGGTTATTAGTCATCTGGTTGTTTTGATAATTACGTGGTTATAGTGAGTCAAAGCCAATGAGTAATTAACTGAGTTAAAAGAGATATAGATGGGAATGTCCATACTTTACAAATACTCTAAAATCCACAAATACCATAAACTCCAGAATGATGTCAGGAGCCTGACAGAATGCTGCCATGGGCCGGATCTGGCCCATGGGCCATAGGTTGCCAACCCCTGCATTAGACCTTTCATTTAACATGGGAGTGAATGAGAGTTTCATATAAATCTAACAACATATCCTAGTTATCAAAATGACCAAAAAGTGGGCAAGGACCAAACATTTCAAAACAATTAATTATGATTAAACATTGATTCATATATTTGGCAACCAAAGTTGATTATTTTTATTTCAGTTTATTCTGTCAAGGACATATATACAGTGTTCGAAATAGTACTTGTCCATTTGTCCAGCACAAGTGAAAATTTGTGTTTTTCATTCATTCTTATAGTGGTTAAAGTAATATCAGTATTTGTTATGGAGATGCCTTATAAAATGCAGATGTTTCACATTTACTGTCACATCTTGATATCAAAAGAGGCATGTTTATATTCCGGAGCCATAATGACTAGATAATTACTTTAGCAAAACCCCAACAAATCGGTTAAATTGATGATGCACTCAAAACCCCAACAACTAACAGACCTATTTCACCATTAGCTCTCTGCCATGACATATAGTGCGGGCAAACACAAAACCTTCAATCATTAATTGGAATTAATTTTACAGTATCACGGTAAATAATTATCAAATTATCATAAACTTTATCATAAGACAAGTCAATAACGAGGAAATATTATCTATCAATTGGGTAATTTTTTTAACTTTTACTGTAACTATCCAATGAGTTACTTAAATAATTTCTCGTACAAACCCATCAAAATCTTACTTTGGCCAGATGTTGTACCGACTTTAGTATAATCTGTGTGTTGTATAAAAGTCACCTTATCACTAAAGAGAGAGTATATCTTCATTATAACACTATTTAAGACAAAACAATAACAAGATGTGAAGTCTTTAAACTAATACCTACTGGATGGGTTCTGATCATATACAGAGAAGAAATACTAACACTGAACAAGGAATACCAACATTGGAATAATACTAACACTGGAAACCCCTACTAACACTAGAAATACCAACACCGGAAAATCCTATTAACACTACAAAAATACTAACACTAGGGGGTAGGAGTGTAGAAACACTAACTCTAAAAGAACTAACACTAAAAATACTAACATCAAAAAATAAATACTAACCTGATACAGTAACAGGTTGGTAGATAGAGATATATTGCACTCCATCCACTGATGAACTGATGTGAATGATAATACTGCCATTAGAAGGTTGTTTCTCAAAGCTAGCGTATACCTGAAACTCGTCAATCATCCGATAAGTCTGTATGTCTCCTTCCTGGTACACAGTAACATCGCTTGGTGGAAGACTAGTCACTTGGCTAATGCGTATGTTGATGCGTTCACCTGGATAAACCGCTACCTGTGTAAAGCGTACGTTGGAACCAGCACTGACATTTTCATGATTAGGACCAACACTGACAGTAAACTTGACGCCATCTCCTGGAGAAATACAATGGAACAGGCCATTAGGATGTGATGGCTATGTGTTTGGGTAATGATTTGTGCCTATAATGGCAGCATGAGACATGATAGCTGAGATATGTGCTGTGTGGGATAATAATATTGTAGCATGCCTTAGAGCAGCTTCTAGTTGAATAGGGTGGTATATAAATGTCACATATTATTATTATTATAGAAAATGGATCAAAGGAGCAACGTAGCCAGTTAAAATGTCAGGAATATACGATTAGTAATATAAATATGAGACACAATGACAATAATCAGCTTTAAATTGATGTTTAGCTCAAACTTGTGTTTGCACAGTAATAATAATAATGTATATTTAATATAGCCCCTCACTAGCAGGAACTATTCAAAGTCACTGTACAGTGATACCCCAAATAATATGTCTGTAAAAAAGCAATAGGAGATTTAAATGATTATTGTTTGTCTTGCAAACAGTGGGTTTAAAATATTGTGACGTTATGCTACTTGTTATTGCATATATTTATATTTTGATAATCTACGAAATAAAGACGTGTATGGATTTTTCTTTTTATTGTAGGCACACATAGGTCTCGCCACTAAAACAGATCAAATGATCTTTGGTGTAGACCCCAAACTGCACATATGTATAGAACGTTTAACACATGAAAGAAAATATTGAACAACCTTGAACAAGTGTATTTTTAGAAGATTTAAAATTTTCAAGAGACGATGCATTTCTAATAGCCACTGGCAACTTGTTCCATAAAGTGAGGGCTGCAACGCTGAACATACAATCACCAAATGACTTGAGCCAAGATACAAGTACTTGTGATAGTATCCAACTCAATGACCTCAATTGTTTAGATGACTTTATAAAGGACACCAGCTCACACAGGTATTCAGGAGCCGTATCATTGATAGATTTATAAATTGTTAGTAAAATCTTGAAATGGACATGCTGTTTAACAGGTACCCAATGTGGATTTTGAAGAATTTGGGTGGTACGATCATATTTTCAAGTATTTGTCACTATCCGAGTTGCGCTATTCTGATTTGGCTGGAGACAATTGATATTATAATCAGATATGCCATATAACAGGGAGTTACAATAGTCTATACGAGATGTAACAAAGGCATGGACCACAGTAACAAGTACTTTTTTAAATTTAAATTGTGATTTAAATAATGATTTATATCAAATGATTTAAATAAAACAACTCTGATTAACACATAAATCGGTTTCAAATCTGCCAACCATGAAAGTAAATGCCAGTGAATGATAGGCCCATAGTGCTTTCAGACATATTTAGCACTGATCATTCCAGACGTGGCTCTATTTTCTTACACATATACATGGAAACAAAGAAGTTTCACAGCAACATCTCAAGAGGTCTGCTCCGTGTTGAAGACACGGCTATTTCAAAGTGAAATCAAGCTCAGGCCAATATCTTTCTATGTAAGAAGCCCATGAGGAATAATATTATTACTGATACAATATCCCACTTTGGTAGCATTTAACATTTGGAGCTATATTTTTGCAGAAATAGAAATTGTTGAATAATTATATTTTCGGCCAAACGGATGGCATCGAATAGAACATGCACAAACTATAAGTGAAATAAATGCTCCATTATATGAACGGTCGTGTGACACTGTCAATAACATCAGCCGATCCACTACGCATACACCTACCTCGGACTATGATCACTTCAGCTCGCGCAGCAAAACTAGTGCTATATTCATCATTCCAGTACATGCAATATATGCCACCAGAATCAAACGCTGCCTCCTTTTTCATCAAACCACCAGTACATGGCAGCTCCTCATCCATGAAGTGCCAATTAGTATGTTCCTGTGTGTAATTATATCGCTTCTTACTCACGTTGTCATAGCCAAGAAAGCGATTCAAGATGCCGGCACCTTTGGAACGTTCCCAGTAACAGGCCGTTATGATGCTATTCCTGACGCCTACCTGCCAGTTCAAGGTCAAGGTGCTGTTCTCAAGAACATGCACCGTGCCTGGGGTAACTTTATATCCTATATAACATTATCAATAATAAGAAGATAGAGCAATATGTATACAATTCCGTCTATTGTAGACAGTCAGTCAGTCATGTCTGTTTTTTACTTAGTCCCTGGTCCATCATTCATTTGATATGGCTGAAAGCAACACAGTACTACTAATCTATCAATGAGTAACTAGCAAAAAGAAATCATACACATACACAAATTGAATAACAATTCTGAGTGTTAATGACACTGATGTCTGTTATTGATAATATAACACTTTTATGTGAACATACGAGGACAGTGACATGAAGAACAAGAGTGAGAATACTGAAATGGGATCTCTAGAATCCTTTAATCATTGGTTAAATGGCATCAGTTTAATTGAATTCAATGGATTGCACGCGCATTATATTGTCAGTATTACTATTAGGCAATGTGCTCACACGTCCCTTAAAACCCTTATTTAAATTAGTCTATTTATAGTACCTATCAACCACAGTATGTATAAAACGTATATGACTTAAGTGATTGTGAGCCAACTAAAGGTGATTTAAGATGCTAAAGAAAATTCTATTAATTGTTATTATCTTTTAATTAAAAAAAAAAACTTTATGAATGTGTAACATAGCTTTAAAGAGTTCTGATGAAACAATTCATGAAAATAGTTCACCAGCTGACTTGTGTACCTTCACATAATGTTTCAAAAGCTAAAATCCTTCAATACATGTAAAAAATAAAAATGAGGCGTCAAAGATGGCTTTCATTTAAGCATAAAATGTGTGGTCTAAATTTGTCAAAAAAGTACAATAAACGTTCATTTAAAAATAAAGGTTGTTTTACTTCAGACAATGTCTCTTTCTAATAAGACCAATTTCATTACATAAGTAAAAAAACATTTTGTTGGGATACCTAATATTAACACAGAGACCTGAATCATTTTGTTATGTAATATTTCTCGATATCATTCATCATATTGATATTATACTAGTCGTTTTAGAATGGAATGTATTGTCGGATTTAACTATTAACTAATTTATCAAATTAGTCACTCAAAGTTCAAGTATCTATTGGTTTTCTCAAGTGAAATATTGATTATTTATGGAACAGTTTGGCTACGTATTCTGATGTATCCGTTATTGTTTTCCAATCTTATCTAAAACTGTGATATGTAAATATTCTAAATAATTTTTTTAATTATATCTTTTCGGGATTTCTTTGTTTATTTATTTATCTATGTTATCTACAGTGATTGTTAATAAGTCATCTCATCATTATGGCGGTCGTCTTCAGAACACATTATAAACAATCATATAATTATGGAAAATAAATTTTCTGGTTATGAAGATGTTTAATCACGGCCATTTATTATCATTCTGTATGAACAGAGGTGTCACAATGTTACACTAAAATTAAAACTATATAACGATTGCATTTCATGGTTTTGGTACCCATCCGAAATCGAGTTGTGCAAATGTTAAGATATATTCACCAGCTTTCTCAACCAAATACTTTCTGGGGCATACAGCCTTAATCTGAAATATTCGGAACTACACTGAAAGTTCTGAGGTGCGCTCTTGCTTTAATCGTTACTGGGATGTCAACAGAAAGAAAAGTCTGGGAATGAATAATCTAGTTACACTGCATACTAATAAATAATGAGAAAGCTCCACAGACTTGATCGTATAAAAGTATTTTAAATGTAGGCAAAGATTCTCTCTCTCCCTAATTGAATGTAGATTACTAATTGTAGATAATTGGTTTGCAATTAATGTTTGCATGAGTCTTTGTAAAAAAATACATAATTTTGCTACAAGCAATTTTATGGGATATAAAAGCCAGAATTTTATGATTCTAACAAAATCCCTACCAAGTTTAGCTCCAGAAATCAGCAGAGATGGCTCCACAAGTTAAATGATTATACTCGTGGTCATGAAGGTTTTGCGAAACAAACCAAATGCTCACATTCGGGTAATATTTCATTAAGCAACATTTATTACAGAATATAGACCAGTGTAGACTATCTGATGAGATCTGTCCTTTCAAGTTAACTACTACACTCACACAGAGCACATATAGTTCCATTTTCAACGACTCAGAGCACATCATATAATAGAGATTAATATATTTTACAAGTATTGTATAATACTAATAGTAATGTTATCTATTTTAATTGCTCACCAATAGCAGCTGACACTGATTGACTACTATTCCACAGCCTCATAAACAGTAATGCTGACAGCTGGAAGTAATGACACAAGGAAAGTGATGACTTTGTTCTTTTCATATCAGAGAAAGATGACCAGAAGGTTCTCCTGTAAATAGATCATTTAAAAATTATGATGTGACATTATTATATCTTTAAAATTAACATGTGTGTGGGGTGAGTGTGCACACCTGTGTAAATATTTTCAAATTCAATGATATGAATATAAATATTCTTGCATGTCAAAAATACTACTATTACTAGGGAATGACTTACTTATTAGTCATGATTAGTGTAAACATTATTTTAAAAAATCCACTGATTACACTTATTTTTGAGGATGTTTTTGAGGTAAGGCATTTACAGGATCAAGGTAAATGATAATGACACTGAAATAGGATTGCACTGTTAGAAATTAGAAATAGTCTTGATGTAGATGAGCTGTTCAAATGCATTATCTGCTAGAGATCAGTGATCCGGGTGGAGTATTTTCCCTCCAATACTGAGAAATCAGTCAAATGCTGCAGATGATGATTGCATGTATAATGAAATATTTTGTGGCAAGTTTTCTCACAGCGGGTTGGGATCCATGGTAAATCTGCCCAATACTGAATGGTATCACTGCCTATTAAGTAAGAATGCATATTGTTAATGGATAGTCCTGGATCTCAGCTTCAACAGTACCCCTGTTTACACTTGAGATTGCTGGAGCACTGTCCATGAAACCAAACAGTCATTTCTTCCCTCAGCTATTACGTGGCGTCGTTGACTCAACAGGATCTGGATTTTAAAAGAGATTTGCAAGGCACATATCTTCAACATTGTGAATTCATAAGAAAATTCATCCTGGTGAGAGGCACATCACTGAAGTCTGAATCTTGGTTCCAGGACTGAGGCAACAATGAGTGATTCAGTCCTCATGAGGTGAAAGCCACCTAGTCACTGAACCAGTCAAAGTGGATACCAGCTTGAATTTAGAGAGTTTTGTTTTCAAGTCCAACTATATACTTCATGTGATAGAGCAATATGTTTACTGCCTTCTCTGTGTAAATGTGATATGTTACCGATTCAAATAGAGAAAATAACCTCCTCAAGATATGTGAGACGAGTATGTTGATGGTGATATAGTTTATGTTAACTTATTTAAAAAATACTGAACAACAACAGTGCTAGACTAGGACTGTGGGGGGGACGGTCAGTGGAGTATTATATAATGGCATTATATGAGAGATGGCCAGTGTGAAGTTGGTGCTGTGATCCTTGTCTAGACTTAGCTAATTGTGGGCTAGCAGGACCTGGATAAAGAAACTTGACAGAACGATGTGCTACATCCTCCATAATCCAATAAATTATATCAGTTACTTTTTTGAGACCTGCCGTAGTTGGCGAGTGAGTTGTTTAGTATGGATGGGACTAGAGGTCATATAGAGGACATCATGTGTCTGGTTTGATGAGTGATGAGACAGATTCACTCTGATGATGATAAATGTTTTACGGCAAATTTTGTGACCGTAAAACATCACTTGTGCAACTCTTATATCCTGATTAATGCTGGCTGCTGAATGGTCTATAATTGCATAAATTATCTTGACATTAGTCTGTATTATTAATGAACACATCAACATCTTTAATAAGAATTCTAATACAGAATTTTGGACAATAAATGTTTCTTTCAGAAGTTTGTATTGACTTTCTAGTGACAAGAGGGACTTGCAATAACTAAAATAAGTCACCCAAATTAAACTGCTTTAATATAATAATATAAATGGAAGCAAACGAAACCAAAGAACTGCAAACATTACCTCCAGCCAGACATAATATTTTTATAATAATAATGGCCAAATGGCAGTTTTTAACGTGGCTGGCAACCTCAAATGAGGGAGACACATATGGTCTGTAATTTATAGCTTCCCCATAGAAACTAACTCTAAATAATTCAGATTATTTGGTATGTTCGGTGGATGAAAAATTTGTCGTACTATAGTGCCACAGCCAAGACGCGAACCTGCAATCTCCTGCACAGAATGACCATAGCCATATCACGCTCTACCTATGAGGCCGATCGATAGATGTTTCTCTTACAAACCCATTTCTACTAGTACACAATATTTTTTACAGACACCGAGAAGCAATTGAAAAATTAGTTATGCCGCAGAGAAGATGACAGAACCAAAGTTTATTGAAAATATTATCTCTGTCAATAAATGGATGAAATTACATAATTATTTTCATCACCAGCAAACCTCGTGTTAGTCTTGTAAATGCTGTAATTATCTTCTAGTCATGTTCCTTATGAAATATGATATAGTTTTGCTCCACAGACACACACAAATGTGTATAGTGATTATATCATATGATCGTGACCACTTTAATAAACCAGTCCTCTTTATTGGCCATGGAATCTGAGCAAGCTTACAAGTGAGGAATTTAAATTTCATTCAAATTACTGCACTCATATTAGAAAAGCATAATTGCTCTCAAATATATATAAATGCTTGCATGATATTAAATTGCCAAATTTAGCACCAACATTTTCAGACTAGACAACACATTAATTAGGAAGATTATGTGTCACTTCAGTGACGGATAAATATTTTCGGCTGTCCACAATGATTGTGGACTTTTTCCTCCTTAGGATACTAATGCCAGCAATTTCTGATGGTTAAGTTGCATGGAAGCAATTGGCAACGATCTATTATGAGCAACCTCTTCTCACAATTTGGAGACAAGTCCTCGAACTTAGTATTGGCTACGATAGAGCCGCACACAAAGTTTGTTGTAAATGTAAATCTTAACATTTCTCAAATTTGACGTGAAAACATTCACGAACCACAACGACCTCATTTATCAACCACAAATACCTCATTTATCAACCACAAATACCTCATTTATCAACCACTTCTAAATGCTGGAACAATAACAACCACGAAACGAGGATCAATAGAATTAAGCAGGTAACAAAATGGAAAACTCACATATTATATAATAATAGAATGCCTGTTTATATAATACCAGAAACAAATAAACTTGTTCTGAGGTGCTGTAAAGTATTATTATCCCCGACTCAGACCTGTTGCCACCCAGCACACATCTCAACTCCCAAGAGAGCATACAGTGCATGCAGCCATTACGGGCGCAAAGCGTTACTCAACCACATAACCATTACATCCAGTCAGGTTCTCATTTTTATCGATGAGTGAACCAGTCACCACACAACGACATTGCAGTTCCCGCAGCCTCAAACCCACCACCCTTCAGCTATGAGTCCTACGCTCTAACTAACTGTGCCATCACGACTCGACATTATCAGGATTGTTTTGGCAAACTGACTGACACGGTAAAGTTAATCCCACATGAAGTACTCCTACAAACTATCTCATTTTATCCAGAATGTGTCACCACCCAAGTTCATGAACGATTAAAAAAAGTTAATTCACAGAAACTTCAGAAGTTTCATCAACAAAAAGCAAGAATGTTGGTGATGTAAAAGGACACTAAAACGATGAAAACAGTTACATATATCATAATGTTGGTCGCAACCTTAATAAGTTAACCAAAAAAGGTACAAGAAATGCTTGATTAAGATTTGTAAAATGTTGTTTAAGATTTTAAAATCTATATACCTTATCTACGGTGATTGGCGAGTAAGGATAGTTTGTTCGGGCTTTATGCTTATAGCTGATGACGTTGTCCCAAAAAATATCTGTGCATGAAAACTATGATATTATAATCATAGATAACAATGCATCATTTATATTGTTATTGGTCGTAGCAGGTGGCTTGTTTTCATGAAAAGATAATACTAATAGCTTGCAATGTGAACCAAAAAATGACAAGTCATTGGGTGACTTTAAAACAATTTCAGTGTACATCATTTGGCAACAGATATTTTCTTCATGATAATGGTTAGCATGTAGACTTGTTTTGATGAACGTATGACAATCAGTCATATCTAGACATGATAGTGTTACAGAATAAGGCCAGCATCACCTGCTCCACTTTATTGCGATTCATCCAATAGGTATGGGAGCATTGTACTCAGGTACTGGTAGTTGTATGCACTATACATTAGTACCTAGTTTTAAGCACCTTGTACTCATACTTTCTGGGCACATTCCAAGTATTTTACAATAAACAAGTCATTGTTTCTATCGATGTATAATTCTTACCTATTTCCCTTATAAAATGACCTCACAATAAAACCAGGTTAAACGAAATTGATCACAACAATGTTAAATGAGAATCACTGATGATTAAGCTAATTTAATTTTATACATATAGAAGTATGGCTGTAATGCCATGTACTGTAGACATCTGATTTGCTACCAACAAAGAATCAGATATAAAGCATACATTTATGTTAACCCCATTAAAATAATAGTACTGTGACTGCACATACGTCTCTGGTCTAATTATTTATCTGAATGTATAACATTCATCAATTGTAGCTTGTGGCATACAGCTGGATGCAAATAGACATACATGGTTCACTTAATATACCAATACATGGTGTTGAAATATGGCAGTGGCATCCAAAGACCTACTGGAATTGCATTTCATATGCAACTAACATGCTGTCTAAGGAGTCTTATTGTTTATTTCATTTGTAAGTTGGTTAAATAATTTGTTAGTTTCTAGTGTTATATTAGGTGTCTGCATTTGGACATGTTTATCATGAATACTTTTGTATTTAATCTGATACGAACTGCATCTGGAATCGATGAAACAGGTTTCAAGCAGACGCACACTGACAGAAAAGATTTGTACACTAAAAGGAGTTCCATTACAATTTATATACACACACAATTCTGAATGGACAAATTCAGAGGTTTCTATTTCTAGTGTCACCTATCTGTAAATGATTTAAATGATTTGGTACATGTATTTATTTACATACATCTTACTGTGGTTTTAGTGTACCACACTTTTGCTGGCAAGGGTACTTTATTAAATACATATATATACTATTATTATGAGGTTTATTGAGCCTCTAAATTGTCAAAATTGCCTGGTCATGGCTTCATTCTTCTGAATTACAATAACTATCCGATATATCATTATTTACGGCCAGGGGTCTCTACCACAAATTTCAACAACAATTACAAGATAATCTTAGCTTGGTTACAAACGGAAGCCACATGTTTTAATATGGCTTCATATATCTCAACTGTAATAATTTAAAAAAAGAGTAAATAATTACTGTAACACCAGGCGATGGCAGCTGTCAACTTTTAACTCAAATTGCCTCCAACCAGGATGCTAGCACCTACGCCCGGTGGTCGAAACATGATGGCTCTGCCCCTATTACAGCATGAGCCCTTCAACCCCATGTTACACATAGGTCTGGGTCATTCGATGATGCCACATGTGATATAGATCTACAGGCAATCGGAGTCACCACGCGGCCACACGACACTTGCCTCTATATCTAATTCTAAGCATGCATTAATAATCTGTGGCATCATGGGTAGAGTTAGGGACTATTTGCCCTCGATTTTATTCCACCCCATTTTATATTCGCCTCGGGAACCATCGCCCTCAATTTTATTTGCCTGTCAGTTAGCTAAAATACATTTATTACCAAATAGATCAAATACAATGTATTACCAAATAGTCAAAATACCATTTATTACCAAATAATAATAAAAAGATTGACAAGAACAGCAAAATATATAACAGTATACAGTAGCAGTTTAAATCTGTGTGCATGGTTTGTAGATCTTGCTGATTTCGCCGAGTAGCTGCTCTCCATCCAATTTATTCGCAACATAATCTTCCCACAATAGCAAGATCTTAGTTTGCTGATTTTTATATTTTAAGCGTTGCACCCGCTTCAATTTTTCTTTGGAACTGAACTGTGCTTGCACATCCATAAAGCTGGCCTCTTCATGGAGCAAGTTAACTAGCTGGTAGAATTGGAAGATGTGTCGGTGAATTCTTGTGTTCAGTCATCAGTGCCAGCCCTCACACTGTCACAAATACAGACCAACTCACTGGAGGCCAGCTGGTGCTGTGTAACCATGCACTCAAAATGTACTCCAAGAGTTTCCACAGTGAGTGCGGTATTGGGACAGCAGGGGTGTGAAAGATAAGGATGGTTGCAAAGAGAGGATGGATTTGTTCTACTGGCAGGAAGGGCAAACAGAAGAAATAGCAGATGCATTTACTTGTTTTGGCATCTTCCATGTATGCCACAGCAAAACTAAAATCCTGAACTTTGTGCCAAATAGCCTGACTCCAATGCAGCCTCAGATCCTCACGTCAGGGATTACTTCATGGATAGCACACCAAAGTGGAACATCAAAGTCTAAAATGACTGTGATGACAGATGGTGAAGGCTGCAGATGGTGGTACAACATGCTGGAGGATCGCAACATAGTAATACTGCATACTATTAGTATGCAGTGGCTTTGCCAGCCATAAGGGCAAAGACGAGGGGGACCTGCTGTGGCTGAACAGCAAGCATTTTGTCACTTCTGTGATGTGAACTGACCAGGTCACATATCATTTCAGATGGACATATATATATATATATATATATATAACACAAGCCTTGTTGACAAGGGCAAATACTATGAAATAGTCTTTTTCTTCTGAGGGTGAATAGTCCATAATCTGAGTGTTATGGTCATGCTGTGTGAGGGTGTCAGTAGATCATCATGATCTACACCTCTCTGATAGGTACTTTGATAAATTTTGAAGTACTCTTGTACTTTGAAGTACTCAGCTCACAGATTCCAGAACTGTCAAGTTTAAAAAAATTGGCCAAGTAGTTAAGAAGTAATAGTATTTTAAACACCCCACATTAGAGGGGTAGGTGCCTAATGCTATTAGATGGGAACAGTGAATCCAAAACTGTGATTATTTCATGGACTTTCAGTTTCACAAACCAGATCATGCAGATGGAGGAAAATAAGGTTGTAACTTAAAAAGAAGGGATTTGTGTCATCTTCAATTAATCATTCACTCTTAAACAGTAATTCCTACAAACCTTATAATTGTGTAGTCTGCATACTAGACTCTAATCCTATCTCAGTAACGAGATCAAGAATAACTGGGCGGGAAGACACAGTTCCGACATAGACGTCTATATGGCGATTGACACGAGACTATTTTCAGGGTATCCAGTCGATTCGCCCCACGGGACATTCGCCTCAAGTCTATTCGCCCCAGTGTCAGTTGAATCGCCCCGCTCCAAGTTTGGTTCATTCGCCCCTGTCTTAGTTCATTCGCCCCACCAGAAATATGCTGTGAAGCCGTGAACCTGCTAATACACGTAATAGACTAAATAATCCAAAATAAACGTTTGTAATAAATTGTGTTCTGTTGTATTTCATTAGACATTAATGTGAATGTTTTGATAAATACATGATGTGAAGGAATATAAGCTTTTTGTGATATGCTACAATAATACGCCACGTTCCAAGTTTGGTTCATTCACTCCGGTCTTGAACATTCTCCAAAATAAACGTTTGCACTAAATTGTGTTCTGTTGTATTTCATTAAGTGTGAATGTTTATTGCAATTATCCCACTCCCCCTCCAATAATATTATTATATTTATTCACTCCAATTCGTTCATGGAGGTACTTCATTGTTATTCATAAAATTATGTACCAGTTACATATTATTTAATATTAAATCTTATTTAATTTTTCACTATACACATATATCAGACGCCTAATGGCTTTGCCATTCCTGCCGCACGAACACATTGAACCAGTATTTAATAGACTTGCTGGGAAGGCTTCAACCCCCACTAAATTATAGTATACCTGCGCTCAACATGGATTAATAGCACCACCTGACCCCCAAAATCATAGTCCGTCTTTCAACAAGGGATTAGAACAAATAATGACGTCGGGGGGTACCATAACCGCGAGAATCTGCCCTTTTATTTAATAATATAACTTTTTCGCAGAGAGTCTCGGTTTGTCAGTGTCCAGGCCGGATTCCTATCAAACAACAAATTAATTCAATACCGGAAAAAGAAATATACAGCCACACACACCAAGTACGCCCAGTACTGGGAAGATTATTCAAGCGGCCAAGTCATTACTAAATGCATGTGCTCACATAAACGGGCCTGCTATATAAACTGAATATATATATATATATATATATATATATATATATATTTGTATTATACTAAACTCATAAAATTATTTTTTTTCATAATAAACTTGAAATGACGCATGACATGCACTTGTTTAATCACTGAACTACAACTTTATGTAAACAAATCCAATATATGGACTTCAAATGTAGCCCATAAACTGTCTCACTCTGAAAGAATCTCTTTGGTTAAACACTAAAATTAATATGGGGCGAATGAACTTAAGATAGAGAGGCGAATGAACTAAGACGGGGGCGAATGAACCAAACATAGTGAGGGGAATCAACTGACACTGGGGCGAATAGACTTGATGCGAATGTCCCGTGGGGCGAATTGACCGGGAACCGCACAATAATCGCCTGTCTTCAATTGTTCAGATCTATTCATTTTCGCGCTATGAATGATACTGTCAAATCTGCCATGGTAATCTACCGCAAGGCGGCAGCACTGCATATTTATTAAACGTCAAACAGCCAGCTGTCCCATCTTCCCCTATACGATCTTTGCTGTCACTATGTAGTCCTGAAGACTAAAATGTGTCTCACACACAAATATACTATATTGGCTGTGTGTTTCCACGTCTCTACACGCTTTATGGCAATAATCCATTTCTTAAGTAGATCCTTTTGTGACCAAGGAAAAGAATGACCCCTCCCCTTTCATTGCATTGCGGCACACAACATAGAGTTGACATGATTATTAAAGCTATTTGTGTTGAATTTCACTAACCGTCCTAAGAAAATACAACTGTTTGCGTTTTGGGAATCCCAAGAACTGGGTTGCCCATAGCGCCATCTATCGAATACAATTTTTTTGTTCTGAACCACTTTTTGTGATTGTATATTATCAACTCTATAAATTAAATGACAACATAATGACATACATGGTTATATATGGAAGTCGTGATATATTTGAGGGGATTACGGAGCCATAAAATGGTGAAGTTGAGGGGATCCAACAGCATAGAATTGATAACAAAAGGGTTTTATTTAGTGTTTCAAATAACTATAATCATTATAAGATATTATATAATGTAGTTCTAAATAACTCATTAGATAAAAGGAGGCGCCTCCGTGGTCTAGTGTTAGCGTGTTGGACAGATCACTACCACCCGTGTTCGAATCTCGGCGTGGGCATATCTTCAAGATTGTTTCAACTTTGACTTCCCTTCGTTACCTTTGTAGGTTGCTCGGTCCATTTAGCCTACCATCTGAACAAAAGTGGCCGTAAAACACATAAATCATCACCATCACCATTAGATAAAACGCTTAAATTGAAAAGACTTTTCTCTTGTACAGAGCTCTATCGTAGATAAGCTGAGACAAAGCCAGTTACTGATATGGAGCCTCAGTACTCTGTGTCGATTGATTGATTTTCTTTCTTATCATGCATGATCTGATCATGAAACAAGGATTTTAAGCTGTTTTCCAAAAATATAAGATTCGTCTCCAACTGAAATTCCTACAATATGAAGTTATGCCGACATGTATTTGTTAAAACAGTTAGGACGAGTTATTTTTCTTCTGCAAGTATTTCTGAGTTTACAGTTTGAGTCCTCTAGTTGTTTAGGTGGATTGATAACAATGTTTTGTTAGAGGTCATGCCGGCCTACGATATGTAGATGACACAGATTACGACTGACAGAACCATGTCATGAAGTGAAAACGCATTCAAGTTGCACAATTAAAACCTTTCTTGTGTCTCGCATAGAACGGATCTGTCACGTCTGTGTCTATGGTGGAGATAGATGGATAACGTATAAAATCAATGCTTGATCCAACTGTCTACAATATGTAGACAGGTGGGTCAATAATAAGTGAATGACACCAAACTGTAAGCTGCGCGAACCGTTTGACGATATAGTGTCTGAGTACACACAACATGTTAACAGATACACTAAAACTGTGGGATCACTGTCTGAAATCATTGTCCCAGACAATGTTGTTATACATTCAACAGAAGCTGATATCACATTCGGAACGCCGACGACCAAGGTGTGACAAACGGACGCGAGCCAGTCCTTCTCGACGGGGTGTTTCAAACTGGTCGTCAGGTAGACAAAGGAAAAACTTATTTACGGAGTTTTCAAAAATAATTTCTTTAATTTTAATTCCCCTTAATTTCTTGATTTCCTTCTTTATATATATATATATATATATATATATATATATATCATTTTCATTTATTATAAGTGTATGATGATGATGATGATGATTGATGTTTTACCGCCACATTTGTGCACATGGTAGGCTAAATGGGCAGACGACGTCCATAGGTAATGATGCGAAGTCAAAGATGAAACACCCTTCAGATATGCCCACGGCAAGATTCGAACTCAGGTTGTAGTGATCTGTGGTCCAACGCGCTACCAGTTAGACTACAGGAGACGCCCTTATACAATGAAATAATTTTGCATTGACATTTAAAACAATAATATAGACGTACGCCGCTGAAAATGTTATAATTAGTCGTTAATTCGTGGAAATTACATTACTACAACAGTAATATTTTGTTGGTCTCATTAGACAGTAAATTACATCGATTATGGTTCGTATTGAATATGATCGGTCGAATGTGATCTGTCTTTCATATTAATCATTACTTTTGTTTATGAATAATTCAAACCTAAATGTTGTTATAGTGATATAAATATAATTAACAAATGGTGGCTTCATATAAAGATAAAGGGCTAATTGGTAGGTCGTTGGATCACAAATAACTACCACCCGAGTTCGAACCTCGGCGTGAGCATATCTGAAGCGTTTTTCATCTTTGACTTCGCTTCATTACCTTTGGAAGTCGCTCGGCCCATTTATCCTAACATGTGCACAAAAGTGGACGTAAAACATCAATTATCATCAGCATCATTATCGTATAAAGATAAATTATCAAAGTAATGATAAGCCTAGTGCATTATTATTGACTTAAACAAAATAAATGTAATTAATTTGTTAAAAAATGACAAGATATTTTCTCCAATTACGTGTAAACTTGAGGTACACATTATATTTTAATTATGAATCAGAGAAAATACACCAACTGATTGGATTAAATGAACCTGTTCTAATTTACAGCAATTTAAGTTATTTAAATGTGAGAAATTCACGGGAAAGAAATATTAAAATATCTTCTGCTTCCTACACTTCTAAAAATAAATAAATTCACAGCAGTATTGCTAAATAGTACAATTGTAAAACAGGCTACACTTTCAACGGCCACAGTTTCTTGTTTCTAAAATCAAATGTTGGACCACACCTTGTTAAGTGTTTGATCAACTGTCAGAATCTCTTTACAGCAAAATATATACTGAGATAAATCCCTATGAATGGAATACTTATGTTACCGAGCATTATACACAAATAATTACGGTGTTTCCATAAAACTAAAATACTACAGAATTGAAAAAGAGAACACGAGTTAGTGATTCATTTATTTGTTTATATTCGGCGGATATCAGTGAGCTGCTTCTTCCTAGAGAAATGGGATAATTTGACGTCGGTTTTTTCTTATAAATGGCTCTTTAGTATTTTTATAATCAAAGATTGCTAACTACATGAGACCTATATATATATATATATATATATATATATATGGGTGTTCCTTTTCCAGACAGATGATCAATGACAATCGTGTACATTAAATACGTACACAACGGAGAGATGTGGTTGTAAAAATACGTTACTGAACAGTCAAACGTTATTTGCGTAGAAATCTCCTCTTCCAGTGGCTGTGGTTTACGTAGGAACAGAAAAGTGAAGTCAAGCTATTTCACAGATAAAGGTCTGTACATTATGATTAATTTGTTTTAAGCCACAGCTTTGCAAATTTTAAAATTCTTTAAAAAAATACAACAATTTTTATACTTTTTAAAACCAGATTATGTGAAAGATGTTTTGCTGAGTGTTTACATTACCTAAAACTTATATATATATGTGTGTGTGTGTGTGTGTGTCCCCGCTTGTATGAGGGTATATACTATTAGTGGTCAAAATTACACTGATATAATGATCAATAAAACAGCTGAACAGTTTATCGGGTAACTGAAGCCAGTTCGGAAGATATATTAAAATCAGCCGAAAAGAATGAGACTATAGACCTGGTTATGTCATTTTCTGGATGAGGCAGTATGGCTTCAAGAAAATTAAAAAAACTTCCACCAAAGAGTCAATTAGAACTGTTTCAGTATAGTATCAACCCTGCTTACGCAACGTAAAAATCCTCTCGAGTTACTTAGTATTATGTAAGTTCGAATAAATACTCTAAAATAAATAGAATGTCTCTTGAATAAGTTTATAGCAAATAGAACTTTAGTTAAGCATCAATCTCCCAAAACACTTATTTTGATTTATAATTTTATTATTCAATTATATTGTGTTTTATTATTTTCCCTTTTAGGTTTTATTTTTGTGTTGATTATTGTAGATTGTTTGTATTTAGATAATACTATTCTGAATTCGTTTATTAATAAATAAGTTTGCCTTTTATTTATTCTTTAAACATTTGGGCTGTGTGAAAAGTCTACTATTACTGCTATTGTCAGAGGTATTAGAAGTATAACAAGATTTTATTATATGTACTAATATATTGCGGTTGTTTTCAATTTAGCTGCATTATATATATATATATATATATATATATATATATATACTTTATTTTCTATTTAAGTAGAGGTCATTTGGTTACAATTCTGTAAGAATTATAAACACCACGAAAATCTGAGTCCAGGCATTTATTATACGTAATACGCGCACACGCGTGCGCGCACACCGTCAATATATATATATATATATATATATATATATATATATATATATATATATATATTCTAAAGCGCTCAACGGTGGAATTACTCGCCCTGGAATCTAACTCTTACCTGTATGTTGGGCAGTGTACATATTTGATCACGTGTTTATAGGTATTAGACCGTTTGAGTTAAATACAAAGAACAGCTCACACAGATCTGCTCATATAAATACCTAGCTACGGTGAAGTCGATCAGATGCCGGCGGAAAGTAGCTCAGAATATCGATGCATGGAATGGCAGTTTTGAAGGTATAAAAAGGTATGCTTGTTATTAATATATTCAAAGCCATGAATAGTGTTATGGATGTATATATTTTAAGTGGTGTGGCTATGAACTTGTTTAAAGGAATATTCCTCGGAATCAAATTATATTAAAGTTTATGAAGTAAGCAGAGTTACGATTTGGGTAGGGTTAGTTACGTCTGTTTTTATCTATAAATTGGTTCATGTTTGTCTTTGTATCCGTAACTACATTACTGTATCCCTATCTATGCGTTAAGTGCCTGTTGATTTGTGCGTGCATGTGCATTAGAGGGTTTAGAATGGGTTCATATCTACCGTATATGATTGATTTCAAATATTAATATTAAAGCAATGCATCTTTATTTTTCAGAGAGGTGTTGCCAATTCTAACCAAAACATCGGGATATCTTCAGAAACCTGAAACTAGGGTCCTTGTCTGACAAACTTCATTCAGCTTTCTTCAAGCTATTGTACACTGAATCCCGTGTACACCACAAGGCTCTCATTTCATGGTATAGATTTTGTCATGTGGCATAGCCTTTATCACGCACCGTGGATAACATATGGCAATGGATACAGTCAACAATTGTAGCCTAGGTAACTTTACTAATTTGTACTTTGACATGAGATTTGAATGTGTCAAATACAATTCCTCTTTTTTCACGTATACCACAAATTCTGAAGTATGTGCCATTAGAGGGTTTAGAAAAGGTTCATATGTACCGTAAGTCAACAATTGTAGCCTAGGTAACATAATTAGTTTGTGCTTTGACTTGAGATTTGAATGTGACAAATACAGTTTCTCTTGTTTCACGTAAACCAGAGCTTCTGAAGTATATGCATTAGAGGGTTTAGAATGGATTCATATGTACCGTAAATGATTATGAATTCAGAGAGGTGTTGCCAATTCTTACCAAAACATCGGGATATCTTCAGAAACTTGAAGCTATGGTCCTTGTCTGACAAACTTCATACAGCTTTCTTCAAGCTATTGTACACTGAATCCCGTGCACACCACAAGGCTTTCATTTCATCGTACAGCATTTTTCCATGTGGTACTTCACTATTAATATGAAAGAAATTTATCTTTATGTTTCAGGTAGGTCCTGCCAATTCTTACCAAAACATCGGGATATCTTCAGCAACCTGAAGCTATGATCCTTGTCTGACAAACTCCATACAGGTTTCTTCAATCTCTTGTACAATGAATCCCGTGTACCACTACAATGCTTTCATTTCATGGTACAGCATTCTTCCATGTGGCATAGCTTTTATCACACACGGTGAATACCGTATTGCAATGGATACAGCCAACAATTGTAGCCTATATAACGTAATTAGTTTGTGCTTTGACATGAGATTTGAATGTGACAAATACAGTTTGTCTCGTTTCACTTATATTACAGATTCTGAAGAATGTGCATTAGAAGGTTTAGAATGGGTTCATATGTAACGTGAATGATTGATTTCAATATTAATATTAAAGCAATGCATCTTTATTTTTCAGAGAGGTGTTGCCAATTCTTACTAAAACATCGGGATATCTTCAGAAACCTGAAGCTATGGTTCTTGTCTGACAAACTTCATAAAGCTTTCTTCAATCTATTGTACACTGAATCCCGTGCACGACTAACAATGCTTTTATTTAATGGTACAGCATTTATCCATGTGGCATAGCCTTTATCAAGCACTGTGAATAACATATGGCAATGGATACAGTCAACAATTGTAGCCTAGGTAACGTAATTAGTTCGTGCTTTGACTTGATATTTGAATGTGACAAATACAGTTTCTCTTGTTTCACTCTCGTCCTGCCAATGCTTACCAAAATATCGTGACATCTATTGTACAATAAATCCTGAACACCACTACAAGGCTCTCATTTCATGGTACAGCAGAGCTTCTGAAGTATATCCATTAGAGGTTTTAGAATTGGTTCATATTTACCGTAAATAACTATGGCTTCACTTTTAATATTAAAGTAATGTATCTTCTTTTGTTCCAGAGAGGTCCTGCCAATGCTTACCAAAATATCGGGATATCTATTGTACAATGAATCCTGAACATCACTACAAGGCTCTCATTTCACGGTACAGCATTTTTCCATGTGGCATAGCTTTTATCACGCACTGTGGATAACATATGGCAATGGATACAGTCAACAATTGTAGCCTATGTAACGTATTTAGTTTGTGCTTTGACATGAGATTTGAATGTGACAAATACAGTTTCTCTTTTTTCACGTATACCAGAGCTTCTGAAGTATATGCATTAGAGAGTTTAGAATGGATTCATATGTACCGTAAATGACTATGACTTCACGTTTAATATTAAAGTAATGTATTTTCTTTTTTTCCAGAGAAGTCCTGCCAATTCTTACTAAAACATCGGGATATCTTCAGCAACCTGAAGCTATGGTTCTTGTCTCACAAATCTCATATAGCTTTCTTCAGTCTATAGTGGTGTGCACGGGATTCATTGTACAAGGCTCTCATTTCATGAATTAACAATTTTCCATGTGTCATAGCCTTTATCACGCACTGTCGATAACATATGGCAATGGATACAGTCAACAATTGTAGCCTAGGTAACTTAATTAGTTTGTGTTTTAATATGAGATTTGAATGTGATCAATACAATTTCTCTTGTTTCATGTATACCACATATTCTGAAGTATGTGCATTAGAGGGTGTAGAATGGGTTCATATGTACTGTATATGATTATCACTTCCCTTTTAATATTAAAGCAATTCATCTTTTTTTCCAGACAGGTCCTGCCAATTCTTCCCTAAAACATCGGGATATCTTCAGAAACCTGAAGCTATGGTTCTTGTCTGACAAACTTCATAAATTTTTTTTTTTTTTTTTTTTTTTTTTTTTTTTTTTTTTTTTTTTTTTTTTTTTTTTTTTTTTTTTTTTTTTTTTTTTTTTTTTTTTTTTTTTTTTTTTTTTTTTTTTTTTTTTTTTTTTTTTTTTTTTTTTTTTTTTTTTTTTTTTTTTTTTTTTTTTTTTTTTTTTTTTTTTTTTTTTTTTTTTTTTTTTTTTTTTTTTTTTTTTTTTTTTTTTTTTTTTTTTTTTTTTTTTTTTTTTTTTTTTTTTTTTTTTTTTTTTTTGCATACATGTTTTATTTAATGGTACAGCATTTATCCATGTGGCATAGCCTTTATCAAGCACTGTGAATAACATATGGCAATGGATACAGTCAACAATTGTAGCCTAGGTAACGTAATTAGTTCGTGCTTTGACTTGATATTGAATGTGACAAATACAGTTTCTCTTGTTTCACTCTGTCCTGCCAATGCTTACCAAAATATCGTGACATCTATTGTACAATAAATCCTGAACACCACTACAAGGCTCTCATTTCATGGTACAGCAGAGCTTCTGAAGTATATCCATTAGAGGTTTTAGAATTGGTTCATATGTACCGTAAATAACTATGGCTTCACTTTTAATATTAAAGTAATGTATCTTCTTTTTTCCAGAGAGGTCCTGCCAATGCTTACCAAAATATCGGGATATCTATTGTACAATGAATCCTGAACATCACTACAAGGCTCCCATTTTACGGTACAGCATTTTTCCATGTGGCATAGCTTTTATCACGCACTGTGGATAACATATGGCAATGGATACAGTCAACAATTGTAGCCTATGTAATGTATTTAGTTTGTGCTTTGACATGAGATTTGAATGTGACAAATACAGTTTCTCTTTTTTCACGTATACCAGAGCTTCTGAAGTATATGCATTAGAGGGTTTAGAATGGATTCATATGTACCGTAAATGACTATGACTTCACGTTTAATATTAAAGTAATGTATTTTCTTTTTTTCCAGAGAAGTCCTGCCAATTCTTACTAAAACATCGGGATATCTTCAGCAACCTGAAGCTATGGTTCTTGTCTCACAAATCTCATATAGCTTTCTTCAGTCTATAGTGGTGTGCACGGGATTCATTGTACAAGGCTCTCATTTCATGAATTAACAATTTTCCATGTGTCATAGCCTTTATCACACACTGTCGATAACATATGGCAATGGATACAGTCAACAATTGTAGCCTAGGTAACTTAATTAGTTTGTGTTTTAATATGAGATTTGAATGTGATCAATACAATTTCTCTTGTTTCATGTATACCACATATTCTGAAGTATGTGCATTAGAGGGTGTAGAATGGGTTCATATGTACTGTATATGATTATCACTTCCCTTTTAATATTAAAGCAATTCATCTTTTTTTCCAGACAGGTCCTGCCAATTCTTACTAAAACATCGGGATATCTTCAGAAACCTGAAGCTATGGTTCTTGTCTGACAAACTTCATAAAGCTTTCTTCAATCTATTGTACACTGAATCCCGTGTGCAACTAACAATGCTTTTATTTAATGGTACAGCATTTATCCATGTGGCATAGCCTTTATCAAGCACTGTGAATAACATATGGCAATGGATACAGTCAACAATTGTAGCCTAGGTAACGTAATTAGTTCGTGCTTTGACTTGATATTTGAATGTGACAAATACAGTTTCTCTTGTTTCACTCTCGTCCTGCCAATGCTTACCAAAATATCGTGACATCTATTGTACAATAAATCCTGAACACCACTACAAGGCTCTCATTTCATGGTACAGCAGAGCTTCTGAAGTATATCCATTAGAGGTTTTAGAATTGGTTCATATGTACCGTAAATAACTATGGCTTCACTTTTAATATTAAAGTAATGTATCTTCTTTTTTCCAGAGAGGTCCTGCCAATCTTACCAAAATATCGGGATATCTATTGTCAATAAATCCTGAACATCACTACAAGGCTCCCATTTCACGGTACAGCATTTTTCCATGTGGCATAGCTTTTATCACGCACTGTGGATAACATATGGCAATGGATACAGTCAACAATTGTAGCCTATGTAACGTATTTAGTTTGTGCTTTGACATGAGATTTGAATGTGACAAATACAGTTTCTCTTTTTTCACGTATACCAGAGCTTCTGAAGTATGTGCATTAGAGGGTTTAGAATGGATTCATATGTACCGTAAATGACTATGACTTCACTTTTAATATTAAAGTAATGTATCTTCTTTTTTCCAGAGAAGTCCTGCCAATTCTTACCAAAACATCGGGATATCTTCAGCAACCTGAAGCTATGGTTCTTGTCTCACAAATTTCATATAGCTTTCTTCAGTCTATAGTGGTGTGCACGGGATTCATTGTACAAGGCTCTCATTTCATGAATTAACAATTTTCCATGTGTCATAGCCTTTATCACGCACTGTCGATAACATATGGCAATGGATACAGTCAACAATTGTAGCCTAGGTAACTTAATTAGTTTGTGTTTTAATATGAGATTTGAATGTGATCAATACAATTTCTCTTGTTTCATGTATACCACATATTCTGAAGTATGTGCATTAGAGGGTGTATAATGGGTTCATATGTATTGTATATGATTATCACTTCCCTTTTAATATTAAAACAATTCATCTTTTTTTCCAGACAGGTCCTGCCAATTCTTACTAAAACATCGGGATATCTTCAGAAACCTGAAGCTATGGTTCTTGTCTGACAAACTTCATAAAGCTTTCTTCAATCTATTGTACACTGAATCCCGTGTGCAACTAACAATGCTTTTATTTAATGGTACAGCATTTATCCATGTGGCATAGCCTTTATCAAGCACTGTGAATAACATATGGCAATGGATACAGTCAACAATTGTAGCCTAGGTAACGTAATTAGTTCGTGCTTTGACTTGATATTTGAATGTGACAAATACAGTTTCTCTTGTTTCACTCTCGTCCTGCCAATGCTTACCAAAATATCGTGACATCTATTGTACAATAAATCCTGAACACCACTACAAGGCTCTCATTTCATGGTACAGCAGAGCTTCTGAAGTATATCCATTAGAGGTTTTAGAATTGGTTCATATGTACCGTAAATAACTATGGCTTCACTTTTAATATTAAAGTAATGTATCTTCTTTTTTCCAGAGAGGTCCTGCCAATTCTTACCAAAATATCGGGATATCTATTGTACAATGAATCCTGAACATCACTACAAGGCTCTCATTTCACGGTACAGCATTTTTCCATGTGGCATAGCTTTTATCACGCACTGTGGATAACATATGGCAATGGATACAGTCAACAATTGTAGCCTATGTAACGTATTTAGTTTGTGCTTTGACATGAGATTTGAATGTGACAAATACAGTTTCTCTTTTTTCACGTATACCAGAGCTTCTGAAGTATATGCATTAGAGGGTTTAGAATGGATTCATATGTACCGTAAATGACTATGACTTCACGTTTAATATTAAAGTAATGTATTTTCTTTTTTTCCAGAGAAGTCCTGCCAATTCTTACAAAACATCGGGATATCTTCAGCAACCTGAAGCTATGGTTCTTGTCTCACAAATTTCATATAGCTTTCTTCAGTCTATAGTGGTGTGCACGGGATTCATTGTACAAGGCTCTCATTTCATGAATTAACAATTTTCCATGTGTCATAGCCTTTATCACGCACTGTCGATAACATATGGCAATGGATACAGTCAACAATTGTAGCCTAGGTAACTTAATTAGTGTGTGCTTTGATACGAGATTTGAATATGAACAATACAATTTCTCTTGTTTCAGGTATACCACAGATTCTGAAATATGTGCATTAGAGGGCTTAGAATGGGTTTATATGTACCGTAAATGAACATAATTTCACTTTAATATTAAAGCAATTTATCTTTTTTTTAGAGAGGTCATGCCAATGCTTACCAAAACATCGGGATATCTATTGTACAATGAATCTTGAACACAACTACAAGGCTCTCATTTCATGGTACAGCATTTTTCCATGTGGCAAAGCTTTTATCACACACGGTGAATACCGTATTGCAATGGATACAGCCAACAATTGTAGCCTAGATAACCTAATTCGTTTATACTTTGACATGAGATTTGAATGTGACAAATACAGTTTCTCTCGTTTCACGTATATCACAGATTCTGAAGTATGTGCCATTAGATGGTTTAGAATGAGTTCATATATACCGTAAATGATTGATTTCAATATTAGTATTAAAGCAGTGCATCTTTATTTTTCAGAGGTGTTGCCAATTCTAACCAAAATATCGGGATATCTTCAGAAACCCGAAGCTATGGTCCTTGTCTGACCAACTTCATACCGCTTTTTTCAATTTCTTTTGCAATGAATCCCGTGCACCACTACAAGGCTTTCATCTCATGTTACAGTATTTTTCTATGTGGCATAACCTTTATGACGCACTGCGAATAACATATGGCAATGGATACAGTCAATGTTTCTAACACAGATGCAATTGAAATAGGAACATTAGGTCGCAGTACTTGTTGATTTATAAAAATCACCACATATTGCGATTCAGTTGTTTTCCAGTTCTTCACTCAATCACTCATCACAAAGTAGTTACTTCGTTACCTTATTTTCAAGACAAATCATACACTACATGTATTGGTATCGTTTCTGATTATTTAGGAATAAAACAACGTTAGATTACGAAACACCCTTCGGATATGCCAATGGCAAGGTTCTAACTGTGGTGGGCGTTTCTTCTGTTAGTGTCTCTACGGGCAGGTGATGTTCAAATGATGAGTTGATGATTATGGCCAGTGGGCGGGAGACAAATACTTTTTGGGTGATTGAAGAGCTCACTGTTGATGTCGTCTGGTTCCTGCTTTGACTTTGTCCATTCCCATGAGGTTGTCATCGGTGTCTTGGACAATGATGGGCGGAGTGTTTTTGTTTGAACGGAGTTGCTTTGCTGCACGGAACTTCTTTCGATAGTCATAGGTTGAGGTGATATTTGGTCTGCCAGAGTTTCTGCCTCTTTCACTGCAACTTCCTTTAACCTTTTGGATATGAGCCATAAGATGTTGACGCGCACTTTCTGAAGGGTAGCACGGTCTTTACTTTTGCTGTGTTGGTAGATCTTAAGCCTCGGTGCCCTTTGATGTTCCGACAGCTCGATGACTGTGGGACCCAACCTCTTGTTTCACGTATACCACAGATTCTGAAGTACCGCAATGCATCTTTTGTTTTCATAGAGGTGTTGCCAATATATCGCATCAAATTAACTGCATTTTTCATGGAATTGGGATACCTGATTATTGCAGCGTAGAGAAATGTGTTGTACAAAGAGCATATCAACTATTCAACTAAAGAAAACAGCATTACGTCAATACTGTGTCATGAGACAGTTTTACAAATGTTTGCAATAACAGTATGAAACAATCAATAATGACGAGTTTGTAATCTATTTATATACATTTCATGTCACCAAAGAAATCAAACTTAATACACTGAACAATGGCGCATTTATTGTTCTCTTCGGTAAAGCAGCACTTATTTTTACATATACATTTACTGTAAAATTAAGTTTCATTCTATTTCTTAGTTGGTGTCGCATCGCTCAATATCGACTTTTCTACTGCTGGTATTATACATAAATCAAACCAATTTAATGTTATTTACAAAAGTTCAAAGTGATGTTAGTTGCTGAGCCAGGTAAATCCTACACGTTGTCAAACAGCTAAGTTGTTTTTAAGTTAGTATGACTGATGATTTATGATTTAACCAAGATTATAACTACTGTAGCATTCACGACATCTAAGCTTAAAAAGTGTAAGGATAAAGAATAATAATAATAATTACTTTTTTTTATAGCGCCAATATCCTCGAAATGAATCGAGCTCGCTGGCGCACCTAATACAGGGGTTGGGCAAACTCATAATCAGCATGACATCTGTATCAGCGGTACTTGCAAGTGTACGGATTTTACAGAAAATGACAACACCCGGCTGCTTAGGCAGAAATTTAGCGAAAATAAAATATAACACTTGAATCATGCTGTAGCTAAAACAAAAGTATTTAGCTTTATTGTAGTATAGTAAAAGATTAATTAATTATAGGAATAATTCATCGATATTTCAAATGGTGATTGAAAGAAACTATGCTATTTGATGACTTAACATGTTCAGAGAATGAATTCCAAAGAGTAGGGACAGCAACTTGAAAAGCACGAGTCCCAGCAGGATTATGAAAATGATAACATAGTTCAAACAGTACCGAAGCTATGACGCGCTATTACGGTCTGCTTCAGCGCAGATGTCAGTCTTTTAATAGCAATTAAGCTAAACAGTTTTAATAGTAGTCGCTTCGTGATGCCTGCCCGTTGTAAAAACTGATCTTTGAAGACAGTGACAATTGGGTTATATAGTTTATATAGTATTGCTTTGAAGAAAGATACAGCAATTGAAAAATAGCTATAAATAGGGCTGCTTAGATAATTAAGCTAAACATTCCCACTACTGCCGTGATCTGACTTGGGTGTTCTACTCCCAAACTCCACGGCTGTAGGTGATTCGCATTTTGATTTTGCTTGGCGGCTTGGGGACTGGTGAGACATTACACATGTTTCAGCAAGAAAGGTCGCCACTCTGGATTCAGTCCCCTGAAGAAACGTCCAGAGTTTGAATTCACGGTTCAAGATTCTTTGTGCCTGTGCCTTGTTATATATAGCTAAAACACACATTGCCTGTGCCAAAGATTGAGGTTCGTGTTTTCTTTTCACCAAGTTTG
This sequence comes from Paralvinella palmiformis, assembly GCA_025642065.1. NCBI lineage: Eukaryota > Metazoa > Annelida > Polychaeta > Terebellida > Alvinellidae > Paralvinella > Paralvinella palmiformis. The sequence goes on along the minus strand of JAODUP010000291.1, from coordinate 443,708 downwards.
TAATATTTGATATAAAGGGTTCGTGACGAGTAAGCTATAGAATTTATTGGATTTGTATGCTTCTGAGGTATTTGACCTTCCAGCAAATATCACCAGGCATATTATGCTGCGGTTGAGATGTTCCTTTTTCTGTGCGTGGAGACTGTTTCCAGGTCCACGCGTTCTTAGAAAAGTTGATGTAGAGCTGTATATTCCGTGCACTATTTGCGTCTTTGGAGGCACGCCGTTTAGGTGTTTGGCCTGGTTATCCAGCATTTAACTGACTGTAGCAGGCACAGTACGCTCTTAAAGCATCATAAGTACTCCCGACTCAGGAATAGAAACACTGCATCGCATCTCGAGCGGTGGCATTGGACACGGTTCGCGCGGTTGGTGTGTTTTATATAACAACTTCAGTTGCATATAAAACTCAACTTTGTTGTATATGGGAATGGAATTATCTTTCCTAGATCCAGTTATGTCCAGTTTGTATTATGGCATTCAAGATTAGCTCTAATCTGCTTGTCATAAATAACATTTAAAGAACTTTATTACTACAACAGTTAGAATAGCAGAAATTAGGTCAGGTTTGAAAATGATAACATAGTTCAAACAGCAGGGAAGCTATGACGCGCTATTACGGTCTGTTTCAGCGCAGATGTCTGTCTTTTAATAGCAATTAAGCTAAACAGTTTTAATCTTTGAAGACAGTGACAATTGGATTATATAGTTTATATAGTATTGCTTTGAAGAAAGATACAGAAATTTAAAAAAGCTATAAATAGGGCTGCTTAGATATAATATAAACATTCTTGCTTGGGGACTGGTGAGACATTACAGATGTCTCGGCAAGAAAGGTCGCCACTCTGGATTGAGGTTCGAGATTATCTTCAGTCCCCTGAAGAAACGTCCAGAGTTTGAATTCACGGTTCGAGATTATCTGTGCCTTTGCCTTATTATACACAGCTAAAACACACACACATTTGAGACATAATCATTCATCATCTTACTCATAATATCTAGGAAATAGAGTTATGATATTGCCTGTGGCTATCTCATAGCCAAACACAGTCAATTTTCTCCCGACTTGATCCTGAGTTAATCTTGTGGATACCAGCATGTTTGTAATTAAAAAACGCCAAATAATCGATGGTTTCAATGTGATTTCATGTCATTGCACATTTTTATTGAACACAATATGGGGGGGTTCACTTCACCAATGGGGAACTCTGTGGAAAGCTCTTCCCCAGGTGGCAGCACCTGAGACCCGGTCCAAATGGTTCACTTCCGATCAAGTCTGGACAAAGCAAAAAGGGTGTCTTGTGCGTGAATACTTTGGAAGGCATTCTATAAATTACTTATAGAATGCCTTCCAATCAGGGTTGTGTGGCAATATTTTATAATGTTGGAGGCCATCAATTCCCTCACGGTGCCCCGAAGAGATACAGTGCATGGGTGAATGCTATACGGCGTGTTTAGCCGAAGGCGAAGGGCACAGACCCCAGCAAGAGCAGTGTTAGTATGGTGTATTACTAGATAATAAAATCCTGCAATGAAGCAATATATAATTTTTCTAGCATCAAACCTGAACTATTTCTGATAAAATGCATATTTATTGTAGGCCTATTCGTGGCTATTGCTATATCGGATATTGTATCTGTTAGGATATTGTATCTGCTGAACCAATGACATTTTGTTGATTTTAGGATATTGGAAAATATAAATAATTGGATTTCTCAGGAATATTATAATTTTTCATTTCAGGAATGAATGAAGCCTCTATAGAAACACTTGGAGCCAGATGCCATTTCAAAAGAGTTTATTTTGAATTAAAAACCATCAGATACAGACATGACTAGAGTACAGAGAGCAGCGAAAGGGTGTAGAATAACTCTAGAAAATTCTGTAACATAGGTGGTTAGAGATACAGAGGTGGGGGCCATTGAGGTAATTACTGAGGCTGATACCATTAAAGAGCCAGAATTTAAAACAGTAACTATGAGTTCTCAGACATATCAGAGTGGTGGGACAAAGACGAACGAGACTGGGAGTGATTCCATAAAATACCCTTGTTTTCCCTCAGAATGTTTATAGGGGATAATTATGCCATCCATTAATTATACAGGCTTGGAGACATAAGATACGTTACTGTTTGTTCTGAGTACACTAGGACCTGAAGTGCTTGTGCTGAATTATATGTATGGAACCATATTCCAGACAGAAGTTGTTGATTATTTTTTCCTGGTTCTCATGAAACTGAGACAATATACAACAAATTTTGAATTATTGAGGCTCTATAACATATCCGAGTCAGATGTATACAACATTTTTGTACAGGGACCCGCTTCATGTCATTGCAGTGGATAGAGGTATAGCTATGGCCTGACTGTGATGTGGTACATTTCTTTTGGCCAGATGGTTTCAAAGCCAAATTCGCTACAACAAGAGTATTTGTTGACGGTACTGAATGCCTGATCAAGAAACCATCATCCCTCTTCATGCATCATACACGTGCAAGTTTTTTAATGAATTTGTATTACTGGGTGATGATGTATTTGCTATATATTGTTAAATAAATAATTTGAATATAAACCAGTTTTGTTATAGATTGCTAGTTTGTTGAATGAGAACAATATTTAACTACCAGACTAACTTATGGTGAAAAACATTATATAACATCTTATTTGTTATGGAGTGATTAATAATGGAGAATTATTTATAAACATGTACACACTATTTTGATTAACTCCAGGGCAGGAGTCCAACAGTAAATGCATTTGACTATAAAAAATTAGTTAGAAAATGCAAGTTCCCGGATGCTGACTGCAATGCTTTAGGAGTAAATATCACAACAGATAATTTGACATTTTAACAACCCAAACAACAGAACCAAAAAGAATAAGCCTGGGGTTCCGGAAGCACAAAGTAGTTTTGGACCGGGTTTCTCTGTGCTGCCTCTATGTTGGAGTGGTTGAGGAACCTCCTCCCCCAACACTCACAGCCGAAATTTAACGTCCCCCTTTATTTTAACCGTGTGTGGTTTCTATAAGATAGTCTGTTGCAACAAAATGCTCATACTGTCAGTGTCACAGCACACAACAATCAACACTGCTCTTGCTGGGGTCTGTGCCCTTCGCCTTCGGCTAAACACGCCGTATAGCATTCACCCATGCACTGTATCTCTTCGGGGCACCGTGAGGGAATTGATGGCCTCCTACATTATAAAATATTGTCACACAACCCTGATTGGAAGGCATTCTATAAGTAATTTATAGAATGCCTTCCAAAGTATTCACGCATAAGACACCCTTTTTGCTTTGTCCAGACTTGATCGGAAGTGAACCATTTGGACCGGGTCTCAGGTGCTGCCACCTGGGGAAGTGCTTTCCACAGAGTTCCACACTGGTGATGTGAATCCCCCCATATTGTGTTCAATAAAAATGTGCAATGACATGAAATCACATTGAAACCATCGATTATTTGGCGTTTTTTAATTACAAACATGCTGGCATCCACAAGATTAACTCAGGATTAAGTCGGGAGAAAATTGACTGTGTTTGGCTATGAGATAGCCACAGGCAATCTCATAACTCTATTTCCTAGATATTATGAGTAAGATGATGAATGATTATGTCTCAAATGTGTGTGTGTGTGTGTGTGTGTGTGTGTTTTATAAAGATAGTTAAGGCGCTGGCACAGGTGTTATACTTTCATTCAAGCAACAATTAACTCCAAACTGATTTTTTTAAAAAATATTTAATTGTAAGTATAATTAATTACCGGTAAAATTAGAGAAAAATTAAAAGAAAAAAGAAAATTTCTAAAATAATCCAAAAGAGGATAATCTAAATATAAAAAAGAAGAAACTATGATTAAAACAAAACCAGGCTTTGTGTCGAACACTACGGCCAAGAAAGATTAAACCTAAAATGGAGAAATAAAATATTAATACACAGTATGAATAATGTGTGAATAATATCAGCATAAATCAGAATAAATTCAGATTAATACTAATAGCAGCGATATAACACGACTCAACCCAATAGCAACGACCGGTTTCGACCTATTCAAGTCTTCATCAGGTTGCATAGAATGTCTAACGTTACCATATTGCTCGAGGTTTATATACACAATTTTTCAATAGGAAGCCACGCACCTAATCCTTTAGTTCTTTTTAACAAAGGATGGGTGCTATTTTAATCTCTTTGTTCTATTTGTGAACTTACGTAACCCGGTGTTTTGAAAACATCCCAACGATAATTGAATAGAATTTATATGTTTGTACAGGTGTGAAAGTGCCCAACATAATAAGAAAATAAACCTAAATGTACTTCAAATGAATTAGTCGTAGCTTCCCATTTGACAATTGATATATAGATATCTCATTGCTTTACAAACATAGTAACGGTGGGTTGAGATTTTTGTGTTTCGGGCGATTGACGCTTTATTGAAGTTGTGTTTGTGATTAACTTTTCCAGAGCTTCAGGAGACATTCTATTTATTTTAAGGTATTTATTTCAACTTACTTGACACTAAATAACCCGAGAGGCTTTTATGTTTAGTGTAAGCTGTGATGATACTATATTGATAGTGTTCTAAATAACTCTTCGGTTCAGGGGACTGAATCCAGAGTGGCGACTTTTCTTGCCGAGACGTGTGTAATGTGTTGGTCTACGATATATATATATATATATATATATATATATGTGTGTGTGGGGGGGGGGGTGTGTTGTGTGTGTGTGGGTGTGTTTTAGCTTTGTATAATAAGGCACAGGCAGAGAGAATCTCGAACCGTGAATTCACACTCTGGACGTTTCTTCAGGGGACTGAATCCAGAGTGGCGACTTTTCTTGCTGAGATATGTGTAATGTCTCACCAGTCCCTAAGCCGCCAAGCAAGATCAAAATGCTAATCACCTACAGCCGTGGGGTTTGGGAGTAGAACACCCAAGTCAGATCACGGCAGTAGTGAGACTGTTTAGCTTAATTATCTAAGCAGCCCTATTTATAGCTATTTTTCAATTGCTGTATCTTTCTTCAAAGCAATACTATATAAACTATATAACCCAATTGTCACTGTCTTCAAAGATCAGTTTTTACAACGGGCAGGCATCACGAAGCGACTACTATTAAAACTGTTTAGCTTAATTGCTATTAAAAGACTGACATCTGCGCTGAAGCAGACCGTAATAGCGCGTCATAGCTTCGGTACTGTTTGAACTATGTTATCATTTTCAAAATCCTGCTGGGACTCGTGCTTTTCAAGTTGCTGTCCCTACTCTTTGGAATTCATTCTCTGAACATGAACATGTTAAGTCATCAAATAGCATAGTTTCTTTCCATCACCATTTGAAATATCGATGAATTATTCCTATAATTAATTAATCTTTTACTATACTACAATAAAGCTAAATACTTTTGTTTTAGCTACAGCATGATTCAAGCGTTATATTTTATTTTCGCAAAATTTCTGGCTAAGCAGTCGGGTGCCGTCATTTTCTATAAAATCCGTACACTTGCAAGTACCGCTGATACAGATGTCATGCTGATTATGAGTTTGCCCAACCCCTGTATTAGGTGCGCCAGCGAGCTCGATTCATTTCGAGGATATTGGCGCTATAGAAATTTTGTAATTATTATTATTCTTTATCCTTACACTTCTTAAGCTTAGATGTCGTGAATGCTGCAGTAGTTATAAATCACCAGTCATACTAACTTAAAAACAACTTAGTTGCTGAGCCAGGTAAATCCTACACGCTGTCAAACAGCTAACATGAATTTTTCTAAATAACATTAAATTGGTTTGATTTATATATAATACCAGCAGTAGAAAAGTCGATATTTGAGCGATGCGACACCAACTAAGAAATAGAATGAAACTTAATTTTACAGTAAATGTATATGTAAAAATAAGTTCTGCTTTACCGAAGAGAACAATAAATACGCCATTGCTCAGTGTATTAAGTTTGATTTCTTTGGTGACATGAAATGTATATAAATAGATTACAAACTCGTCATTATTGATTGTTTCATACTGTTATTGCAAACATTTGTAAAACCGTCTCATGACACAGTTCAACATATGGCTGTATGCATCTTCTAAGTAATACGTTAATAATATTGACGTAATGCTGTTTTATTTAGTTGGGTAGTTGATATGCTCTTTGTACAACACATTTCTCTACGCTGCAATAATCAGGTATCCCAATTCCATGAAAAATGCAGTTAATTTGATGCGATATATTGGCAACACCTCTATGAAAAAAAAGATGCATTGCTTTAATATTAATATTGAAATCATAATAATTTACGGCACATATGAACCCATTCTAAACCCTCTAATGCACATACTTCAGAATCTGTGGTATACGTGAAACGAGAGGTTTGGTCCCAGAGTCAACGAGCTGTCGGAACATCAAAGGGCACCGAGGCTTAAGATCTACCAACACAGCAAAAGTAAAGACCGTGCTACCCTTCAGAAAGTGCGCGTCAACATCTTATGGCTCATATCCAAAAGGTTAAAGGAAGTTGCAGTGGAAGAGGCAGAAACTGGAAATGTTTCGGTTAAGGATAGAGGATTAATCGTCACCTATAACTTACCATTTCTTAGTGCCAGCATTGATGGTTTAGTCAAATGTGAGAAGTCTGGTGAAGGTATTGTAGAGATTAAATGATCCCAGTAGAGTGTATTACTTCTTCAAAATTTTGTTGCACACTCCAAAATGATTCCCTGCAAGTAAAGGTAGAACACAACTACATGTTGCAGGTTCAAGAACAGATGTCGATTTGCAGCCTAACTTCGGTGGATCTTTGTTTTAATTTTATTTCATATTAGCATTTTAAGATTATTGGATCTGATCAAAATTAGTTATACTAATGTACAAATATAACAACCATGCTTGATCTTTCATTCTCACAAACATGCTATAAAAACTGACCTTTCTCAGTGCTGTGTTTTATCTCAAATATCCAACAATATTAAGTATCATTTCATTGTAGAATAACACACACACAAGCATACATAAATGTGTACATTGCACTCCAATTAATGGTACCAGTTTGGACTTGTGAAATGTGTGAACAAGAGATTATGGTCCAAATAAATTTGACTGCAACTTTGCTTAAAATGTACATAATTGCGGAAAAATGGAATGTTTGGTAATGGTCGGTATTTGGCTGGCTTGCAGGAAAATATGGTAGGATAGTTTCTCTTGTCATAGTTCTCAGTGGGCACTACAAACTCTGGTACTATCATTGACTGGCAAATTTTTCCTGATAGTGTGCAGACGAGACAACCACACATTTCTTGTTTTTTATTCTGCTGGTAATCTATGCAGCATTATTTGGTGTCCATCTGGCAGAACTGTTCCTGATGTATTGTGGCAAGTTGGCACACAGCAATACTTCTCAGACGTTTTGGATGACTTCTCAGTAGAATCCCTAAAAATGAAATAATACACAAATTGAGGCCAACATTTGTCATTTCCTATTAACCAGACAACTTGATTTATCGAGGTACATATGTATTCCAAAACCATATTTATGGAGCAGTCTTTTTATAAACTACATCATGTTCAAAAGTGCTTTACAATACAAGACATGTAAAAGCAAAATATTGACTTGACATGGTACAGTATACATAAAGTGTAAAATGATATAAACATACTGGTGATTAATTTTTGATGTAATAATATGATAAAAAGACAAAGAAATATTAATAAAATAAACTATACATCCATTATAATAATTATACTGATATGTTAAGATAATATTGACTAGAAGACAAAAATAGAATATAAACATTATATAAACTAAATAAACATTATTTAGAATGACTAGATTTGTTCAAGGTCATAGGCCCATAGTGGACTAGAAAATAATGAGTTTTTAAACATATATGATACATTAGATTTGTTATCAATTAGAATTATTAAAATTTGAATTATTTGCAGTTACTGTATATAACTGCAATCAGTGAAAAATAATTCTTAATTTTAAAGTTCCCAGAGATATGTTACTTTTTGTACAATTAGATAACCACTCACTCTGGACCATCCTTCATTATTTTGCAAATTTGGTTCACCGGGGCATCTTTATTGCCAGATGTTTTTGCTTTTTGGTTTCCCAGCCATGAAGACAGCTTGGAACAGGTCCATCTCTCTAACTCAGCTCTGGATATGAATGATGGATCTATTAGGCTGTGTGCAACACTGGCAGCAGCTGCAGTGAAAGGTTTGCCATCCATGTCAGTCATGCTATAAAATAGATTTAATTTTGTTTGTGAAAGACATTTATGAACAATAACAAAAAAAAACAATCATACTGTCTGACTAAATAGTTATGACAAATGTCACATTGAGGTTACTTAAGCACAGATACTTATAATTTATGTTTGTTGATGTCTATAATTATAATACAATTAATTATAACCTACATTTGTTGTTGTCTTCATTTCTAAATATTTAGTTTGATATAAGCCTACTGCGTTACCATCTGCCTTAAACCACCCAACACTACATAAATGATGTCGTGTACACTATTTGACACAACCCCCATCATATTGGCACTGTGAAACATCAACAAACCCACGTGCGTGAAAGCAGAAGTTGAGAGCTTTGCAGCAGACATTGTGTTCCCCGACATTATTTTCAGTGATTGATACTGGGCTTTCAGACAAATGAAGGTGTTCTACATCCATGTCAGATATCTTATTAATTGTAAAGTAACAACTGGAATCCATATCGATTGTATTAATCACACAACAAAGGTGTTTATTTTTTTGCCGCTTTATAATTTATCCCATGTATTACACAGTGAGCGGCCGCAAAAGACTTTCTGGATCGATATACTCATAGAGGTAATTTTCACTTCAAAGTTTATCCAAGTTTTCATTGTCAAATCTGTAAATATGTTTTATATTACTATTCTATGGTTGTTAAGGGTACTTACTGCGGTTTATCCAAGTATGATTAATCCAATATCAGCACAGAAAATCTTCGTCTAATATCGATAAAAAAACGCGCCTTTACAGCAAAAATGTCCCATGTGGATAGATTATACTTGTCGGATGTCGAAATTATGGTGCTGTGCCAAGCGACCAACGCGTACAACACTATCTGGCAACTCCCCTATTGGGTTATGTCATGTTGGTTTGATTGTGGAGGCAAAGTTAAATGCTACATGTATCAGATTCATTTATATAGTTATTAAAATTATATCAGAGTAATGTGTTAAGTCAAGTGAAAAAATATTTGTCTGATGATACTGGTGTAGGTATGGTGAGCCCTAACACGAGTGAACCCCCGTCACTCCCCCTCCATCAACCCGAGTCTGATGACGAGACACCAGAATCTCTACCTCAGAAATCACTATCAAGATGGCTGCTAGCAACATTGAAGATATATTAACCTTCCCAGGATCACATCCTCATTTAGTCAGTAAATATTATGAGAAAGAATAGGAATCATTGCATCTCAATGAAATTTACTTCTTCAATTTTTGAATTAAAATTTAGAGGAATAAAATTCAGTATTTTGACCATATATTAGCATATTTTGCTTATTCTACTAATAAGCTTGCATCCAACCTTATTTGTTGTGTTAATGGGACCACCATAATTCCATATACGTTAAATTCAATATTTCAACATGCACTTTAATTCAACATATTATCATATAACAAACTTTGTTAGAAGAACATGTTTTCTCTTTATATATCATTGGCAATATTACAAGTATCAAATGATGGAACGTTTCATTCTTCTGTCAATGGCTTCTGGTAGATTTCTCTAGGAACTGATATCCGGATCATGTGTCCTAATCGAGATATGTTTAGCCAGAGGCTAAAGAAATAATTTGTGTATTATTGAGAGCATAAAGTTTTTATTAATTTTTCTACCAGTTATTTAGGCATAAACAGGATTTTCTTGATTAGTGTTGAACATCCTTATTGAAACCACAGGATTATCAAAACAGTGGCTCTGCCATTCTATTGCACATGCATCAATGAGAGCCAAGTCTACTATCTATACAGAGAATGCTGATAACATGTGCTGGGCATAGATAGCATATATTTCAAGTATAAGCTGGCTTTTGTTATCAGGAAATATGATGAGCTAATGATCAAATCAGGTACTTGATAAATTTGTAGATTGAAATTAATGTCTGAAATGTTACTATATCATAAATAATTTGCACATTGTTGTCTGTTCAGTTATTTCATTACCCTATTAACTAGGTGTTACATTTGGTTCTTAATACAGTTTGTTGACAATCAATTATGTAATACCTACAGAAGAAGGGTTATCCAGGGTTAGCACTTCAATTTATGAAAGATAAAAATATGAGATTTGGTCTCGTCCTAGAATTTGTAAACAATGATATAATAAATAGGCTTTCTGTCACGTTTGATTAGCTGGTTTTAATTTGATTTGATAAATAAAATGCACATTGTGTAAACAGTTTACCAGCATACTTAAATATATTAAAACTCCAGGATGATATAATCACTCATTTATATGGCACACACTATGTCTTGGATGTAGGCATTTTACAGAAACGTCCCGCCAACTATAGACGCACGGAAATACCTCGATTCGGGCGTAGGAATTTCCTGCGCTGATAGGTTCGCGGATTCTCCTCACCTTGAAATTGGGAACGACCGTATTGCATAGCTTTTTCCTCGCTGGTAAAGACCCGGGTACAGAGGTACCGTTCTACACCAGCTACATTGTACAAGATTGTTTGAGTTATTTTGCACATGGTATTAGAAGGTCGCTTTGTATGTGGAACTTCTTGTCTTTGTCTAGGTAGTCGAATAAAGTTTCCCGGTCGAGGATGCCGAAGAATTCCTGCGTATATTCGGTGGAATAGAGATCGCATCCATGGATCACACCATTCGGCGTTCAACGGTCGGTAATGTCAGTTTTGACCTCGTCCATAGAAACTATAGATACGTTGACTTTTGCCACGAAGTGGGTGGCAGGCTCAATCTCGGGGAAGATCTCTCATCACTTCTTCCGCGCTTTGTGGTCCTTGTCAATTTCTATTTAGCGATTGTGTGCCAAATTGTGCTGTCTTCTGTATTCACCTCGTTCATGATGGTGTGGATAATGGGTTTTTTCCTTCTGTATGTGGACGCGTTTGTCACCTTCTCGGGTTGTTTTCATGGTTTAGCTCACAACGAATGTGAACCGGGCGACCAGGTGTTTTGCACACCTATTGTACAAAAGATATTTCTCCTCCCGGCTGGAATTCTTTGCGACTCATATACGCAACTATGTAGACTTCGTAAACAAAAGCCGGAAGTCTGTCGACCGTGTTAGCAAAGTAGTCGACTTTGGGCGTGTCGGAAACAAGTTTGCGCTGATGCACGTTTTCTGAAAGATGCGTTGCTATGGATTTCATCTTATATCAAGTCATTATTCTAAATATCTAGAAACAACAGATGCCAGAAAACGCCCCCTCGAGTCATCTTCGCTTTGACAACAAAAGTAAAGAAATTAAATATATATCATTATCTGGCTTAATATTATACATATAGTCTCTCCTCTGTTGTTTTTGATGAATAAACTTGAGATAAATACAAAACAGCAATGAATAAACACAAAAAATTTAAATCATTAAAAAAAGTTGGAAGTTTTAGCCAAACTTACTAGATGACCGAGTATCAACAGACTTTAAGATAAGGCGATCACCACCAGGAATACATTCCACAACTCCTTGAATGTAAAAGTAGGCTAAATGGGCCGAGCGACCTTCAAAGGTAACAAGGCGAAGTGAAAGAAATCTTCTGGCATAGCGCAGCCGGGGTCTGAACCCAGGTGCTATAGATCTGTGGCCAACCGCGCTACCAGTTAAGCCATGGAGGCGACCCTCCACAACTCACCGAACTGCTGCTTATGGTGGAATACATGATCAGTGGTGATCGCTTTATCTCATATCTTGTCACAGCCTTATTGAAGTTGTCACATTCAACTTTCATATATATGCACGGTGTGGCAGTGAAATATCTGCACTGAGCCAAGATGGCGTCGCACTGTGGCTGGATGAGCCATAACAGCTCATCAAAGTGCTGAAGAACCTTACAAAAGCACTAGCAGAATGAGCAACAATCTTTTTCACAGCAGCACAGTGCATATTTCAGCATTGTGCGAAAACTCCATCACTTTCCATCGGTCAACTTCACCGAGAGAATATTTTGCACACACTGGTTGCGGCTAATCCAAAATCTACTCGTCAGGAATGGTTTAAACGACCATTTATGGTCAGTAACTTGGTTGTGGATGGTGGCTCTTGCAGGACACTGGCTTTGACGAATCTGGTCATCATAGACAGGTAGAATCAACTCAAGCCGCTGAGCAACTGGCATATCATCAAGTCACGTTTAGTGTGCAACGGCCATTTTCGTGCACAAGGCAGGCTAAATAGGTCTAAGGTAATGGGACGGAGAGAGATGAAACACCTTTCAGATAAGTAGTCTCCGGCAAGAAATTTTACAATCTTGTTTTCGACAATAGTTTTTCCCCCTTCAGTTTCTGCGTTTAGATAAACGTCAGAGTTTGGATTCTTCTCAAATACAGCTTATATTATGTGTAAATAAATTCCAAAGCAAATGAAAATGGGGTGCTAATTAGTGAATTCAATCAAACAACTTACTCGCACATCTTCCTACAGTTAATAAACATCTCTCACCAGCAAGACCCCCCCCTCTCATACAAACGCACAGAGAGAACTTCAACAAAAAAAATTAAAGACATTACAACTTTCTCACCATCCTCCTTTAACAAATCGAATTCAAACACCACAATCAAAATCAGATAGAGAATCTGGCGTTCCGCCATTGCATGAGCATGTGGGCACATGCGTACAAACACTCACGCAGAGGCGGGTAGATAAAACGAAAACGTAACTAAGGATTGATAACCGATGAATCAATCAAAACATTTTATTATGTATGTATACATTCAACCTTGCAGCATGACAGTTGTTAAGAGACAGAAGTTAATGATAAACCAATGAACGAAAATATCACTACACATTTCAAATTACACGTATACTTTGAACAGTACACAGTGTCTCTATATTAATATATATATATATATATATATATAAAGCTATTGGTATTATTTGCTTTCTACCAGTGTTGTCATTTACACAGTAACAAAGACAAAGATCTCTCATTAAGCACCTCATTTACACTTTATGCTGATCAGCTTCTATATTTCAAGTGTATGCCAAGTATGGGAGATGGAGAAGGTATCTGAACAGACAGAATGAATGTTATATATATATATATATATATATATGAATAGAGAAAAATAACAACGCTCATCTTTGAGCTATAACAAAAATCACAATCCACGGATTCTTTTTTCCAGATGGAGGAGTCTGTTCGTCGAGGCGATATGCTGACCGCAACAACGCCGAGTCGGCACTTCTGAGAAAACATACGACAGAGCTTGGCACAGATCTAATGACGAGCCGACCCCTTAACTCTTAATGAACACAACATATACAAGGAGCTGGTGGCAGAGCTGTCGTACTTAACGGGCCCCAATAATAACAAATGGTCATCACCCTACAGATAGATAATCTCCGGCTTTGGCAACATCAGGAGTGAAGGCATCGTCACATAGGATTCGGGGGGGGGGGAGGGTTTAAGACTATTAACAGGAAGATGTTGGAGCCACCCCCAATCCAGTACCACACAACCCAAGGGATAGCTGGAGGCGATCTGTACTAGTGGAAGACGAAAAACAAAGTTGACCGCAGAAGCGTTTCTTACCAAAAAAAGAGAAAAGATTAAAGCACAACTTTACCTGGTCAGCGATATTTCTACAGATACCAATGGAATCATTCGGGGATAATGGATATTTACTTCTGTTAAGATGACCAGCACAATAACAAGGGTAGCAGAACCAAAAACAAAAACGGTCGCGGCGCCAAACTTTTTCGAGGAACCACACATTGCCACTTAAATTAAAATTTGGAACAAAACTCCTTGATTTATCAATAAAACGACAGACAGTGGAGCTCCATAAAAGAACGAATTTAAAACAAAGTCAACCGAACCAGGTTCCAGCTAAAACCCTTGCTGATTGAGGGAGGAAATGGAGAAAACGTATGATGAAACTTTTCACTCAACAAAGCAGCCAATACTATTGTACTGCGTACACCGGCGTCATGCGTGCGCATACACATCCACACTCGCACAAGCTCTACCTTAACTGTGCAAACGATGAGGCAGCATAAAAAACCACGCGTACACACGCCATCAGTTCACGTCAACTATGTACAAACAACGCGGGGAACACACAGCGATAATCATCTTTCTAGTCTTACACCTGTAATGAATGAAACGGGAGGAGGCGTGAAGCTACACGACGCTGGAAGGCGTTCCAATCTTTCCAAGGATGATCGCTTTACGATTTAACACCACCACAGCTGACAGACAGACGGACACGAAGACCACCACATTCGTCCATACCGAGGCTAGAGTCACTGGGATATTTACAATCTGAACATACGCATTCACCCTCCTCATCGCCATCGTCCTATAGTAACATACCGACCTTGTAAGGGGCTGACACACACACACACACACACACACACACACCGAGTGATCACAAATAGCGAACATATGACAATATTATGTATAATATTATATAGCTATATTTTTATACATACATGTGTAGGTCATACAAAATAATTAATATCTTTGCTCTTTTTCTACAGTTATGCTTGAAACATCTTAAATACAATGTCTACACATGTCCGTAACAATGCCACCTAACACCAGTGTTTAACACAGTTTTTGTACATTTTGTTATTTTTTAAAGCATTTCTTCTGTCGAATACGCACACACAAACGACCGACTGACGGGATATACTGCCAACAGCGTCACGGATAACACCTAACCTACTTCCGGGCCGGGCCAGAGCCGTGTTGACCTAACGGAAACAAAAACAGACGACGTTCGGTATATATTCACTAACATCGTTCCTGCTGTGATGCAACACCATACCAACAAAAATCATACCAGAACGAGGCTAACCTTCCTCAATATGTACATATCGGGGTTCACACACGCGCGCACGGGCTAAGCAAATCTTCTTATGAGGGTTTTCTTCCGGTTACCCAAGCTTCCGTGTTGTGACGACGAACGGAA
Source organism: Paralvinella palmiformis (assembly GCA_025642065.1). Classification (NCBI taxonomy): domain Eukaryota; kingdom Metazoa; phylum Annelida; class Polychaeta; order Terebellida; family Alvinellidae; genus Paralvinella; species Paralvinella palmiformis. Next base: position 428,561 of record JAODUP010000291.1, on the reverse strand, counting down.
GGAAAACAAACGAGATCACTACATCACTTTCCGTCGAAAGGCGACGGAAAACCAAAATTAGCCGAACAGAACTGGGTCTAAAGTCGGGTCCGATCGTGGCGTTACAGCAAGCAGAGTGCAATTAGCACGGCAAATATAACAGCAGATGAAGCATTATTAGTATAATACAGCATACAGTTTGATAATGCCTTGAAATGCTGATTCGATTTCCGTTCCAGCCAACACACCAGCATCGTATGGTCGCAACAAGAAAACAACGTTCCAACGCGAAATTCTCCTACAGAAAGGTTTAACTAAATTAATACTGCTTAATTCACGCGCAAGAAGATACCAATGAAGTGAGCACCTCAGATTTATACACACCCCTTCTCGATGATCAAATGCTTCTCTAGATATAAAGCCACCATCTTCATCGTCATAACCAACACTTGCTGCAACAAGATCAACACGAAACACGACTCGTTTTTTGGGAGAGCCACTAAATCTAAGACAAGAGTGACAAACTAGCATCACGGTTCGTTATATTTGGAGCATGAAGGTTAATTAATGAATAAATATAACGGCATTTCGTCAAAATAAGTGTGACTGGCGATAAGGTAGTGGGTATAATGACGTGCTATGGATAATACGCAGTAATGAAACTAACTGCGCTGCGATTTCGTCGCCTACTTCGATTAGAATCAAACAACAGCTCAGCATGTTTGGATGAATGACATTCGAACCATCAGCATTCGATCTGGGCCAGAAAATACAACCAACTGAAGCTGGATTATTAATGAGATCAGAACAACCAACGTGTCATTGTTTAACTGAAATATCAAAACCTAGTTATCCTGAGGACTTAAAACGAGGCTAGCCTCTGGCTGAATCAGAGAACCGGCTGTCTGAAGGTGCTGTAAATAGTATCCGTTATCTGACTGACTGGATAGTAGTCAGCACTGCCCAATCAGTTATCTGATTCACTGACGCCAACTGATTTGTTGACAGTGTGCCCGGTCAGTCATTTGCCCGAATAACTGCAGCAGGAGCACCTCGAATAAACTGACTGGCGGGCAGCGACTGTCGATACCGTTCCAACTGTCCAAACCGAACGGTGGCGTGATCGAAGCCGGAAGACGCCCTTCGCAGAAAGAAGGCTTCGCCAAGTTTAAGTGCATCGAGTTGCATAACAATGAGATCAAAACAGGCAGAACTCCAATCGCCAGCGTTCCAATGAGCTTTGATTGTGGACTGACTATAATCATGAGCAAATCACAAGCAGCAACTGGTACCTTCACCATTGGGCTCGATCAGCTAACCAATAGGTGCCTAATCACTGCTTTGATTGCCATGGTAACTAATGAGCAGGACAGGTTAACCGTTGTTAGTACCTGTTGTCTTAAGTTAAAGCGCACAGACATTCCTTTTACAAAAGCGGACACATCAATCAGCCAGCTAGCCATTGACAATTCAGAGTGTACAGGCAAGTGAAGGCAAACTATCAGACAGACCTACCCTCTACATGGACTTTAGACAGATGTGTTACAAAGTAAATAAATGTTCAGGCACTTTTAAGTAAGAGAAACATCAATACCCACATCAATATCCTTATACAAGTTCACACAAAGCTTACACAACACTTATCAAATATCTGTGTTCATTATCCAGAAAAACCCTCATCTTAAATAATGAAGCGCTTAATATGAGTTACACAAAAAAAATATAGAACAGTGATAAATAAATGAAACGCCTCTTCCCCACACACTCTATACAACACTGAGTGACATCAGTTTCCTTGACACTGTTAGATAAGCAACATCAGCCATAGCACGTCCCACCTCGGCAATGACACAACATTTATCTGGCCGACATGTACAAACTGCCCATTCGGGCAATGCGCACTGCAACTGCTTGGTCGTGGTTATGCCATGGCATAAGGTGCATGTGTCAAGTGACAACTATCACAGGATATCACAAATCACTATAATCATCATCATTATCAGGCATCAAACAATTTACAGATCACAAGATTTCAAGACAGGCTATTTGATGTGAAAATAGTGGCATTTTTCCTATTGCAAAAAGGCCAATTTTCCGAAACTCATCAGGATAACTTTTACATGATAAGCAAAAAAAATGCCATGAATGACACCAACTAATAAAACATAAGAATCACAAAAAGTGAAATCAATTATATATTATTATGATGATAACGATCTATTGTACTCCTTTAGAAACGAACATCACTTGTAATACTCTGGGACGATTAACTATTTATATCCATCTAGCAAGAGGTATACACACAAACCATAACTAATCATAACATGCAGAAACATCTATACACACACACAGATGTACAAAGGAACACATGTCAGGCACAAATATAACACACACACCAAACACACACACACCAAACAACTGCTGACAAAACAGTGCTGGTACAAAGACAAGCCAACTGGTCGATGAAATGTTCTGATTTCAGTTACTAAGTCAACTAGAAACTGGTATGTGAGGGTGAAGTGGTTGATTCATTTCCTCAAACAATCTATCAATACAGACAGATCTGTGTGGACAGGCACACAGATGCACAACAAACAAACAGACATGCACAGACACACTTCTAGCCATCACAGCCTCTTGGTTCCATGTTGTCAATGGTTACTGGGAAACCATCATCAATTGCTGGCTAATATGTGAAAGTCCTTCTATGTATAATGTGAACCTCAGCAAATAGCAGTGTCCTGTGGTACAGAATGTGACAATTGCACGATTCTCTTCAAACCCTGCTGATCATTTCACTCGGCTTCTCTCTTCACGGTTCCCCCTTCTGTCAGCACGGTAGTAGCCAGAGCGGTCACTTTTGCGGTCATCACGTCGAGCACTATTAAATGTACGTCGTGCTCCATAGGCACACTGATCACGAGGTTGATCACGATGAGTTGGTGAACGAGTGCCAGTGTAGGTTGTTGCCACAGCAGCACTAACAGTCACCGACAATGCTGGCATTTCTTTTGTTTCTCCTGATGCACTCGATGTCACTCCATTTGCAGACTGTTCCTTGTTGGAAACTTCATCCTACAGAAGATACACATGGCATTAAAAGGGGTCAACAGCGGATTTAATCAATTTCACGGATGCTAACCAACAAATGACAACCCAACCCACTCCTTTTCCAAATATCCAATCGAGTGAATAAGTAATAGCTCTTTGTTTTGTCTTGGAGCTATTTCTTTAAAAAATCAGATTACGAGACTGAAGGTTTTAATGGAAAATCAAACACTCCACGGACGTGGACAACATGGAAAGATACTGTGCAACAGAAAGGAGCATGATTTGATATATACAATTATTGATCATATAATACTGACCACATATGTAGTAATTAGCTTCTACTTACTGCTTTCCCCTTTTCTGCAGATTTAACCACCTGAGCCTTTCCTCTCTGTGCCATTTCGGCATAACTCAACTTCTTTGGAATCTTGTCTTCCTATAAACATCAAATACGGCATTAGATGAAGACTAATTCGTGATGAAAACTATAGACGTACATAACATCTGAAAGGACTTGTTTTAAAATAAGGAATCATGGAGTACAGCAGAAATGAGAAAGGCATTGTAATTGAATATTCAAGCTGATCTAAACAACATATGCAGTGAGAAGACATTACATATTATTGCTGAAATCCAGTAATAATTTATTGCTTTCTAGTCTCTAACACCACATGACTACTCCTAACAGAAATGATTTGGGCAGGACAAACCTTTTAAACATCTCATATACATAGCCAGAGCAGCCGACCCATCAAAATGCCTGTCAGTAGTTACCAGTAATTTGTCAGTAGCATTTGTAATTTGATAGTAGCAGTCACACTATATATATACAAAACTTCATCTTTTAATTAATTTATTTTAATCCAACAATTTTATCCGTCAAATTAAAACAAACTGTCAATTTCTATTACTAAAACAAAATTCTTTTTTTAAATCCCAATCCTAATCAATTTAAATCCTTCAAAGAAGAGGATGTTGACCAGACAGCATTGGACAGCTCTATGTCTTAGCACTTCCTTCTGTTGGCCTTAAGAATTGGTAGAGCGTCCATTGTTCTCCACTGAATATGCTACCTATCAAAAATTTTGAACTCATTTTTGGACTAGCCCTCATGGTGAAGCAATAAATTTCATCTTATATACATCTCCCTTTTTTTGAGGTATCCATACATGTAAAATAACTGCCATTTCGGCCATCATTGTTATATATCCGATACTGGAAGACCTCCAAGAAATTGCTAATGACATTGCAATTACCAAAGGTTCTGCACAAGCCATTTTAATGATTGATTTGGACATGTACAGAGTGGCTGTGAAATTTGTGCCCAAGCTTCTTTCATGTGAGCAAGAACTCCACCATGATGTTGTGCAGGAGATGTTGTGCCTTAATAATGATCTTGACTTCTTGAAGATTGATCACTGCTGATAGGTGTATGGGTACAATCCAGAAACCAAGGATTAGACATAGCAGTGGAAGTCTCTAACATCCCCAAAGCCAAAGAAAGCAAAACAAGTAAGACACAAAATTGAAGCGTTGCAATACCATGGCATTGTGCATATTCATCAGAAAGCTAAAAAGTTCAAAAGCAGTATTATCAATAGGTTGTCTGTCATCTTCCTGGTGCAGTTCAGTAAAAGAGACTAGATCTGTGCAAGTTAAACAAGTAGCAGATGATTCATGACAATGCCTTTGCCCATTTTTCACTCCTAGATTTCTGGCTGTTCCCCAAGCTGAAGATGGTGCTGAAAGGGTCCTAATTTGAGGACAACATCATGAAGAATGCAATAGCACACCTGAGAGCCATTCCAAAACAGGCTTTTCAGAAATGTTTCCAGCAAAGAAAGGACGTTTCCAGCATAGGAAGAACCACTGGCCTACAGGTGAAATTTCTAGCCCTTGCTGATACAAATGACTTGCGAGTACAGGAGTTTAATTTTTAAGACTTTCACCTATGACCTGAAGGCTTACAGAGCAATTCTTTATTTGTGAACATTTAAACCTCAAATGGGCTTTATCAAGAGAATAGCTTCCCTCAAAAGCTGCAGCCTACTCATAAGGATACAAAACAAAGCATCATTATACTGAACAGACTAACCACATTATAAAAACAGAAACAAAAGCCTCAAAGCAAAAAACCTGAAACACCAGCCTATCAAAAGTGAGGAGATGGAACGTGCAACTGACATTAATCTCTGTGAACTATGCCAAAAGACCTCAAAACAGAGAATAAACACTAACTAACCGGTGTATTGCTAGCACTGGTAATACTTGTGGCACCATTACTACACGTCTGAGTGCTGGTACTGGCTGTAGTACTGACAGATGTTGCTGTCATATCCATCGTCATAACACCACCATCAGTACATGTAGCTTTACTGACCCTGTCAAAAATAAACAATAATTCATGTTACATAAGTCAAAATAAATCCAGCTTAATTGTGTTGTTTACACCATTGACAAATCAGTTCATTTCCTCACAATGGATTACACTAGTCTCTCACTTTTCATCCAACCTCTTGAATTAATCAATTATTCATCATGTGTAAAGCTGTCTCCAATACAATGGTTAATATTTTGTCAACTCTGAGGTACCTGTTTACTAACAATTCAGGTTTTATACAAATGGGGAATTAAGTCATACACAGATTTATTAAATAACATTACTTTAATTGTAATAAATTTGTAGATTTCCTATCACTACTGGACAAATTCATAGTTAAATTTAAGTGTTCCAGTACTTTCAGTTTGTAATGATGAAATAAAACTATATTAGTCATTATTACATTTATTAAAATATGTGTCATTCAACTGACAACCCGTGCAAATTTGGCAACCACTTGGCAATATAACAACAATTGAACAAACCATAATGGTACCTAATTTATAACGAAACATTCTGGTCATATAACAAAATCTTTCTTACAAGATATTAGCAGCCACAAGTAGACCACATGGTGCAAGACTAAAAACTATTATTTATCACTGCCGCTATCTAAACAGTGAGTGAACAGCGGTTTGCTTAACCTCAGTGCTGGTTGCACATGAGTAAATATGGCTCATGGGTGACCCCTGAGTGAAATATCACTCAAACATTGGTGATGATGATTGACGTTTTATGGCCATTTTTGTGTACATGGTAAGTTAAATGGGCCAACCGACCTCCAAAGGTAATGAAGCGAAGTGGAAGATGAAACACCCTTCAGATATGAGCACGCCGAGATTCAAACTCAGGTGGTAGTGATCTGTGGTCCAGTGTGCTACCAGGTAGAAGATGGTGGCACCCTAACTCAAACACTGGTACAAGTCAAATTCCAACACACAACCTACAGGTCTACAGCTCAATGTTTTTTTTTTACCTTGGTGCCATAAGAGTACTCAATATATTAAAAGAAAAATACTTCATGATGGTTGCTATAAACACATCTTGTATGGATATGAATATAAAATGACTTTGGTTCAAAGCATTTTTTTATGCATACACAGTTTGTTACCTGCGGGAGCAGTTAGTTATGAATTAAAAAAAATATTACAATGTCTTCTGTGGATGCCAATACAATGCTGCTAATTCCCACTTCAATGAATTCACATTGTTAAAGGTTGTTTTTCACTTCTGAGGATGATGTAAGGCAATTTTTGCGGACAAGCTAGGCTAAACAAGCCCATTTTACTTTTAGGGAATCCTACTTGTAACTAATTTAATTTTGATTTACAAAAGTTAAATATAAAGCAAACACAAAACATGAAATTTACATTCAGAACATTTTTTCCAGAAAGGTCACCATAATTAGTTGTGTTGGTGGACCAACTGATGGTACTCCAATTATTAAATTTCGGCCTATCTCCTTAGGAAAACACCTTTTATGTCATTAATGCAAAACATCACCACATTTTATCACAAGAAACAATTCACCAGACAGTAGAAAACCAAACTGTCTCATCAAACAGAACACAAACTATCCCAACTAATATACTCAAGTCGGTCAAGTAAAGAAAAGGCACACGGCACAATTTTAATTACACTCACTTCTGTGTTGTTGGAGCTGGTGTAGTTGATGTTATAGTGGTGGTCGTGGTACTACTGTTGATAACAACAGAAGCCATTGTAATGGTGGATGTCTGTGATGGCGGTACAGTAATGGTTGTGTTGATCACATTAGGTTTGGCCAAGTTGTTGTTGGTCTTTATGGCAGTACTAGGTGACTTGGCTGGGGTGGTGCAGGGTTTTGATGAAGTGTTTGCCTGACTAACTGGCGCCGATTTTGCCACTTCCTTGTTTGTCGACATCTGTGGTGCTGGCATCATAGGTGAAGCCTGCGACGTATGAGGAGTCGTCGGTGATACTGGTACCACCATTGTCGTTGTCGCCACAGCAGTGACATGAGGTGATGATGTGGATGGTGTTGATGCTGGTTTAGATGGTTTTGCAGTTCCCTTTACAACATCAGACATCTTATTCTCGAACACCTCATTTGATGATGTGTTGCTCTACAACAGAACAAATTTTTTATTGAATTAATTAATTAGTTAATGCAGGGTGAAAACTAACATTAGTTAGTTGGTAGACCCCATCACACTGATTGAATTACATACATACACACTGTGTGTCCGCACATACAGAGAATAATGTATTGCAAATACAACTTACTGTGGATCCTGGCAGTGGAGGGAATGATGTGTCGGCTAGATCAAAGTTAGGTGGCTCACAACATGTCTTCTCTTTGGCTAACTGGCACGAACTATTTGATCTCTGTAAATGATACGATTAATGTCATTATCAGTATGACCACCAAACCTGGCCAAATTAAGAGATATCCTCCGCTACATAAGATATTCAAAAGAACCATGACAAAATTATTTACCTCTAGCTAAACATGAAATAAGCGCAACCACCAAGTTACTTTTAGCACATTTTCCAATTGCAAACATCTAACTATTTCCTAAATGAGGAAGTTAATTTTTAATTATATTCTAAACTTTTAAATGTACACACTTCAATATCTGCTACTTCTTTTTGAAGAGTGGTAAATCTAATATCACAAAACATTTCAAAGTGTGGTTCATGATGTAGTAGTATTTCTTCATTTGTCCATGTTTTAATAATAACAAAAATAATGACTGTATTAGCAGGAGCTATTTAAAGTCACTGTACACTGCACAGTACCTTTAAATGTACTGTACCGTGATACCCCAAATAATATGTCAGTAATAGCCTAATAAGGGACTTGAACAATGACCACTATTTATTTGTGAAAGCAACCTTGAACAGGTGTGTTTTACAAATTTACAATTTTTCATTACTGAAGAACAGTGTGTTAAAAACTTGATCTCTGTTGATAACCATACTGTATACATAATATACACATCCTACTCTCAAAATTTTCTCTTAAAAGAGCATACACAAAATTATGCCCAAAAAAGTTCTTGTTTTATGCAACATAAAGCTACAATAACAAGTGTATAAAGATTTTAAATATTCACCACCATAATAAACGTTTTACAAACACTTAGGTACCTTCTTAATTTGCTTATTCATCAAGATGTTTTATACATGAAGAACAGATCTTGTGTTGAAATTTCCACTTTGTCTTTCTATTTGAACTTCCAGTAGTTGACTATGTATAATCTTCTTCTCTCGCAGCTTTATTTTAAAATATCTTCCAGCTAGTCAATTTTTTTTTAGTAATTAGTGATGAAATGTTGTTTCAAATCAGAAGCAAAATCCAAGATATTCAAGTAAATACACAATAATAATAATATGTGATAATTATATAGCGCCCTATTCAGTTAGAAGCTGCTCTAAGACACTTTACAATATTATTTACAATATTATTATCCCTGTTTCAGACCTGTTTCCACCCAGCACATATCTCAACTACCAAAGGAGCATACAACAGATGCTGCCTTTTTTATGGATGAGTGAACCAGAAGCCACATGACAGCATTGCAGCTCACAGAGCCTCAAACATGTGACTGTTCAGCTACGAGCCCTAGCTCTAATTAATTGTGCTACCACGGCTTGACATGGATTGATGAGAAGAATACTTTGATTTTACAAAACCATATTAATTGCAAAACCAGTGTTCCACATCAAATCAATACGCATGTCTAATCTGGATTTTCCATTTGCCGAATCACACACATTTATGACATACTTACATTAGCACCATTGTCATCACTTCCACGAGGTCTTCTCTTGGATCTGTAGGCACCACCTCTTCTGCAATGCAACAATCACAACTTACTACATCACGCAGGAAAACAATTCCACCAAATTTTGTTAATAGACAATCACAGGAAACAGGAATCCTCCGGCAAACAAAAACTGATAAGGTCATAGCTTTAATAGAAATGCTTTACTACACATCAGAGCAGCTTATGTTAGGAATAAACCATCTTACTTAAATAAATGTACGGTTAGTCAGATCATCTCTAAATAACAAGCAGTACGCATACACTAACATGACACATAATTAAAATTCTTTTCTTCCTACCTCTAAAAGCAATTGATTTATACAACAATGTCTATGTTCTGAAATGCGGCAGTGACTGATCACATGAACACTTTTGAAGGGCAGATAGTGGATCAATGCAAAATCAACACACACACCTAACCACCCACCCATCAAGGAAAAATCAAAGAATTTGCGGCTAATTGTATGCTGCCATTATATACTAAGCTTAGTATCATCAAATCATAAGTATCAAGACAGTATCTAATCATATCATCATCCATTACCTTTGAGACTGTGGATACTGGTCCTTATTATTAACTTCTGATGTGGATGAGTGACGTGAATTAGATGACAGGACTGTATCGTGTTCTCTATCAGCTGTTGTATGGCTGTTGTGTGGGTGTGTATGTGAGTGTGCCGTCTGTGCTGGGCCTGGATGATGGTGGCCGTGGTAGCTGCGGCCATCACCTCCACGATGAATGTTCACCAGACCAGTATTGTGATGATGATGGTTGTGATAGTGGTTGGGGATGGAGATGCCTTCCGACTTGAATGTCCTGCCCGGGCCAGAGATGTGTCGGTCCAGGTAACGGTCTGTCCTCGGGCCATCCCGAGACTGAGCGCTACGGTCACGCTGTGGGTCTCTGTGTTCTGAACGTTCATGATCATTAGAACGATCTGCCTGAGTCAGACCTGTCTGCTCTCTGTTACCCAGTGTCCCACCTCGATGTGGCTTTTGATTTCTGAAGCAAATCACAGTTATATAATGACAGTGATCTGAGAAGGAACTTGTATTATTGTTAACAGTCCACACTACTTATCTACAACTTAACGGTCACTAGTGATGCCCACTTCATGTCTACAGAACTGAACCCTTGACTTGAATTTGCTAATGAGTAGACGATGCTAATGATATACAAATCCTGATAATACAAATGAATAGATGCTTTGCCAACTATACAACCAAACATGGTTTTAATTTATGCTGCTATAAGTTTTTAATTAAATCATTAAAACACAAATGCCTCTAATTGATGGTGACTTACTACCATCTTTCAGAAATTTGCTGGATGGACTTGTACAAAGAGCTTTTAATTAGAGTAATTATAAATTAGCTCATCTAATACACATATTTAAAGGTAATAGACAAAAGTTTTGAATTTGGTTTGCTTTAATGTTAAATGAGACATTATGCCGATATCAACTCAATTTGGTATTATTTCTGGTATCTTTCTACTATTAAAAGACCAAAATGCACTCTGATTTTTCTCTATTTAATCAATCTTATACAATGGCTCCATTTTGTGTGTGACATCACTGCAATCAGACGATCCTCAACTTTAACCTCCATATGTAAAGTGGATTCATTGAAAGGTTTGACATTGCAATTTTTTTTAGAAACTGCTATATATCTACTTTGTATCTAATCCAATTAGGGAACATTTCAGTCTTTGGTCCATCTGTTTTGGGGGTATTTTTTGGTCACTGATCAAGGATATACAATTAGATGACTTTACTGAAGTCACTGGAATCCCACTTTATAGTACACCAACTTATAAATTAATATCAGTGAATTATTGCTTACAATTTTTGGGGGTTTTAGTGTATAACAATCAGCTACGAGAAAAAAGTACTTTACATGACAAAACATCCATCCTACTTGTATCGGGTTAGGAACCAGCATCTGTCATGATTAGTAAATGAAAAAGTTTTTAAGGAACCTCCCTCATATGTGGAAACCTTTGATCAAAACAAGTCTTGCCAACTTCAAAGCATATTATTTGATGTAGGTTGTTTTCATGCAATGCAAAAATTCTTTCACATTCAATTAGTAGGGGAAGTTTGTGACATCATTATACAGATATTTAGCAGCAATGTTCTGATCTTTCAGAAGGATTTTCCAGAAGCTTATTTCTTATTCCATTAAACTTATAAAAATAAGACACCAGTGTTACCCATCACCCGTAAACCAATCGTAATCATATAATTCAGTGCCATAAAAATGGTCTTTATGGTCAGTTATTTCCTGACAGAGATTACAATGTTAAATTGTCTAAGAAAATTTTCAATTACTAATTATCTGAAAGTAACAAATGCTTATTGCATGCAAATTTCTGATGTTTAGAGAGATTCAGTTACAAGCTAGATTTCATTATTTGATTAAACATGTAGGAAAATTATGCATTTTATCCAAAATCTCCATGAACTTTTATGCTGCCGACAATTGATGGGTTTCTTCTCTTAGATTAAGGAGGCAAAATAGATACAGAATGAGTAACTGCAACTCATTCTGAACTGACCCTTGCTCAGTGGAAGCAGTTGGCTAGCCTAGCCTAGCCTAGCCTAGCATGAAAAACTACTTGCTGTCAGAAACCAACTTTTATGGCAGTGATTTAACTAATACTGTATACAATGGCCTCAATATAACACTTAATTACTTGGAATATTCTAGATAAGCAACAAAAAAACTAACACACAAGCCATATTACACAAAGTCAATAAAATTATTACTCCTTTTCTAAGAGTATGTAGCATTACCTGTTGTGTCTGACACTACTGAAACTCTGCTGTCGCACTGGTATTTTTGTTGTTGTAGAAGGTGTGTAGCCATTAGCAGCAAATGCCTGTGGAAGTAAAATTGGATGATTTCAGTTAACTGACATACAACAACAAAAAAGCCGATACATTACAACCATCAAATCACATTCACTAACCGATACACATATATAGACACGTTCGATACATTAAAGCAAAAACTAAAATGACAACTGTTTGACAGTGACTTGAACAGTGAAACCCACATAAACAAAACACAGCAAATGCATATTGCGATACACCAGTGTACTACAAGATCTGTTTGTAATGTGTACAAATATAATTCTCTTACAATAATGTTACAGCAAATAAATGAAAAATCTTGAATAGAATGTAGAATTAAATGATTCAGTCACATAAAATATACAAAACTTCAAATAATCCATTACAATTATATTAATTTTCATTCACCCACCCCCACACACACACAGAGAGAGAGAGAGATGGAGAAAGATGGAGAGACCATATATACATGCATGTATACTTGTTAGCAGGTAACGGGGCCTTGAGGTTACAAGTGTTAACGACTCCAAGCACGTAAGACCCTACTTGTTTACTCTTCCTGTGGTTTTCTTTGAATTGCAGCACAGAATAAGCAGCAACACCAAATGTCTTTCACAGGTGCCACGAAATCAACCAACCACCTTGACACGAACAATTCTCACAAGCGCAGACTATACCGGATTACAAGATTTCCCACAACACCCGGCCTATAATAAACCCATTATCACATGTCACCTATGATAGATGCGTTTCTTACATTTAAGTACAACAAGTTCACCCTCAGACTACTCACTGTGCCTGGGTCGAAGTAAGACAGTGTGGCTGGGCTAGTGGGCCACACCTGGGCAATACTGCTGCTGGATGGGGGCGTTGGTGTCCCAGGAACAGTGGCAGTAGCAGCACCACCCGGTGGAAAGAATGGATATCCCTGAAAAGGATGATTAAAACCAGTACTAAACACTGAATCCAGAAGATCACAAATATTTGTTTCATTTGATTTTACGTCAGTGTAGTATTTTGAAATAAATATTTGATATAGCAAATGTGATACATGTATGTTGTTAGTAATCACTTGTAAATGATAACCAGGTTTATTTCTTCATTAAGAGCTCAAAACATGGCAAAAACACATTACAAAATGATGACTGAATAATGAGTGCTCTCACCTGCTGATTTGGTAAATACGAAACGTTTGCGACAGTTGGAAACTGGGCAAATTTCTGTGGTTGACTGTAGACAGGTGGCTCGTATGACTGCTTGAAACCGTTCTTTGGAACAAAGGTGTTATGCAACAAAGGCTTGGCTTTGATACGAGCCTATAATTAAAGATTGCTGCAAAATTAGTATCTGGTTTCGAGGGAAAAGATCAATTTGTTGGCCAATCAACACGAAAACTTAATGTAGTCTAAATATAACAATAATTAATGACATCATTGGTTATTGTGTAGATGCTCCAATTAACTTTTCTTACCATAATAGGTTTGCCTAGAAAGGTGCACACCTCCTCCCTCAAATATCTGTAAGCTTTCTGTGCATCCTCTTCTGATTCAAAAGTGACGTACCAACTGTCATTGTGGGCAAACTCACAGCTGGTAAATGGCGGACAGTTCTCACCTTTAAACAGTTTCTTTATAGCCTGTAAGATGTGAGGCATCGAATGTTGACAGTAAAACACAGATGTCAATTTAAAACACAATTTGTACGCTTAAAGTAAGTAGCAGACTGCCAGTAACTGTTTTCAACAAGAACTGATATGTGATTAGCAAAATTACTTATACATAAGCACAAACATTAATTAGCAGAGAAAACGTTGCAAACTACAATCAAAGAGTAATGATATAGAACACGACACATTTAAGTCACAGCTAATGGTAAATAAAGCCATCTCGCATTTACTAGACAGTCTCATTCTGCATTGTCCTATTTACAACATACCTCTACAGGTGTTGAGTCTGGTATCTCACGCAGTATAACAATACAGCGTTTGTGAAGTGGCCTCACTTTTTCACCTTTCTCATCAACCTGAACATTGACTGATTCTGAAAATTAGAAAAACCATCAAGGATTATGTATTACATTTGTTTTATTTGTAAACTTAACTGCTGCTGAAATCATAAATATTTTTAACAAATATTATACAACACCTTTTTACGAGTAGTACTGACACACACAGACACACAAACAAACAAATCTAACATACCAATAATAATAACTTACCTCTCAAAATTTTTATGACTAGCTCCAGGTCATTGGTCAGTCGCTTCACCTGATTAAAACTGGCAATGGTTGCTATGGAAACATACTGGTCGGCATCCATCTGTGACACCAGGTAAGAGTCATTTGCCAAATTTTCTCTGAAAACACAATCAAAAAATTATTCGCCCAGTGACATGATACACATCCTACCCAATCATACATGTTCCAGTGTCTGACAACCCCAGGTTTCACATTACCCATCAAACAATGCATATTTATCACATAATCAGACATCCATGTTCCATCATCCAATATTAGTAAAGAAATTGTCAGTGCAGCGACAAATATTTCACAGAATTCAAAGCCAATTTTTTTTACCAAGACACTCACCATGTTGAAAAAACTATTTATTGAGAAATAAATATGCCTGATTCCTCTGTCCAACTGTTAATGCCATTGGCCAATACACTAAATGACCCACTTAGTTATATCACTTCTCTTTACAATTTTCTGCATTGACCATAAACTAATTTAGTAACCTGCTGCTAATATAAACCCATTGAAGGAAGTATATACTGATCCCACTACAACTGCGACACCAAGCAGAAACTGACCGAAGCTCAATGTTAGGTTAGAAAAATATGACCGCTTATGAGGAATCTCGGATTATAAGGGAAGTGACCATTGCATGTTTTTTCAACAGCGAAAGCAAATCGAAATATCCAAGATCAAATGGAACAAAATGTCCTAGACCTAACTGTGTTTACTTTATTATCTCACAAAGGTAAGAAAAGTTATATTTCCCCCATGTTTACATTCAATATTAAACACATGCAACATATCAGCCAGCTCATTTAAATATAGCTGTAAGAAGGCGGAGCTTGTTGAGCCGTGCTCCCATCTCATTTGAACATGTGATATACAACATACTGAATATTCATAGCTTTCACACAACCACCATGCTGACAGCATTGTTTCTTCAGCAGGATGTTTAAGTTTTCATCGTCACAAATTTTAGAATAAAATACAGTATTCTTTTGACAAGTGTGAAAGAAATACAAAACAGCCACATCGCTACTCAGTAGTTTACATTATTTGTGTCCTGAAATAAATAAATGCTGGATTTATGACATAATTCACGAAAAATAGTGTGCTAAAAAGATAGGCACAATTTGTTGTTTTAACAACACTCAATGAGATCGTAATTTAGGGCACTCTTTACATATACCTGTATAACAAAACATGCTCTACATTCAGAATAGATTCAAGTATTCAAATATGTGAGTTTGTTCTAGATTGACCATGCCCCTGTTTAAATCCATCTTGTTTCAAACAGTCCCATTAACTTTCCTGTTATCGGCCGGTTGGCAAATAATATGACTTAACAACTCGCCCGGGATAGAAATAGGCATGCATAGCGAGATCGGCCTATTAGCCATGTAGAACTACCTGGAACTAAAATAAGTTCAAGGTCCCACCCCAAGTGTATACTTTCCTTTAACATGAAGTTGGATGTGACCAAATTTGGCAATTAAGAGGCTATGTGTTGAATAAATTAAAACATCACAAATATGAATCAATCAAACGTTTTCACACAACATCTAGCTCTATGTTAGACACAGGTGTTACATGTAACTGCTGTTCAAATAATTATAAGTCAGTTTAGGTACTTATTATTCTCTGAAGAATGAACGAAGGATTTATTTCACTATTAAAATCAATTTTTAAGCTTGATCCATCAGCAACAACAAGTGTACATTACGTGACCCAAATCTATGGCACACTGTAAATCATGACATCGGCCAAGAGAAGGTTAACTCTACACAAATCAGAGATGAAGTATCAGGCTATCTTTGAGTTAAACAGTGTACCAAGTCTAAAGCAATTTCTTCAAATTCAGAGTGATTCAAATGAAATGTTTTCACTCGTCAACACGCTAGGAAAGTTCATAGAAAAAACTGAAGGTGTTAACTACAAACAAACTCTCCTGCAGGACTGTACATAATAATGAATAATACGTTGTAAATGTGAATGAAATAATATTTGTTTTAGACCGATTGATTTATTATTGATTGATTTATTAACTGTAGATCGGCAAATGTTGATGATTGTATTAAGTTGGCGAATTTGGCGAATAGGAAAAAATACCAATTTTAAACACAGCCAACATTTTGCGTTTTACAGTATAACACACAATCATAAATCTCGTCCAACCAAAAATTCGACAAATTAAAACGCTGCCACCTTGCTCAAATTATTAAATTTGCCACCTTAAAATATCAACATCATTTGCCAATTTAAAGGTAGGAGGTGTGAATTCCACATTTTACATTTTCTTCTGGTCCACCCCAATTTGAGCCTTTACTGGATATACAAAACAGTCATGGTGTTCTCAATGAGCAGCTACTATAGCAATGTACTACAGATGAAAGAAACATTTCATGGCCACTTCGGACAGATAATAGACAAATTGAACCAATCAATCAGGCAGCGTGAAAAATGGAATACCGTTCAAATGTCAACCAGCCAGGATATGAACTCGAGTCCTGGACATGTGTCCAACTGGACTAGCAGTTCAGCCATGCAAGAGGCTTATTAAGAATGTCAATAATTTCAGTCATTCTTGCCAGACATTAATAATAATTTGCACAAATAAAACGGAATGTTCATTCACCATCACATGTATGACAATACTAACAAGTATGTGAAGTTTTCAATGAGGTACTCACCTGGAAAAGTAATACTCGAGTTGTGACTTGATCATCTCCCGTCTTTGTTCATCACTGATGTTACTATCTAAAGGCAATTCATCTGAATAAACAACGTAAAAGATCTCATCAACTGACCAATTAAATGTGTAAGATTTAAGGATACAATGGCACAAAAATGTCATTTTAGCATTGCTGTAGCGCAGTATTACTAACATATTTTCCTTTGATAATTATTACACTTAAGGGCCAAGTAAAGATAAATAAGTGAAGGGGAAATGATACAATCCTCACACATAGCTAAGCTCGGATTTGAACAGCAGTGCTAGAGAACAATGCACAAACACACTATCAATTAGGTCATAAAAAATAAACAGCCGGGAATCAATGCTGCAGCGATCTCCCGAAGTATATTTCTAACAACTTGACAATGATATTGTGCAAGTACACAAATTTCATTCAATTTTATTTCAAATGTCAGTTCAAATGTCTTTGAGTCTACTGATGCCCAGAGAAAAAAATGACATTTTCAGTCCTAATACTTGCTCTTGTACTTGTGTACTTAATACAAATCTCTGAGTGCTTGAACACATCATAAAAAATGTATTTTAACCATTATAAATTCAATATTAATTATCTGCCTAAATTATTTTTATTGAAGAATTAAATAGATAGAATAAATTAAAAACACATTATTGTACTTGTTAGCTTTATTAATGTCTACTTCAATCCACCTAATAGCACAAACTGTGCGTGTGCACACAGTATCAGGATGATTGATTAGTACCCACCTTGACCTCCATCAGAAGGAAACAGTGCCTGACCCTCCACAACGCCATTAACACCAGAGTAATCAGCCTGACCCACGGACATTGGTGACTCTGGAGTCGGTGGGAATGTGGTGGTCACAACCCCTGGTGGTGGGGTTTGGCCAACATCCCCATTCATGTAGACAAACTCTGCAAATGATTTCAAAAATCCAATGAGACCAACTAAACATAGTGAGATGATGTTTTTTAAGGAACATCAGCCATTTAGATATTTTATAAAATCATGTAACTATCATTCTTAGCACATCCATAATGTTACTTTATTCCATACATCCAGTACATGTAGCAGTTATATTTTCAGAAAACCATTCTTCACTTACTTATTGACAATTACAGTTTTGGATGATGGATGAATGTTGTTTAACGACACATCAGCACAATTTAAGCCATTCAGTGTCCTAACAATTACAGTTTTGATCTAACCTCCAAATTACATCCTCTACATGCTTCTTTATAGATCTAAACATTAAAACTAAACACTCAAAGGTATCCATTTGACAGTTACATATGGTTGAGGGGCAGTTTCCTAGGAAACCATTCCATCAAAACAGATATGAAAGTTTTCCACAGATTTTTCAGCTAGATCCCATGACTTTTCCATGACAAAATATGTATTTTCCAGGAGTACCTTTTGCAATGTCAATGAGACACTGAAAGGACATGTCTCCAGTGGGTGCTGCTTAGCAACTTACAACAGTTTTGGATCTCACAGTATTAAATCCAATGTAGATTGGTTTCAAATCATCTTCTACAAATTGTTTTTGTGGGAATTTGAACCAGATTATTATTTTGGTGTCAAGTTCATCACTACCATTGAATACCAAAATGAAGGCAGTCCACCCCAATATTTAATGAATGCTTTCCACTATTACCAGTTATTTTAAAGTTGCATTCCATTGAATAATTAATGGCACCACCTACATGTTATACATTTTACTAGACCAGCCAGTTTTATGGAATAATTCATATATCAGCAAAATTCTTTCCCACAGCATTGACGAGCAGACAACTGGATATTACAGTCATTGACTTGAAATGGACATTATATATATATATATATATATATATATATAGTAAAACACCACGTTAAGGATGACAGCAAGATTGTGATGTGATAAGAATTTATGTACAAAGATCAGTTTTTAGCAGCAATGTCAAATTTAGACTGGATTATTATGATGTTTCATAGCAACTGACAGGTAAAGGTTATAGTGTTAAAAAGTTCTTCGTCTTTTTTCCTAATGAAAAATTCATAACATGACTAATGTTAATTACCAGATGATGATAAACTATCAGGGTGCCATATAAAAGTATTACTATTCCTATTTTGTGTAGTCCTGTAAACCTGGATGCAGTGCTAGTTGCTGCACTGAGGCCATGTTAATAACCCTTCTGTTAATGAGTAAAATATATTTATACATCAGGGATGGCAGCCATAATAAGAATCCAGTAATTAAGGGCTAGCTTTATGGGTTACTGGATACAAGATGTTCACTCTACAAATGAGTTAATACTTTAAATCGGCCAACAGCCATTTTGGGTGGTGGCATTGCTCAAATTCATAGACAAATCACTTAGTACTGAAAATATGCAAAACCCGACAAAATTTTTAATTTCTCAATTCCCATTTTTTTACTTTGTACAAGTGTTCACTGAATATCATTTACATTACAGCTGTTCCCCTCTTATGATGGGTTGGTCTTACAATGGGGTTGGCACACATTTAAGATTTAGTAATACGATATCTGATGTGTTGTCATACCACCAGGCCTAAAACATCTGGCCACATATCAATGTACCCGACCTGTTGACATGGAATAAAACTTCCAATGTGTTGCCAAATAGAAAGGAACCTGTGTGCAACACACATTGGCCACCATAGACTGCACATCATTTAGCATCCACGGTGCACCAACAGCCTTGTACACACAACTCACCTTCATTACTTGGAGACTGTACATTGCTCACTGAATCGACATCAGGAGTCGGCCAATCGGAAGAGCCACTTTCTGAAGGTGGTGTCGTTATGTTGGCTGGGTTCTTAATTTGAAAGACATCGGCATTTGGGTTGAGACCAGGGGCTTTGGTGCTGACCTGAAAGCATAAGTCGTCGACAATATATTACTGAAGTTACGAGTTAATGAAGCAACTACACAGTTCATGCACAACTTGACACAGATAATTTTGTTCAAATCACAAACAACCTTAAGAAGCTTTACGTGGAACAAAAATAACATACATGTAGACCTATATAGGTGACTCTTGAACACAATACAAATAAATGACATCATATAACGTGATCTTTTATTAACAAATTTACTGTTAACAGTTCTAATTTTATAATGTAGTCTTTAATAGATTTTCAGTTATCAGCTAGTTTCACACGCACACACACACATCCACCCACACACACAAGATCAGTGCAGAACTCTTTACCAATGGGTTATGTTGGCATCCCAAATAATAAATCCAGACAAATCTCCTAGTCAACGGAGTATAGTTTGCATCACTCATTTAAATACTAAGAAGATGGTAACATTTATTATTTCTTATTATTTATTATTTTATTAAACATCTTTTCATGCACACTTCACCAACCAAAAAGAGAGGCTAGTACTTATATAAGGAACTACAATTTAAAAAAATAATGTTTTGTTAAAATGTAAGCAGTGGCAGTCGAATATAAAAGAAAACGCTGTATTTCTGGATAAAAATGGATCTCTTACTAAGCCACATCTGTGCTACCACATTTATGTTATCATACAAAGTACACACCATGCCTACAATTGCAAAGTTTCCTGGGTAACGTTTTTTCTTACACAAAAATCCTGCTAACCTGCATTTTTATGTGATCTCTGTTATTCAGTTGTTGTCACATTATTACTGTCCCATAACACTGTTTTTGTGACCATTCTGTTATCAATCACAAATGACTGCTTTCTGAACAGCCAAAAATTACTACCAAACAGCCAATCAGGTAAGCATACAAAATAAAAATAAATTTATCTGTAGATATTTACATAATAAATCTGAGCCAGAGACAAATAACCTAGCACTAAAAACACTCACTTCATCATGGTTATTTAAGTTAACAAACTGTGATGCAAGTATTTACGAAAACTCTGCCAGGAAATAATCAGGCCATCTTTCTAAGCATATTAGCAGTTACCTCAACCAAATGACAAATTGGTCA
Organism: Paralvinella palmiformis; assembly: GCA_025642065.1. NCBI lineage: Eukaryota > Metazoa > Annelida > Polychaeta > Terebellida > Alvinellidae > Paralvinella > Paralvinella palmiformis. Next base: position 407,554 of record JAODUP010000291.1, on the reverse strand, counting down.
TATAAAACTACAAACAAGAAGTATTTCTAGTAGTTTGATATACCTGAACACCAACAGAATCTTAAATATATATGAATCTAAAATTGAACCAGTGATAGTTTGTGTGGTTTAGTGTAAAAACTTAATAAGCCATATCAATATATTAGCATACAGACAAAATTACCTATTCATGTCATTCCATTAGGTTACACACACACACACACACACACACGATAAATACACATAGTAATTACTAATATGTGGTAAAAAGATGGGCACTGGAAAAATATGTACCCATAGACATGTCAATTAAACGTAGGTGGGTTTCTTAATTTTCAATTTTAAAAATAAATATGTTTCCAGCAATTTCAGCAGTGTATTCTGAAACTTCAGCGAATTTTGTGTGAATCAACTATGATTGGTGCAACAAATATTTGGACGAATCGATGTGCGGATTCATGTTGAAATTTTAGCAACACACACACCGACACACACACACACAGAGCTACAACTGTGTAATTTGGCATCAGTACATGATTTGAGTAGTTCAGCTGATGCACTGAACTCGCAGATGGCTCCTCTGCTCCATGCATCATAGCACTGCTAATCAAAGCATGTGTCACAATCACTACTTGCCAGGGTTCATGGCTAGATAATGTTCCCAATGATTAGACAAATTTGCGAATAGATCATAAATCTTTATATTAAGCTTTGAAATATTAAATGAAGTTATCACTGTATCATTGTACACTGCTGTCAAAGCATGCTATGAACTGTCCACAACACACCTCCTAGAAAATGACTGTGATGATATATTTTGGCAGTCCATTATTGGTTGCTGCAGTTCAGAAACTTTGGCACTGAATGAGAAATATTCCACTCGTAGATGTCAAAAAATAATTATCACTTCAAATCTGACAGATAAATATACTTCTAGAACAATTTTTGTTATTATTTAGTGGTGACATGTGAGTAAATAACAACACATCACATTCATATCCGAGTGATATACATTGTAGTCAGTATTGTAAATATGAATGCTATAGAATGTAATTCGAATCATGATCCATTACAACCTTTAGTCATGCAACTGTTATCTAATTATTTAGGTCCTGAACTCATCAACTCCCTCTAATGATACTAGAAGTGAATTTCTAGAATCCAAGTTCCAATGATTTTTATTCAGGATATAAATAATTCTGTCAAATGACAATAAAATTACTCAATGTTCTTGCTATGCTGCTTTTCACAGAGATGAAATGCACACCCAAGTAACAACACAAACTAGATAATTGGTTTGAAGCTTAAAAAGAGACAACAGTATTATTGCTATGATGACAAGTTACAGAGTCGGATAAAGCAACCCATTTCCCACTGAACCAAAGGTAAAAAAGAACACGATGCTTGATGTAGCGTAATAAGCAGTACAACGACATGTGACGCAACAAGAGCCATCAGTATCACTATAGAGTGTGGACTGTCTCTATAAGGGCGTGAGGCCCGAACAAATTACCCACTATGGGGGGGGGGGGACCCCCCCACACACACACACACATGCAGAGATATACACACATATAGAGAGAGAGACAGACAGACACACACACACACAGAGAGACACAGACAGACAGACACACACACAGAGAGAGAGAGAGAGAGAGAGAGAGAGAGACGATCATCACATTTCAACAGCTGAGAAAGGCCGCCCCAAAGAAATAATTTTTGTGTTAATACCGTTATAGTTTATAGCTCTACTAGCTAGAACCTGCATTTTCTAAGGCAATGTTTGTACGTTGTTTTGGAATTGACAATAATAACTCCCACAATATCATCTCACAGTAAACAGCTTATTAATGTCTAGCAAAAATATTTCATTGTAAAGGACGTTTCAGTGATTATGTGTAGCAAACGTTCCCAGGAAGCAGTGGCAAATGGACCCTGTGGTTAATATATATATATAAAACAGTCAGTGTTAATCTTCTGGTAGCTGAGGGGAACATGTTCAGGAAAACAATGTTAAGTAAATACATTTTTAATAAGGACAGGAACATGTGATTGAAACACTTCTGTTTGATGGGAAGTGGGGTGAGTTGGGGAAGGCTTTACACAAATCGTAATCCTGCCATAACGTCCTATTCATGAGAACACGAAGTTCCACACGCGGGTCTCCCGATGCTGTCAATCCTTCAAGACAGAACACAACATTCTTACCTTCTGCTTACTACGCTGTACACACAGCACATAGGAATTCGCCGAGAAGAAATATACATCGCCCGGATGCATGTGTTTCCAGAAATCGGCATCCTCCTCCGTCACCGACACCTTGGCCGCAATCTTCAAACAGCTACCAACAAAGGCAAACTCCTTCAGCTGAACCCTGAACTGTAATGACGTCGTCGGGCTAGAGATGGCGTCACAGTCTGGTGCCGAGGTTGCCGTTATCACAGCCGGAATGGTGGCCGTCGTGTTGGGAATGGTTGCCATGGTGATGTGGCTGTTTGCGGAGTATCCAGAACATTCCAGTGACGGCGCCAGATCATGGTAATCGCCTCCTTTGCCCACGTGACCGTGAGCATCGTGCTCGGGTGGACGAGACGAGACGTGCTGATCTGCTGGAATGTCGCCGGTTGAGTCTGACGACTGTCTTAGTACAGGACAATCAGGTGTCAGAGTGCACCGTAATGGTGCAATGGTGCTGTAGACACCAGCTAGTATTGAGCTATCGGGTGGAGGTGAACACATCGACATTTCTGATGTGTGAACAATAACGGGCGTGTTCTGTACTGCAGGATATCCATGTGGACAGGTAGGGACACTGGGAGGCGCCACCATCACTGAGCCATAGGTCGGATCAGTTATGCTTGTCCCATCAGAATTCATACACGATTCGGTGTCGCTGCCATAGCTAAGATCATATCCGGCCGCATAGCTTGGCGCCGTGAGGACAGGCACGCTGCTCTTCCCGTACAACAGCGTATCAATGCCAGCGACCGTACTGTCCGTGTAGACAACTGTACTCTCAGTGATGGTGTCGCCACTGGTAACAATGCTCTCTCCAAACGTAGCACCAGAATAAGACATGTACCCGTCATATAGATTACTAGTGTTGTACCCTTCAGCTTCATAATAAGGCATACAATCATTTTCCACATCCTCACTGGCTTCCTCATCAGTGGAGACATCTGGCGTCATTTCTGATAGAACATTATCCAATCCAACATCAGACTCCCCCACCAGCAATTGTCCATCACCAGAGCTGGACGTATTGGCACATGGCAGAAGATCTAACCTTGCCGAGGCATCAATGTTCCCACCATATTCACTTAGAGAATCCAGATCTAGGGTATTGGTGACATTGGCATCTGTGTCTGTCACCATGACAGTACACGGCAGTAGTCTATGGACACTTTTCTTGGAAGCTTCATCTTCCAGAAATATCCTATCCACTTCACTGTGAGCTTCGTGCTTCTGACAAACCCGAGAATGATCAACATCAGCAGCTGGGGATTGAGCAGCCTCTGATGAGGTACAGTTTAAGCACAACCTATTCTGAACACCTGGGTAACAGTTCACTACTACAACATCACTATCAACATAGTCCCTGATTGCTGATTCAGCATACTGTACAGTAATGGTTTTAGCAGATTTGGTTCTATTTTGGTTTACAGGTTGGCAATCCGGATTTGAGCTCTGGTCTCTCCATGTCACATGTCTAACACTGGCACACGGTTCCAGATCGTCCTCATTGTCTGTGAAAGTGACGCTGCCAGACTGACACGTCGTCACCAATTCATACCACGATGGTGACTTGTCCTTTAGTCTACTATCTATCTGTGTACTAGTGTGACTATCACTGTCACTGTTGATCTTAGTTGCAGAGAAATGATGACAAACTATAATTTTACCCTGGCTGTCAATATCACAAGTGCAGTGATCTTTAGCCAACTGATCAGATGCAAGAATTTCATTATCATTTCCAGTTGGTGTACTTCCTGTCTGGCCATCAGATGCACCACCTGTTTTCTCACCTTCATAGTAACCTGCTTGTTCGTGACAAGAAGTGGCTTTAACTGGACCTTCACCAGTGCAGCAACCAGCAGAGGGCAGATCAAGGACTTTAATATTGCTTGAAACAACACAAGATTGTGCTGTATTCACAGTAATAGTACCAGAAGCTTGTGATATCTGAGAGCAGCCAAATGCTGGCAATGATGCATCGCCGATAGCTGATGAATCCACATTACATGATCTGTCTGTCCCAATAGTCTCACTCACAACAGCATCTTCAATACCCTTCACAGATATTGTGCTGCGACTGTTCGGAGTCATCTGGTTTGTTGCTGTACCATCACTTCTGCAACCATCATCTTTCTTACCATCATCATCGTCATCATCATCCAAGCTAAAAAATTCATCTGCTTCTGAATCAGTGTTTGAAAGTGCCGATTCGGGCCGGCTAACCTCCCTATTGGCAGACGAAATGACAGCTGCCACTTCCCATATCAAATTGTTGTCATCTGAGATCCGGTCTACGTCATTGTTATCATCAGACTGTGCTGCCACCTGTGGAATACCCGTCTCTGGTTGGAACGCATTATAGCAGGTTGAAGTAACAATGCTGTCAGGTAAACTATAACTGGGAGTTTGAACACAGTGGTACTGAACACATGACTTCTGATCAGTTACGTTATCGTTCGTCATCTGTGGTCCAACTTTTGCCTCACTGCTATCTGTTTGGAGGCCAGTTTTTCTGTCTCTCTTGCTGGCTCCATAACGGCAATCACTCGACCTGGCTGCTCCATGATGATGTTGAGCTACGGTTATTTGTGAAGAAGCCTGACATGTAAACTTAGTCACAGTGTACACAATATCACTCGAACTCTCACCACCCTCTGATGAACACAATGCAGCGGAACAACTGACATCGTGGCATACTGTTTCCGGTGATGACAGTGGACCACCAGGTAATGGTACTTCTCCAGATGAGCAGCACCTGGTGGAGTGAGGAGCCACTAACACCTTCTCTATTTGTAATAAGTTATCCACAGAGCTACAATGTCCCTGATGCACATCAACTTTTGCAGAACATTCACCCAACTTGCTTGCTGTGCAAACATTTGGTACATCACGTTCTTGTTGTTGTTGTTTCTCTCTGTTTCTTACAGACTCGCTGGCCACACCATGTCCATTTTCCTTGTCAACACCAAATACACTTTTATCAGGTGCCGACTTGTGCAGTGACAAGTAAGCTACTCCAAGTTTTGGATTGAGTGAGATGACAGTTTTCAGTCCTTCTTCATCAGACCCATATTCAGCATCCAGTTCGTCAGTTACAATCGACTCCCAAGAATCAGGAACTATGCCCCCACCTGCACCATCGTCATCATCACCCGGAGGACTTTTTAAGGTGCTAGCAGTCTTCTTTGATGGTTTGGTTCTATTGGTGTCGTGTTCAGTGTGGTCATCCAGTGGGTGGAGATGACCCTTGACATCACCACCCTGACCACAGAGATCCAGTACTCTGTGTTTGCTGTCAGAGTCCATCAAGAACGATTGCAATACGACATCAGAGAGATTGTCACTACGTTGTTTACAACGCACCCTCTAAACCTCCCTGATACTATCATGTCAACCATCATAAAATAATCACTATGCAATCGGAATATAAGTAATGACAACAACAGTTCTACATTATATGAGCTCAGTGCCTACTCAACACTGGCATATGCCTTCCATCTGATAATATCTTCCAGAAGACATCCCCTAGGAGCAACAGGTATGGACAATTGGCTACACTCTGCCATTAGAACGATAATCTAGTTGCAGAGATGCAGCTGTCGTCAACTGCTTTACAGTTATTATATCCTATCCAATGCCAACATCTAATGTCCATGACACCACAATTCTCCGACAGATCTTTCTACTGATGAAAGCCAATAACTGACTTCACATCAGACATATGGTGACACCCCAGTGGTGTTTCAACACCATTAATCAGCCTGGGAACAGTATAGATTAGCCCCAAGATGGGTACTGTGTGCACATATACATATACGAACCCCATCACAAATATAGGTTCAGTGTTATCATGTCTAGATTGTTCTCTCGGCAAGTATAAATAATATCCACACCCACGGCAGCAGTTAAAGACGTCCAGCTGAAGAACGTGTTCGAATTATCCTCATCCACGACGCGGAAACAGTAAATCAAAGCCGATGATGACGAGGAAGCGGAACGACACAACCAACGTCAATCCGCTTTTCCTAACACTCCGATTACATTCACTAGATAGCTCTTGGCGACATCATATCGCCATCGTCGACGGAACAACCAACACAATTCATCAACATATGGTCACTTGGCCAATACCTCAAACGCAGACTAACCAAGCCTTCCGTGCAGGACACCGACGTGAATATTGCCATCTGTAGCTAGCTAGCCGGGGCGCGCGCGCCTCTGACGTCGTTTGGCTACACTACCGACGACGATGGACAGTGGTGTGGTGTGTCCAGCGCGGACCACGACCCAGACAAAAATCACCGATGGCCTACGAGTATCCCCGACCATCAGCGGTAGGCCATATGCCACCTGCTGTCCCTGTACTACCAGCGGCTCTTAGGAGAGCCCAGCCAAGACATACGCCGACCCGACCAATATGTCGCCATATGGAAACATGTAAACAGAATGCCAAATCCAGCAGTTCTCTCCAATACATTATCATCAGCACGCAAACAGGCCGCCGCCACCGTCGCCATCGCCAACATAGCAGACACCGAGAACACTTAACAATGGCGCGCTGCCTGCTACCGCTCTCTGGCCCTCTCTGGTTGTCAACAGCCTCAGCCTGGACAATGTTCTGGTCTACCTGTCTGTGTGTCCTCCGAGCGGCATTCACCTGAGTAGTGAGGGACCCAGCCCTCGGTTATCCCCACCCCTTATCCTGTCCACACTGCTGTGTGTGTGTCTGTCTGTATGTCTGTGTGTGTGTGCGCGTGTGTACAGGCTGATATTAGGTTGCAATGTATCCCTGCCTCCAAACCAACAGGTCATAAGCAGTTGTGTGGGAGGTCTTAATTCTTGTGTGTTTTGCGTGTAAGCGCGCTCCCGCCCACGCATACGCATTTTGTTGGGGACACACACACACAATCTAGCCCATGTCAGAAACAATAGACAATTATTTAAACAGAGGTTTTATTTGTAGCCAGTAGACTGAGTACAATAGGACTATAAATGACAGGAGCCCACTTGATGTACATCTGTCACTGATAGTTTGTACAACCATTAAACAACTGATGTACTGTTCTAGGCCAATGGTTAGAACATGTGCCATTTTGTGTACTGCATATCAGCTATTATACAATGTCTGAATATAACATCGCCATGGTCAGTGCATATATAATAACAAACTGTGCCAGCGACTGAACTATATGTATAACACACACACTATTGGTTGTATCAGGTCAGAGCAAGAGCAATGCCTAATGAAGATTACTCGTAATTAGTTGTTGACTTGGTTCCATACTGAGTCATTCTAATTATAAAACCAAACTGATGACAAAAGCAAGCATTAACATAAATAGATATCGGGGAAGATAACGGACGCACGAACAAGGTTCCAGCACACGTTTCTGCCCAATAGATGGTATTTACCGGTACTTGTATCTCCGTCAAATGAACGAGGTTTCAGCTCTTTGCGCAGTCTCACCAGCAGCATTGGCGTCCTTTAACATGATCAGCTATTCACGTAATGAGTGAACGATAGTTTTGTTTATAACACGACACCGGTCTCGCCTAGGATACACAACTGAAATGTGTGCTTCCCCACTGGAATTAAACTAATCTGAGATGAGGCCTTTTTTATGAGTGAATGAAACATCTCGTTAACACTGGTTGCCTCGAGTCAAATTCCAGTGACATGTGAGACATCACTGATCTAACAGGATGATCCTTATGATGATAATAATCGTAAGAGATTATGGAAATGTCAGCATTATATGACACCAATCCATCCTACAAATATAATTAATCGTCAATGCAGTTCACCACAAACTGTACCAGAAATAGTGTCCCAACCCACAAAAGAAGCATACATCTGTGATACACTGACAGATCAATTCCTCTCAATTGACTGGACGACTGCCAATCACGAATCATAATCAAATTCATTCTCCCGACATTTAAATTTGTTTCTACTGTGGCACACTAAAAACTCACTAGTAATGACCGGGGCACAGGATTAAACAAGCTGATGTAAGGACATAGTGAGTGAGTAGTTTATTTATTCTGGACATCGGACATACCTCGGACATAACATGTTTGCAATGCAGCACTACCGAGTGCTGAATGTAATCTATGGAGGTTTGGTCTTAGAACAGGGTTCATACACATTTTGACATCTTAGATTCCAGGACCTTCCAATGTCAAATTCAAGGACCTTTTCAATGAATTCACAAACTTTTAATGCGCACAGATACAACCATATTTCAGAAGAAGTGTAACTACTGAATTCCTGTATGCTTATGATTAGAAATATAGATCTATATCAGTATATGTGCAAATTCCAGGACTTTCAAGGACCTCTATAAAAATTCCAGGACTTTCCTGGCCTGGAATCCAAATTTTCAAATTCCAGGACGTTCCAGGTTTTCAAGGACCTGTGCAAAACCTGTAGAATGACAAACCACTTTCCTGTGAGAATTTTGAAATCTGTGTAATCTGCGCACTTGGCAGCAAACGTCAATTAAGTGTTCTTTTGGAACATAACAGTGGGGTAAAGTAATGCAACTCTACGCCTGCATTACCAATCTGCAATCAACCAATCATGAATGAATCACAACATGTCACACAAAATCCAATACGTTAAAGCCAAATTGACATTCTGCATTTGACACAATTTTGGAATGGGCACATAATAGGCAAATACTAAAGGCAACTACCACTTTTTACTGCCTCTTAGACACAGTCCTAACTATCCAAGCACAACAGCAATTAACAAGGATAACAATGGGAAGTGCTGTGGGCTAAATTCAACCCTTGAATTATACACCAATCTACATTACAAAAGGACACCTGAGTACTTCAGACTTGATTAAAAATGGCACCAATTCAGTTACTGAAACTAATCCCATTACACGATGCGTTAGATAAATATTAACTGTTTTAATCTGCGACAAGTATATTATTAATATTATGACGACAAATGAGTAATCACCAAGGTACAATATGTTTTTTTTAAGTATTTCCTTCTAAGCTGTTATATCACTACAAAGCAGCAGCAACTAATTTTAGCTAGAGGAAAAAAATCTGTCAAACAATATTATTTAAAAAGCAAATTCTCAAAACTATGCTAAAAAAAACTGATTCATGGCAGGTAATTTGGCTGATAACACAATTAAGTTGCCCCAAATTTCAAATTCTATCCAACCAGTTTCCAGAATAGCTTTTATAATTTAAGCTTCTGTGGTGGTTGGGGAACACAGAAATCACAGAACATGACTATTACTGCCAGGCAAACAATTAAATCCTATACTGTAGTGTTCAAAATCAGTGGTTATTATAAAATAAATCGAGTCAAATTCACGTTTAATTGCATCAATATGAGATCCCCATTTGTGGTATAAACCACTACGCTAGATTCAGTTAAAGATGACAGACCCAAAGATAACTTAAACATGATCACAAGTAACATCTGATACTTTCCAGTTTACCATCCCCAGTGGCTAGTCTATTCCATTATCATTTTAACCAGGAGGTTCTACTCTTTTTCATGTAAATAAGAACATCCTTCCAACAGCCTGTATAGCCTGTTCATAAAACAGATCTTGGAAACATTCTCTGGTGTTTATTTTCTTCTGGTTTAAGTAATAACTAACAATTAAGTATCTTTGAATAATGATGTTAACAGGAGAATTACTGCAGCCAATCATTATATAGCATAATGCATACAGAAGCATACAATTTGTACACGAGTATTTAGCAAGTCCATCAGTCAGGTGGCAGCACCATTTGCTTGTGATAGTTGTTGTCATGGCAACTAATTATTATATCATAGGAATGGTAGATCTTCAGAGTGAATCCACAGCCAACTAGCAATCACCAACTGAAAGCTGTAATGGTGCAGAACTGACAGCTGTGATGACCCAGAAGCTGACATATGTTCTGATACAACCCAGTACCTGTGCTTCAAGGAGAAAGAAGACTGGAAGAAATAAATAGATCAAACATCTTAGTGACACACACACACACACACACGTAAAATTCATATATTTAAACCTAGATGGCAGCTGATAATAGTTGACATTTATCAGTCAGCTTAATAAATAGAGAGCTACTAACATTGGACAACTGGAGATTTGGTGTTCTATAAAAAGCACATCAATACTAGGCTGGAATCTCTGTAGTAGGAAACGGCAGGCTCTGTGTGTGGGAGGAACACTCCCCCCCCCCAAACACCAACCACTCCCCCCACAAGATGGGGCTGAAAATGGACCATAATAATAGATGTTTATAAGGGATTACTATTGGAGGGAGGAGGTAGAATCTGACAGGGGGGTGGAAGATAGTCTTGTTGGGAGAATGGGTTACTTCAGGATTAACCTAAAAAGGTAAGAGTAGTGTGACAGTGGATATAGACACCGGGAATTATGTATATCACTAAACTGATGTAGTAAAACAAAAAACAAAGCAAAAACTGTTTACTAGCACCTCTTGGTTTTCAGCCAGGGAAGAAAAATGGACTGGCTCAGGGATATTATGGTGTAAACCAGACCCCTCTCTTTCTGTATCGCTTGCTCGCTCTCTCGGGTGTAGTGAAAGGGTCTGATATGTTGAGAAACCAACAAGAAAAATGCTTATGTAGCTATTTGATCTTACACCAAGGCTCAATTTGAAACAATGACAACTATGAATAACAATCTTCACAAAATCACTGGTTTCACGCACACACAGAGAGAGAGAGATAAAAGCCAGATATACTCCCACAACATCCACCCACACATCAGGGATACACAGGGCCACTAACACCAAAGATTCTGGTGACACCCAAGCTTCTGGAACGCACCTCCCCCCAAGAAGCCTCAGAAACACCCCAACCCTGAATCCCCCCCCATCATCTTAGCTATTAGCTAAGTGTATGAACACACCAATGGCTCAGGGCTAGGCGTATATAATAGCTAGCTATGCCAGCAATAACAAGTAAGGTATACCTAATTCTAACACATACAAACACACACACAATAATACTCATTTTAAAAATACATCAGAGGTCAAGCATGCAGTCACATGACACCATATTCATATATTTAATTAACACAAGTAGTGACAGGAGGCAACTTTAACAAAGACATATGGCAGTAATATAGCTTTGCAGACAACGATATGCCAGCACAACGGTAGAATGGGGGGAGGGGGGGTACCATGTTGTAATGCTACTCTAATAATACTGTGTCCGCAATGCAGCAAAATATTGATTAAGACCGCAGCGCCTAAGGTGCTGCCAGCTGGTGAGTGCCGCAGAAAATGATCAATCAAGCCATGTGCTGCCATCTATAGAAGGTTTTACACAACTGGTAAGAATTTTCGGTGGTGATATGGTGTTAGTCATCATATACAGTGGTTGGCTAAACTTGCTTATACTATAGAACATCAACAGCTAAAAACAATGCATATATATATATATATATATATATATGAAATGCTTTTCATGTTATAGGTTTCTAGCCGTGAACAGATTTTATTAAGGATGATGCAATACACACAAACCCACCCACTCATGACATCATATAATCATGATGTCGTGTAAAAATAAGAAACACTCAAAAATGGCTGATAATGAGAACATGGAGGCACATTATTAGATGAGGCTTGTCCGATATTTAGCTAGAACATGTTTATCCAGTCTGAGCTCTAAAGGTTTGTTAATAATTACAACAAAATAAATAAATCGTCACTGATTCACAAAGCTTCCACATTTCTAGTGCCATTGCATTCCACCGCAGATAATCAGAGAGGTCTGCTTAACAACTGAGTCTGTTATATAGTTACGCCACCAACAACCACATGATCACAGTATAGTGACACCGACAACATAGTCAGTTGCTGTCATATCTCTACTAGGAAATCAGCAATACACACCTCATCATTCTATTTTCACCACATGTCTATTAATTTTAGTATCTGTCATTCAACAATTTGTAAGACACTGATGAACAAATTATTACAAACCTAAACCAGTCGACAAATGTTGCTGAATAAATTAACATACAGCAGCCATCAAAAGACAGCAGCTAAAATCACTAATTAGAATTTACTTTGTCTTATCAACAAACAAACAAAATACAGTCAAGTTCAGAATCGGCCTATACCAGCTCTGCATAAAAGGCTCCATGGCCTTATAACCTATTACACAGAGCTAAACCACGTGTAGAGTGAAAACTGGCCAACTGGGTCGATCAACTGACTCATCCGTCCTGACCAGACAAAACACCTTCTGTTTGTCACACAGCCGATAGGTAGCCATCAGACCAGGTGCATCTGTACTAACTATCTTAGACGGATACAACGATCAAATTCTGATTGAGTAGGTACTCCGAGTACCTACTAGGAATACCTACTCACAGTACCGGTAGTTCATATTCCATGTAGGACTGTCAAGGAAGAAATATTTCTGAATTTAAAAATTAAATGGTAAATTAATTTGTGGATTTAATTTTTTTGTAGCAGTTGAATTGACTGGGGTGTAGAGCAACTCATTATCTATATGGACTGAATCAAGTTAATCTCATCAAGCAAACCACCTTCGTAGTAAATCTTATACAAGTGAAAATTTCATTAATGATTAAGCTTTTTACAAAACAATTCACGAAACAAGTTGGATTATTCATCATACAGAAAAAAGTTTGCAATATTTTTAGTCCACTATATTGTCATATAATTCCAAAAAAATAATAATTTGATATCGAGTGAATGCTTACACCGGCTGATATGCTGGTGACATATTTCTTACAACGGGGTTCAACATTTAATCTACTTTATTTGATGTATTTCATCAACAGCAAAATAAACACTGGGCTTTATCAAGTGAAAAATACACCTTGCTACTCCTTTAATTCGTGTAAGCCATTTTTTATTCAACGCATAGCTGCCACTTAGTTAGAAAGGGGAATAATATTAACAATAAACTGAACCTAAAGCACTCTAAATAGGCATGAACAGAAATCAAACCTGTCTATAAATCTTGATACTAAATAACTGTACCAAAAGTATCACCTTTAAAGTAAATGGTGTAAAAACATAAGCAGCAGGCAGTGAGAATTTGTTTTCTTCAAATTTACCTCAAGTTTGGCGTTTCATGAATTTTTGTTGTTATTACTGTCATACATCTACGACACACCTAATAATAATAATGCTGATTTAAGAAGAAAGCACCCCCAACTAGCAGGCAACACCAATTTGAGGCAGCTAAAAATTGTTCACAGAAAACAGTATCTTTCAGGTTTTAATTCTTCACGCAATATTCCACTTCCTAGGTCCTCCAGCAAGCTTTTCGCCAAAGCAAGATTCACTACGGTAAATGAATAACCACCACACGAGTTGAAGTTGGACACAGTCATGTGTACTAATACCTAACTGGATGCTATTACTAGATGGGGCATGATAGATAAAACTCCTGGAATGTACTATTAACTGTGCCACCTAAAATGCTATTACTTTTCTCCCAGAATAATAATTTCACATGTCCTCAAACATCTTTCAGGTTTGATTTCAATACGACAACATATCATCAACAGCTGATTTTTATTAATATAAACATTAGCAATGATGGTCTGGGTAAAGTAACACGGCAATATTCCGATTCTGAACTATTTAATACAGAAGGAATATTCATCACCCACTGATCATAATCACAGACAAAACAATAGCAACTCTACTGACATCAGAGTAAAGTCAATCAAGTCAGTTCCAGATCACCGATATGGTGGCCATCCATGGTGAAAACTTGGTTCCTATAACAATTATCTGACTTGTTATTGTTTATGTTGATCTAAAAGCTCCAAACAACAACACAGCTCACAGCACACAACAATAGCAATCTAGGCAGCAACAATCACTTACCGGAGTTGTTGTGTTTGTCATTTGCATCTCAGCTTGCCCTGTATAACCCTGGTCTGATGTCATCAGGGACGCTGAGATCTGCACACCAGGAACAACAATCTGAAGTAAAAACGGATATATTAATGATATATTTCAGTCTTGCACAACATTATAATACATACAGGAGACATAAGAGACTACCTCACTTAATAACACCGAGGACAGACTATATTAAGAGTGAAAACATAAAGCAAATCAGTTTAACAGGAAAGTTTACAGTGATTAGAACTTTTAATTATACATGAAATAATGTGTGTGTGGGGGGGGGGGGGGCAGGTGTTGGTATAGTAGATCATCTTGTGACATTTAAGCGGTGACTATAGAAGATCGTCATAAGCATTGGTATTTTTAAAAGCTTCATGAACATTAGTGGCACACTGGAGTAGCTTTTGTCACAAAATAGGAACCAAATATATATTATAAACAAATCAGCTCATTTGGCTACCTTTCACATGGGGAATGTTCACAGTGACACATGACATGACCCATTTTTATATCTAATAGGACAACCTCTGAACTAAATTTGTCTGGGATTTGTCTGGACCCCATTCCATCTACACGTAACAACTATGGCTCTATATATTAACTATTACATCAACACCATTATTTCATCTTCAGGATAATATCTGTAAATGAGACATCTAGTGTATCAGAATTTATTAGTACATTTTATTATGGTGGAGAAACATAGCAAGTGTGCAGAGAAACTAACGAGTGCCCGACAAGCATTAACCCACTCCACCCCATTCATGACGATCTATATAGATTGCACCGAATAAAACACGTTTACTATAGAAACCAAAAAAAGAATTCTGACCAAATTAAAAAGACCCATCTACAGCAAGAAACTAAAGTGTGAATCAGAAAGATCAGATCAAAAATCATTATGTACAATCACTGGGATGTGGACAACCATGTGTTAAGTATTTCAATGACCCATTGACCACAAGGTCGTCGACATAGCAAGGTTGTCAGTGTAACTGTAACACTAAAGACAAGGTCGAAGGATGTCAACACAAAGATGTAGTACCAAACATATCTATCACACTGATATCAAGCACTTGATGCAGGTCTTCCAATCATTGCCTTTCAGGGATACAGACTTCACTGTACCACATTTGCTGATTTAGCATTGTGCCAAAAATTTCATCTACCAACAAAAAGATGTGAATTTCATTCCGGACAATTCCACAGTGTCTGCCCCATATAAAAGTTCAAGTAATCATACAGTATCTTTTTTAAACCTTTTTAGCGTTTACAAGACAGATACACTGGTTGGGAAACAGTGTTAGTAATAGTCATCCCTTGATTAACCAGACTGATAGGATTCCCCTTCTGCATTCGGCTTTTGTATACTCAAGTGACACACACATACCAAAATTAACCTATCTGAGGAGGAAGTCAATCTGGCCACATCCACCCATAATGATATCTATAAAATCTGCACATCTCCAACTACAGGGTTGTTTATAAGGGATGAAGTCTTGACATGCTTTAAAGAACTGAGGCAATTAATCAATTACTGAACACCAAATAAAACTGGCAGGAAACAAAACAACTTTGTTCCCAGTCCATATTCTCAGCACAATACAAATTAATAGCTGGTAATTTATTAATGTAATGTACTATGTGCAAATCAGGGACAAGTTCCTGAATTCTTCAAAAGACCAATAACCAAATCAGAAAACTAACCTGAATGGTCACAAATGTAGTGCTAATCCGATTTTTGAGCATACCTGGTGGAATGCTCAGTTTAAAGTTGGCTCTGTTTCTTGTACCTACAGATTTGATTGTAAAGGACAGACATGTACTCTACTTTTCAGAGGCCCACCAGTTTTGGTGAAATTAACTCAGAACATGTAATTCTTGATTATAAAAGATCCCCAAGAGGCCACCTTACTTATGATGATAGTGAACTGTACTCTTTAAACCATTCAGCTGTCAAATTTAATACACGAAAAAGCTATTTTGGGGAACAAATCGTAATCAGCACCACCCATGTAGTAAATATTACACAAGGGAAAGGTACAGAAGGCACCTGTGATGTGAGGAAATGTTTTGAATTGATGTGTTTTTCAGTAATCAATTTTGGATGCAACCTCGCTAATAAATAATGGATTACCCTGATGAATCATGCCACATGCACAGAGACGGGTTTAGCTAACCAACTCATTCTACTGTTAGTGAATAGGAGATAATGTCTCCATTTTTTTCCAAGCCCAGATTGATCTCACAATTAATACCAGCATGTTCCACAATGGGTTTATAAAAGTTTTCATGCCAATTTTGGGGTGTCTTAATCTGCTCTGTGCCAATACCAACGAGTTTAAAACCACTCAACTTTTATCTATCAAATGTTTTTTCCCATTCAAATCCGGCTACGCCTTCCGGTGGCCATTTTGTTGGCAAGACCAGGAAAGCCATTGGATGATCTTAAAAAGCAAGTGTAGCAAGACAACACTCTATTGCATATTAAAATCAAATGTTGCACCCTAAATGAAAACTGCCAACGTCTTGACAGAGACAACGAAAATATAGCAAACAATAAATATGTGGTATATTAGTACAACAGCCACTTCTGCTTGTATACATTCAGATATAGAATATGGTACTTAAGCTGATCATAATTAATCTGATTTATAAAACAATTTCGTGCCTGTACAAGAAGGCATTACGCATTGTGTACAGGTGTAAAGCCAAATAAGAATACGCAAGTTAATACTAATCTAGTGTTAGAATACTCTGGTGTCTAAATACTTTGGTTAATCAAGTCATCTAGTTGTAAAGCCACTTCTCTGTAGTAACAAAATTAGGTGATTAGTATCAACACACACAACAATAATAATCACTGAATGAAAGAAACGACTTATCGGCCAAATGTCTACTATACATGACTGTCTTTCAACTCAGTCCATGCCTCTGAATCTAGTACATGACTAACTATATACAAGTTACTTTATAACAGAAAGGCAAATTCTGAAACTGATTCTAAACTGTTCTTGAAGAAATCCTTTACGGAGTTACCAATGACCAGCTTTTGATCCTCTACTAGTAGTTTTGTTTGACAGCAATGCATATCCATGTAGTACTGTTGTGCAGATGACGCACAACAATACTACTACTGTAGCACGAGAAATGGTGAAATCTTTATGGAGTGCTGGCTTGATGATAGCAGGATAAATGTTGAGAAACAGGCTGAAAATTATAGACTTACAAGTTAAAAGTGATTGTATTTGCTTCCCTCCAATAGAATGCTCTAAATACTGCAATAGGAAGGAAAACTCCTCTACCTAATAGGCAAGTTAGGAATCTATTTGTGATCCTGGATGTACAGTTTAATATGGAACTCACCAAAAAAGTAGTGCCAAGTTTCATAATTCTAGCTAAGGACCATTGGAACTGATCAAGATGTTTTATTATCTGATGCCATTGGTAGGTTGGTCGATGCCTGGGAGACTTTTCATTATTGTAATTCCAGCATGGTCAAGGAGGCGCCTCCGTGGTCTAGCGTTAGCATGTTGGACCACAGATCACTACCACTGTGTTCGAATTTCAGCGTGGGCATATCTGAAGTGTGTTTCATCTTTGACTTAGCTTCATTACCTTTGGAGGTCGCTCGGCCCATTTAGCCTACCATGAGCACAAAAGTGGCCGTAAAATACCAATCATCATCCAACATGGTCAGGATTTATGTTTCTAAACAAGAGCTTCATTTATTGCAAAATTCAGCAGCAAGACTTGTGTCAAAGTGTGGTCTTCGATTATTCCACCATGCAGCACAAATGTGAATGACACTCACCTGATTAAGGCATCTGATCAATACAAAGGGCATTATATTATTAAAGAATGTAACCTAATGAGACAATTAAAGCATTTAGGTCATTATCTTGTCCTTGTCTTATATAAAGGATGGGTAATACCATGGCTAACATATCACAACACTTGGGTATAAGTTGTTAACTTGCGTGTATGTACAAAATCAGTACACAAACTTCACACAGTTGCTTCTAGAATGTGGCTCCAAAGCAAAAATCTGTAAAAACCAATGGGACATAGCAAAAAAAGTACCAATACTAAAATTCTTTCAATGTTGGACCCATGTTATGATTCGGGGCTTGTAACCGGGCTCAGTGCAACTAAATACACCAATTTCAACGAATGTAATAAAAGCTTATAAAACTCGGATCCGGGCAATGACCAAACAGATTCATGAGGCAATACAGTGAATGGCAGCCAGTTATTAATAATCTTTGGACCCGATTGATTAAGATAATGAATTGTGCATGTTTCGGTTCGTTGTACAACCGTTGACTGCAACCGAGTGTAATCTCTCAACTTCTAGCTAGACTACTGAACTATCTATAAATGTGAGTTTCGGTCATCAGAATCATACCCATCAGTGATCACAACCATGTTACATGCTCCATTACGCATCCAGTAGAGAATACCATAGACGTCTGGAAACTATGAACAGTTTCATGGGAACAATAACTATAGTTATCAACACCCCAACATAGTTACTAAAATCCATCTATTATACTTGTTTTAATTAAGTATGGGACAGTGGCTTGCGAACACTACCTCTCAGATCAGTATTTGACTGGACTGCTGAATATCTGACGCCATGGTGTTTCCTGTTATCAGTGTCTACGGGAACTGAGAATACACCAGACTACATCTCTATAAGTTTTACTTTATGTATTTTTGGTGGAATACTGAAATGAATTAGCTATTATGAATGGCTTACTAACAAATATACTAAACAAAGCATCAGCCATGTAGACATTAAGGACTGCTCAACTGTCTGTGGGTGGGGTGATGGTCACTGTCGGACATTATCTGACCAGGCAGGTGCTTTTCTGGCATAAAATCATACCAATCAAATACAACTTTTACTACTTGTATCGCCATGTTTGTTATTATCATGGTAAACAGTAAAAATCCTTTTTTTTGCATAGACAGTTAAAAAATGACGCAAGTGTTTTTCACAAGCCAGTGCTTCGACACACCAGTGCTCTTGACCAATTGTGCAACACTTTCCCTCTAGCATCGTAAGTGTTAACCCAAATCACATGGAACATATCTGCCAACAAAATCAAACGTGATGATTGAGGTTTTATGACCACTTTTGTGCACATCGTAGGCTAAATGGGCCGAGAGACATCCAAAGGTAATGAAGAAAAGTCCAGATGAAACACCCTACAGATGTGCCCATGCTGAGATTCGAACTCGGGTGTTAGTGATCTGTGGTCCAACGTGGTACCAGTTAGACCACGAATGCACATCAATGACCAGTGATGAACATGGGCCATTATTTCACACGTTACTGGCCATAAATATATTGTGTACTACTACTGAAAGAAATTAACTGCAAAAGAATTTTGATTAAAGAGAGTTATGTTTTAGTATCTTTAAACAGCAATATTACATACTTTCATATCCTATACCACTGAGAAATCATTACAGTTAAAAATATCTAGAAAAACTCATCTGATGTACAATCCGCTCTGTTGTGACAAAGACAGATGGTGCTGACACCTGCTGAAAGGGAACAACGTCCCCAGTATGCCATCATGGGTTTTCCCAAACTTCTAAATATAGCCGAGAACCTGCTTTACATAAGGTCAGTTCACCATTATGGAGAGTAAACCAGAGGTCAAATAAGGCAGAAATCTGACATGATCTACTCCATTAACACAATGGTGCTTTGTTAAGCACATTACAGGAGGATCATACTCTACTTTACATAGAGATCAATAGGACCAGCCATTATATAGATACTGAATATACTACAATTGTGCGCTTTATAATAGTCGGTGTGCATAGGGCATAAACAAATGTTATGTAACTAACCCACACAGCAGAACAATGTAATAGTAAAAGCATACTTCTGTACAACAGATGCCTAGAATTAGTAGAAAGATCCTCAACACAAAACACCCCCTCACATTACACCAACACTAACTACTAGGCTGAGTACGTAGTGTTAACAACTATAGCAATAGCTGATAACAGACTGAAATCGAATATACTTATACTGGGTCAAATTGATATAAACGAGACATCTTATTTAACAGCACTGATTACGACTGACAATAAGATGCTGACAACGATACATAATACAGCACATAAACATATCAAGTGCCAGTGTGTGTGCATATGGGAGAATTAAGTAAGTTAGGAAGCTGTCACCAACATTCTGGAGTATTGTAAAACTGACATAACAATCTGACACCAGTCCCCCTTACTGTGTCTTAATATTAGTAAACCATCACTAGTGTCAGCAATGAAAACGTAAACACCAATAAACATCCCCTTTCACACACACACAGATTTTATCATTTTCATACCACCATACAAAATCATGCTGTTCATCAGTGCTTTACATAAAATTAATAGATAAAAATTGTTTGGTGAAACGGAAAACATGCATGACAAGAACAGATTTTTTCAAATTGGTGAACCCCTAAACAATCACTACGCAATATAAAGTTAAGTATACAAACAGCCCAAAGATGAAGCAAATAATATCTTATTATCTAACCCAGATTTTAAGAGGAAAAAAATGCTAAGTTTGAAATAACCAAAATAACTTGTTCTCCAGTTATAACTGCAGAGCACACTATATAAACATTTGGTATTATCACTAAAAACAATTCCCCAGTATATATATATGTGTATGTGAGATACAGATCAGCAAATATTTTACCCGCTCACACAACTAATACATTATTATGGTAAATCATTAACGCTACCTGCATGCCACAATGGTTAAGATCAATACACACTATGACCTCTATACATACAGTCATATGAATTACCCCACAGATTCAATGTATAACAGCATACCATATAAGAATCTCAACTCTCTGACTGTCAACACCATCTGTAGATATTTATGTAATATGTCAAACTAATAACCAATCAGATGTCTTGCCCGAGATTTCAACATACTAACCACAAGATTCTGGATTTATTTTAAACCACTTCTACATGATAGGGCTAGTATAATGGATCAGAGTTTAGACGCGGTTCAAGACAAGTGCTAACTGGGTATTTTCCACTAATCGGAACCTTCATATAACAACACCAATGGTATTTCTGACATCCACGACTATAATAGAACCAGTAATGGAAAGTTAATGCCAAATACCATGATTTATACACTAAAATATGTCAGCCAGTCTCACTTCTTCAGTGACTAATATTCATGTTGACAGTTACCTCATTTCTACATTTAAGCAACATGACTGAACATGGCCTAGTTTCTCAACATCAATATTCATGAGGGGACTTCCCTGTTTATATCTCCAAAACAAACTTGTATCCTGCAACTAACAGAGACCTGCTGACATGTATACACACCCACCCAAGTATGTACATGCAGAGATGAATGGAATACAGTGATGTAAGAAATCAGCTATATGATAAATGATATGCATATAATGCCAAGACAATGCCACATTAATGTCATTATCCCAGTTTAATGTTATTATGAATCACCATATAAAATTCTACACAGGCATATACAATTTTTTTTATTTCTTTGATGAAACTTGAGAAAAACCTAGAACATATCATATACATCTAAACATCCATTAAGCAGTCATTTAGGACTAAAGCCAGTAAGCAATTGGGTTAATATTTATGTTAAATAATAGGTTCTGGTCATATAACCTAACATTTGTGTAATTTCTTGCATCTTATTCTATTACAAAATCAGGTTTCCGCTGTGGTATAAGGGTAGGGTCTTGGATTACAGATAACTACCACATGTGTTCGAATCTCGGCATGGGCTGATGGGTGTTTCAGCTTTGACTTCGATTAATTACCATTGGATGTCGCTCTGCCCACTTAGCCTACCACGTGCACAAAAGTGGCCGTAAACACCAATCATCTGTTATGTGTCGACATACCTGGGATCAACCAACCTGAATGAGATCTGACCACCATTTGTAAACTAAAATATCTGACAGTAGTTTTACTCCAGTATAAAATTGACAGATATGGTCCTCTGAGTTCCATGTGCACATTCTAATTAGTCATAACATAACCCAATCTTAACTTGGATCATTGTGTAATTAAATACACACATATAAACAAAGGATGAAATAATATATTTTCAGGGCAAATCAGCCAGCCAGATTATTATATTTATACACAACTATGTAATATTGACAAAAAAGAGGTAATTCAAAATAAGTCTCTCTGTGTATACCAGACAGGAAAGTGGCATTTGAGGAAAAACCTGACAATCAGGAAAGGATATCACAAAGCAGTGAGCCATTTGCAGTTGGACCTGGATGTTCGGGGAGCACTGTAAGATCCCATTTTTAGGACAATCTGAGAATAAAAGTCTTTTGCAAGAGAAATTTCATTCAAACCACCAGTTTGACCCACTCCCCATATCGAGCTTTGCAATTTTTGCATATATTGTCCTGGAGGATTCCAACTTTAATGGAGCTTTTTGTGTACAAGCCGGCAGAGTTGTCCAGTAAATGTTTGTCAAAAGATGCAAACCATTAACAAAATATAAACCCTCATACAAACACCTGTGTAAGTATTATTTTCATATTTTGATGTAAATAATGAAATGGGTGAAAAAGTTTGATCAATTTCAAAGAGATTATGAGTGAAAATTATGAACTTGTGTCAAATGACTTTCACAAGCAAAAGTGATTAGATTGGGATTCAAAAGTGATTGTTCTCATTTGCAGCAAATTTTATACCCTTTTCAGGAAATTAAAATAAAACCTAGCAAAAAGAAAATGGCAGAATAAACTCTGAAATGCTTCCACGTGACTTCTCTGGGGACTAAATTTTAAAATGGCTAACTTTTGGAGCAGTGAGGTAATATTCATGTTCAAGTCAATAAGACGAATACATGGATTCGATATTATCACCGACCAACAGTGTTCTGTCTTTTTTCACAGTTCTCCTATAAAGTAGTCGATAGGTCATGGGCCCCAACGACTGCATTACAACGGGGGCCTACGGTACTCATACATGAAATTGATGTTCACAAACAATGCGCTCATGGTAGACTTTGGTGATGATGATTGATCTTTTGTGGCCACATTTGTGCACATGGTAGGTGATGACTGGTGTTTTTATCGGCACTTACGTGCACATGGTAGACTAAATGGGCTGAGCAACTTCCAAAGGTAATGAAGCGAAGTCAAAGATGAAACAACCTTCAGATATGCCCACGCCAAGATTCGAACACAGTGGTGGAGATCTGTGATCCAACACGCTACCACTAGACCACAGAGATGCCCCTTGGACATGGTGGCTAAATGGGCTGGTCGGACCATGGTAAAATATCAATTCAATTTAACTATAATAAGTGTGACTTACTGTTGTTTGTTAAATTATATATACACAAGACCTCTTCATCTGTCTAGATATAATTTGAGTGCTATTTTATCATTTCACTTTACAGTACTTCTGAATTGCTACTGCCCATAATTACACTTTACAAGTTTTGCTTGCTTCTGATTTTAACTAGTTTTGGTGATTACAAAACTAAACTTTCCTGTGATACACATGTCTTGAATAGACCTCATCAAACAGAAGAACCAATGAATCATTCAAAATAGAATTCCCCATTTTTGACAGAACAACAAAAACGTTACAAAGTTGTACTCAACTGATGTGGTTATTGTCAATATTCTTTACTGTTACAAAAACAGAGAAAGTAAACGTCAAATATTTGTCCGCAGTTACTACAGAGTACAGTAGACTATTAATCATAGATCTACTGCATATGTAGAAATAGATGTTATGAAACAATGAAGTTTGTTCTTTACACAAGCATTATATTTCGTTGAGCATTCTTTAACAGAGTACGCTAAACGGGAAGCATTACGTGATAGGAAGATATACTGCAACTGTAACACTGACCTCCCCCCCCCCCTCAAACGATGTCTAGGCGAAGAATATAAAGCGAACACCTGGCTCACACGGTCGCAAAGCGTACCAGACAGTCTGGTACATACTCCCCCAGAACAAAACTTTTCTTAGTGGAAAATCACTACTTAGCGACAGTGTTATCGAAATTAGGTAGAGAAACAGGTAGAATCACACTCAACCAGGAGCACGTGACGATAGTATTAACAAAGTAAAGCCTACGGCTTCAAACTTCAACAAAAAAGAAATATCACGAATTCATCACAAGTATAACTGTTCGTTTTAACAAACCATAGTATTCTGTGATGTTGAGCACCCAAAGTAATGAGTGACTTTCCATTCATATAAACTCAAAGCGCTACAAAGTTTCGTGTTCCCGGTGTTGACATGTGTTTCGAAATGACATTGCAAGTTGCACTTGCACCGTATCATTAGAAATAGTACCATTTTCTGACACCAAGAATAACTCAAATAATTTGTCGAGCAGCGTACGAAATATTTTAAATCTCCACAGAAATCGTCAAGTAGCCCTGTAAATATTACGAAATATCAGAAACGGACGAATACACGTGACATTATAATGGACAGCATTGGAAAACATGGCGGATAGGTCAAAACGTGGGCACAACCCGGACAAACCAACCCAGTTACTTACGTTTGCAAGTGTTTCTGCAACCTTGGAATCCAATTTGCACAGCTTACACTGTCCGATTCGAACAGGAATGGGTCTTCCCTCCCTAAAAGGGTAGCTTCTATCCACAGAAAACGAACAAAAGTACGAAAACCTGTTAAATTACAACACAGGCTCCGCTTGCAACTTGAGCAAAATCGTAGCCTGTCGCTGGGTTGCGCTACGATCACATGGACCAATCAGCGATCAATATGACAACCATGCAAGTCCGCACCAAATGTAAATAGGCAAATTATCAACCAACAATCTTTCTAAACAATGTATATTAATAAAATAACAGTGTGCACGATGTAACAAAAACAATCTGGAGAAATGCTTTTTGCCATCGATATAAATTTTGCGAATAAGTGTATAATGTGGCAGACAATGCGAGACAGTGATTGTGACGTCATTATAAAACCTGGCCTTCATTGGCTAAGAGTTGCTCAGTACAGTTCCCAAGTAACCTTGACATTTGTCTCGGTCGAGGTGCCCTCAGTTTTCATGTTTTGCAGTCGCGTGGATAAAGTGTATTTATAACACGGTATATTTTATAACGATCCATATTCAATGAACGCATCACCATTTATAACATTGTTTCCTTCGATTTGAATTCATCAATGTTTCTAAAATGAAATGAGATAGCTCTTGGTGTTTTGCCCTTTAATTCAACAAAATAGCAACAACAAAAATGCCACATCAGCATACGCATATTAGTATATTGAAGTTTGAACATAATGATACAAAAATGTTCTTTATAATTTGTGTTAAACTGACGATTAGGATCTATTTAGTATTTATTCCATCCCAAAATGAGTCGTGTGCTGCCATCTAGCGACTGGTGACATCGTCTGTTGTTTAAAAATAATGAGATATGCAGATAGACCCCATCTCTGGCATCTGTTCGATAATAGTCCAGACTCTGTGCATTAATTTCCACCTTTTCTTATATAACAATGTAAAGCCGTTGCTTGGAAAGGAAGTGGATTAATGTTGAAATCCGGAAACAGACACCCACTGGATAACACACTGATCCTTTACCCCAAAAATATATCGAGAAAATATATCAGTTTGTGTGGTTTTATTTCCATAAATAAAAATATTAATGTTAATTATAATATTGAATTTTTAATACAGAACTACGATTCATATCCTATGTAGCGAAGGTTATGCGAATCATCTTATATTTACAACATTGAACATTATAACAAGATGTCACTCTCAATGATTGATTATAATCGATTGACCACAGATCGATGGTCTGAGAATCGGCATCAATGATATTGCTTAGAATAAAATAAGGAAATAAGATTATTTGGAAAAATTGATCTCATTGGAGACTATAGTGGAAATAAAATTAATCAGAAACTAAATGAATGATCCCGTAAGTGTTAATACGCCAACCATGTTGTACGAGGACCGTTAGATGGATGGATGAATGTTGTTTAACGACACATCGGCATAATTTAGGCCATTCAGTGTCCTTCGAAGACCGTTAGAGGATGCATAGATATCGGAATGTATCTCGCCCCAATGTACTCAGTACTCCTGTTCCCTATCATATTGACAAGAAACAGTATTTTAAAAATGGCGTCTGGTTGTTGCAATTTTGCCATTTAGTTCGACCCTGTGATTGTTGGATGGTTCCCTGGGCAATCACTATGCACGTGTGCCGAATTTGACCCGAGCCGAATATAAACATTCAACGCATCTACGGCGGAAATTTACTTGCTCATCAGTGAATTTTTAATAAGAAAAAGTGAATTTGTAAAAAAAAATATTTTTAATTCAGAAATATACTTCTTAGTATCATATTACCTATATAATTATTGGGATGAATATTACCAATTATTAGGGCATTAAAGTTCAGCGTGATCAATATTATATTTTTTCTCATTACAAATTCACTGGTCAGCAAGTGTCCACTTTTTCATTTGCTTGGTGAGCAAGTGTCCGGGTGAGCAACTGTCCGGGTGAGCAACTGTCAGGTGAACAACTGTCCGGTGAGCAACTGTCCTACACCCTAACATAATACCGATATAATCGAGGTACGGGTTCACGGCCTGACCTGTTATTGACACTGTTCGGAGCTAAGTATGACACATATTTGTTTGTTTTTTTGAAATAACACTGTATGGAAAATTCTGCTGCGTATTAATTTTTTTCTTCCGAAATACAACCTTGTGTTCACGTCTTCGTGGGAAAATTGGTAGCGCGGTTGACCACAGACCGCTGGCACATCGGTTCAAACCCCGATCGGACTATTTCTGGAGGGTGTTTCATCCTTACGTTGAGACGTCGTTTCGCTCAATTAGTCTAAAACAAAGTGGTCATAAACGAAAAACATTTACTTTTTTTAATCCTTGTGTACTCTGCGACAGTCAGTTTGAGGTCAGGAAGATAGGTTAAATCTACATGACGCCCAAACCTAGCCAACAGTGTATAGGTTTTGTCAATTAGATTGTGCTCATTGCTGTCAAACCATATTTGAAATGAAAGATTTGAGCATGTAATCGAACTTGGATCGTCAGCCATTATAAAAATGTAATCTACTTAAAAGCTAATTGTGAATTAGTTAACTATTAGTCTATTATGTCTCTTGTATGTATCAAAATCTCACACAAGATTGAAATATATAATGAATAAATCACTATAGCTTATTGCAGGATGTGGGTCAAAATAGCCATTATTTTTTGTGAATATTTATCTTTAATAAGAGAAAATGTCTGACACACACACACACACACACACACACACACACACACACACACACACACACACACACACACACACACACACACACACACACACACACACACACATATATATGACTCGATCTCCCTTGTTTATATCACAACTGTGATATTACTTAAAATGTGCTGTTGGTGCGAATAATGAGGTATCTCTCACTCACTGTGCGTGTGTGTGTTGCTTAAATATTTAACATTGAGAGTTATAACCTGGAAAATGTGAGCTCCGGTAGCCTAGCGGTTCAGCACTTGGTGCCAACGGTCATAGGTTCGTACCCCGCAAGAGGTCGAAACTTTTCCTAGAGATTAATTTCTCGGCTCACAACATTGTGGGTGGATGACCACGTTAAATGGTGCTGCCGTCTCCACTGAATTATTAAAAATAAAGGGGGACGTTAACCCCCCCCCGAGGACGTAAAACACTCTGGCAGTGACCACCCTCAGGGTATTTCGGCTCCATCTTTCTGTACTGCTCCCCTGTGAGTGGTGGGGGAGGAGGTTCCTCAATCACTGCAACATAGAGGATGTGCCGAATAAGCGACAGCCTGGGGATTCTCCCCGAACAACAAAAACAAACAAACAAACAAAAACAACCTGAAAAATCGAAACTAGTCGTCTGGTGTTAGCCGGTTAAATGATCTGATTGACAAAACTCTATTTCGCTCACTGACCAAGGAAATTATCACTTGACAATACATCAAACTATATTTAGTATCTGATAACAACGTTTAGAACACCATTTATTTTTTACCCGGGGTAATTTTTGGAATCGTACACTTGTGGATACGATATGATTCTTCTCAACTGATGTGTCTGTTTACACATCTGAGAAATATTTACGTGCACCCCCCCATCTGTCGCCCGAAAATACTATGTATACTGAATTGTCTCGAAATTTGTCTTATAAAATTCGGATACAATATTGATTCAGTATAAAAAGTCTCGTTAAAAATATAGCCATAATTATCGTAAGACCACCAACTTATAGGATAATATATGCGGTGTGGTATATATGATGATGGTAGTCGTGATGATGCTGCTGATGATGATGATAAAGTTTGATGATACTGATGATCATGATGATAATAGGTAATATTCTTAGACGATCGGATCACTTGAACCCCGCATTAGTGGGAGTAGCCCCGCGGGCTGTAGCACCAGACCCAATTATCTCCCTACAAACTGAGTTTATGGAGACATGATTGGGAAGTGTTTACGCATGCGCGGTGTGTTCCGTGTTCTCACGGACACCATTACTACGTGTATGGTGCTGGGTAGCGTAATGTTGATGTGTCGGTAGGAAGGGACCGTGCCTCCACAGGGATTTCCAGTATTCCATATACCAGCTATTTATCATGCACGTTTACTTCGTGTACAGGTCGCAGTCGTCTATAAGTCGCACCATAAGTATGCCATAAAAATTGGAACAAGATTAATTTATTGAATATTCATGATATATGTATTGATATAAGCGCGCACGCACATACCATATATATATATATATATATATATATATATATATATATATATATATATACACATACACACACACATACACACACATCATTTAATTAGTAACTGACACATGCTATGGTTATGTAGTATCTGTTTCATATTGTATTAACAAAACATTAGATATATTTGTACTCAGAATAAATTAAATACATAAATATTCCCCTCTCATATATTATATATATATATATATATATATATATATATATATATATATAATATATTATATAATATATATATAATCATCTTAGATTTGTTAAGATGTGTGTATTAAATAATCATCTCCTGTCTCTCTCTCTCTCTCTCTCTCTCTCTCTTCTCTGCTGTCTGTCTCTTCTCTATCTCTCTCTATATATATATATATATATATATATATATATATATATATATATATATATATATATATATATATATAATTTTAGTAAATATATACATAGAATATATACATTTTCAGTATATTATGCCTATACGTAAAATGTTGCCTATATGTACAGATTTTCACTATACTAAACCAGTTCCTGGCTTTCTACTCATCGTAACAAGAACTCCAAGGCTGTCACAGAACCTAAGCTTTATTAGGCAGGTCCTGGGTTAAGGCCAGCAACGTGGCACAGACATGGACACTGAATCAGTAAACGTGGTATTGATCTATTGCAAATCGATGTAAACAGCTGAACTTTGTGATCTAGATGGTGTCGATTAGAACTCGTTCTAACTTAATTAGCAACATACACCGTGGTGACAGTTAGATATCGATGTCAGCCGGCACAGGTCTGGAAAACCACAAAATAAAACTCGTTTATCGTTAGCTGGAACGTGTCCCTACGGTAACTAGTACGATCGCGTGAACTTGTGTGTGTGTGTGTGTGTGTGTGTGTGAGTGTGTGTATGCGTGTGTGAGAGGGGGGGGGGGTAAAATATGTGGGTATTCTGGCATTATTAATCTCACGGTGTTTTGTCTTCCATTTTCCAGTTGGCTATTCTCCAAAACTATTTTTAATTGAAGTTGCACGCGCAAAGTTTACAAATTATTATTTTTTAAATAAATACACACACACACACACACACACACATGTATATATATCAGGACAATATCAAACCTGTACTTTTAGGTATGTGTTTATTGTAAATGACTATAGGCACAATATGGACGAGGTTTATCGTATTAATCTGTGATTAGATATGACTTCTCAGTTATGTATCTTATTGCTGTTATTGAAGATTTGGGGTACAGACCTCTGGCTGTCTCCAGTTAGGCACAGACAGTACTTATCTGATGAAGGAACCGATCTCTATCTATAGTTAATAAACATACACAATCGTCATAGAAACGGTATCAAAAGAAATACTTATAAAGCACTGAACTGATACCACAGATAGAACGATAAAGAGCGTGGTATATATATATATATATATATATATATATATATATATAATTTGTAAATTGCGCGCTTGTAACTTCAATTTAAAATTATTTGGGAGAATAGCCAACTGGAAAATAGAAGACAAAACACCAAGGGATTAAAAATGCCAATTAGCCACTATACACACACTAGGTGTTTGGCCTCACCAGTATATTTGTTTCTTGAAAAGTTTGTCTTATTTGAAAAATACTGCAAAGTTAATACGTTGTGTGTTAATAATAATACTGTAGCGCCCTTACTAGCAGGAGCCATTCAATGGCTCTGTACATATAATATGTAATATAATAATAGCCCAAATAATGTCTGTAAAAACCCTAAAAAGATAATATTATTTATATGTGAAAGCGACCTCGAAGAGTGTGTGTTTTTAGAACAGCTTTAAAATTTTCAAGAGACGACGCATTTCTAATATCTGCCGGCAACCTATTCCACAAAGTGGGGGCTGTAACACTAAACGTACAATCACCATATGACTTGAGCCGAGACACTGGCACCTGGAATAGTATCCGACTGGATGACTCGAGTTTTCGGGATAACTTTCTAATGGACACCAGTTCACACAGGTATTCTGGCGCCATATCATTAATAGATTTATAAGTTATTAACAGAATCTTGAAATGATACGCTGTCTAACAGGTAGCCAATGTAGTTTTTGAAGAATTGGGGGGATATGATCATATTTTCTAGTATTTGTTACAATGCGAGCTGCACTATTTTTAATTCGCTGAAGGCGATTGATGTTATATTTATATACGCCATATAATAAGGAGTTACAATAGTCTATACGAGATGTAACAAAGGCATGGACTACAGTTACAAGCGCTTATTGTGTCAAGAATACCTTTAAACAGCGGCTGTTCTTAAGATAGTAGTAGGCAGCTCGTCATACTGATGTGACATGTTCACACGTGTGAATACATTGGCTAAAATAACCCCTAGATAAACGTGGAAATTTGCTAGTTGACTGATTTTTTATTAAATAAAGAGTGCGGAGACCTAAGCTTAATGTTCAAACGTTAAAGGACACTGAATGGACGAAATTGTGCCGATGTATCGTAAAATAACATTCATCGATCCATCATCCTAACCTTTATGTGGTTGACCGTGGTTAAATGGCTTTACGTGGAACAGATGAATCTAAAATTAAAAACGAATTAAAAACTGAAATTCAACTTTCATCCAAAGACCCCCCCACACACACGCACAGATAGATAGATAGATAGATAGATAGATAGATAGATAGATATATAGATAGAAGATAGATAATAAGGTTTAATTTAAACGAAAAAAAAGATTAAAACAATTCAAAATTTAAAACTCTCAATACACACACACACACACACACACACACACACACACACACACACACACACACACACACACACACATGTGAGATTACATGTCCACGACCTGTTGCTAACTCATTATTAATCTTATATTCACAAAAACACACACACACACACACACACACACACACACACACACACACACACACACACACACACAAACACACACACACACACACAACACACACAAAATTTTTTATACACACACAAAAGAGAAAGAGAGAAGAAACAGAGGATGCGGATAAAAGGTGAAATAATTTTAAAGAAAGAGAAATATCCAGGCTTCTTTCTGTGAGCCAATTAAACGCAGAAATAAAAGATTGAAAACATATATGCCGAGAAATTTACTTCAAACATTATATACATTATGCAAATTTAGTATAGAAAGAGATAAGTATCCGAGGGCAAACGACCTCGGTGATGTTGTACAGGTGTCATTGACTTTGATGCAGCAGATAAATGTTGTCAAAACTGGACTAGACACTGCTTCAGGTGTACACAGGTCTACTATAGTGTTGATGTGTTATAATGTATACATACATATTTGATACTAATAGATCTTGTTAATGTCTGCCGAACAGCGACGCTATACTATGGGTTGGTGAGCGTTTTTTATATCGACATTCAGCAACATATGGGTCGAGCATATGATAATGGCGTTTAATTTGAATATTCAGGGTTTTTTAAAATTATAATACTTACTTATATCAATTACTATCAATTAAATGCTATATCTTGAATTACAGTATGTATTCACCAATGCTTGAATGTTTATAATTAAAATTGTATTATTAATAATAATAGTGATGACTACTACTACTATTACTATTACAACAACTACTACTACTACTATAATACCACTACTACAATACTACTACTAATACTATCACTACTACAATACTACTAGCACTACTAGCATCTAATTGTTAGCGCGGTTCACGATTCAAACCCCGGCTATTTCAGAAGGGTGTTTCATCTTTCACTTAGCTTCATTACCTTTGGAGGTCGCTCGACCCATTTAGCCTATCACGTGCACAAAAGTGGCCGTAAAACATCAACATTTACATTTAGTACTACTACTACAAATAATAATAATAATAATAATAATAATAATAATAATAATAATAATAATGTGTAATAGTAAAGGGACTGATTGGCACAATTCATTCAAAATTATGTGCCAAAAAAGATTCCGGCTGTAGACCCCCAAAGAATGTTTTTATTTGTCTAATAATTCACATTTTTATAAAATATTTAAAAAAAATGTTCCACTCCTGAGTACTTGATTCAACGTTGAAATGTTAACACGAAGAACGACGTGACAGCTATTTCAGAACAAAATGCTTTAGTCAGAGAAATGCCAGAAGTTATTTAATTAGTTATCTGGCATCTCGAGTCATTAAATCACCGATTAAACTATAAACAACAAATAGAAATAATTAACTAATTAACTTTATTGTTAGACATCCGTTACAACATTCCTATTCCTTCCAATCTGCACGAACAACTCCCGATTTAGTGCTCAGGGGGACACGCATTAATTGTTCGCCTGACACCAGGGTTGACTAGTAGTAATGCCGCTGCTGTAATGTATAGATCCTTAGACTAGAGAAAGGTAATGGCACAAAGAAAATCCGAAGGAGATTCATACCCCATAAATAAAGTCCTTAGATTAGAAAGACTGGATGGGGAGTGTAAAACTCGCGAAAAATAGGATCGTGGTAAAGGAAATAAATATTCGCTAGATGGCACTGCGACACAGTGGACAACTTGAACTTATCCAATGACCTGAAAGAATCCCAACTAAACTAGATCTACGGACTTACATAAAACGACATTTACATATTGCATGGCATATAATAGGACAGGAATAATACAGGTTCTCTGCACACATACAATTGTAATGCATACATTACAATAAATGTCAGTATTCATAGGTTCAAAACTCGAACCTCGGCCGCTTCAACGTTGCTTTTTCCCCCGAACGGAAGTCGGCGCTGTTTGGTCATGGGGGCCCAATCAAACACCATTGACTGCTCGGTCTAGTTTTCTTTCAGGTCAATGAACTTATCACTGGATGGCAGTTTTATTCTGTGAACATGCTGCATTTCGCTACCTGTATACACGAGCAGATAGTTTATAGTAAACAAGTAACCTCAGCGCCTGATATATATAAATATATATATATATATATATATATATATATATGTGTGTGTGTGTGTGTGTGTGTGTGTGTATGTGTGTCACAGGAAGCTAAATCCCTCGAGGCGGATCTCTCGACAAGACGTCTTAGGTGTAGCCCAACTAATCTTGTTGTTACTCAAGTTCACGGATGATGATGATTGGTGTTTTACGGCCACTGTGTTGTACACGGTAGGCTAAATGGGCGGAGCGACCTCCGAATATAATGAAGCGAAGTCAAAGATGAAACCTGTGAGATGAAATACTTTTTGTTGCAATTTAGCAGACACACTGTACTTTAAACTGTTCTTAAACACAAACATAATAAGGGCAAAAACAATTTGATCCATTTGTAACGTACAAATATATATTGTTCACATTAAAATCACATTTGACAGGAAGGCTTATAGTGAGATGCAATTAAAAGCTACTTTATAGTTAATATGACAATACTGACACTGACAATTGAAATTTCAGCACATTTTAGCGCCATATGAAGAGTTTGTTTAGGTTTAGCATACAATGATAGAAGTTAAGAATAATTATCAGTAGGATTTATCATATTTTAAATTGTTATATAAGAGCAATTATAGCGAGATAAATAAAACTATGGCGATGTTATGCGAAAATCGTAATTTTACAAAAAAAAATCATGTTGATACTCGTCATAAGCTAGTCTAAATGATGACGTTATGATTAAAAACAACCCCCCCCTTCTCTCTCTCTCTCTCTCTTATATATATATATATATATATATATAAGAGCATTATGACAGTTTTATGCTAAGGAGATTATTTCGATGATCTGGATAATAAAATAACTAAATACACGAACCTGTATCTCAAACATATAAACAAACTGGAAATAAGTACGTTCTTCTACCATCATACTCATACGTATACTCACTACTCGTACTCATCCGCTTCCGGTTTGTTTCGGTTACAGAGCCTGTGCCAGGTCGAGTCCTGTTTAAGTTAATTCAGGATATAGACATCGTATGTTGGCTATCGGTGTCTGTCCAGTCTGGATTTAAGGGTAGCGTGTTAGATCACAGATCACCACCGCCCGTGTTCGAATCTGGGCGTGTTCCACCTTTGACTTCGCTTCATTACGCTCGGCCCATGTAGCCTAACGTGTACACAAAAGTGGCCGTAAAACACCAATCATCATCATCATCGTCGGCTCCAGTCTGGATTTAAAAGTATTTAGTGATGACTCACAAACCATTTCAGTAGGAAGTATATTCCTAGAGTTTGTTGTCCTTGTTCCAAGTGTTGGAAATGTGCCCCCCCCCCCGTGAGTGACTGATCTGACCTAAAACTTTAACATATGGATCGTGGTATATAATAATGACAAAATTAATTAATTCGAATCAACCCAAAATATCACATTTTTAAATCAATTGATACTTGAGCTTAAATAGCTATACAGCCCCGCAAGTTCTGTTTCTAAAATGATAGCAACATATTTAGAAACATGTTCTATAGCAGCCCGACATTCATCGACACACACACACACACACAAACAAACAAAGAGGCGAAGAGCCCACCGACACACACACTCACACACACACCGATTGTATGATTCACTCGAGTGCAGTTAGCGCACCATATAACTGAAAATGAGTGAGAGAAATAGAACGAGAAATTGAGGTCGGCTCCTAAAACGTAAATATTTTGGTGTTATATCGCTGGAGAGTGTATATTATTATTATTATTATTAAAGTGCGTCTAGTTTGTGTGAAGTTCGGTTTGTTAGGTGGACATATGGTGGTGATAGCAGGTGAACCTATCGGTAATATATGGCCTATAATAGAATATTAGTGGCCACGATACTAGAACCAGGTGAGATGTTAGCAATTGTTCCGAACAAGTGTTGGTATTATCAGAGCTGTCTGTCTGTCTGTTTCTCTCTCTCTCTCTCTGTGTGTGTGTGTGTGTAGGTGTGTTATCTCTGATCTAAGGTACAAGGTGAGTGTATAGCAGGATTGTCAAAGTCTCCGAAGTGTCGAAGTTGGGCTATCAAGTTACTATATCGCTGCTGGAGTATGGGTGAATGTGGTATGGTGAGTTAATATGTTTTATAACACAGACACACACACACACACGCACGCACGCACACACGGAGAGAGAGAGAGAAAGAGAGAGAACTCATTATTCGCATGACTTCGTATATTTGTATTTGTATACATACCCCAACAGCACAGTGAACCCACACGTGTGTGTGCGTGTGTGTGCGCGCGCGCGCCCGCGTGTGTGCCGTATCAGACAATTTCTATTTTACGTGTAAAATACGTATACAATAATGTATAAAAATAAACAGTGAAAAATTTATTCACAGTAAATGATGGTTATTTTTACCCACATCCTGCAATAATATAGCGATTTATTTCACTATATATATATATATATATATATATATATATAATTTGAAAGTCCCCTTACACCATCAACCTCACATATATACATACACACATATAACATTAGCCTATGTATCACAATCTACAGTATTGTGTTATTGTATGTTGTATAGATCTACTGTACTGTGGTAACTATTAACGATTGCTGGCTATAGAGCCTCTCTACAATAATACCAGTATAGGATGTTCTAGATGATAATGATGATGATGATGATGGTGGTGGTGGTGGTATCATGTTTATACATCATGCACCTATAATTGATGAGAAGATAATAAAAATAGAAATATATTTAACATAATGCAAACAGCAGGCAGCCACATTTTCAATCTGTGAATTTATGTGCTCAATATATATATATATATATATATATATATATAAGAGAGAGAGAGAGAGATAGAGAGAGCACACTATTTACTTATCACATCATTTGCTTGGTAAACAATATATTTTGTAAGTTATATAGTTATTGCAGCACATATGTGGATCAGCTCTGAACTCAGTACTTAATATGTGAAATGCTAAATGAATATTGTACTAAACACAACACGTACTTGATGTACTTAATAAAAAGTCCACTTAGAATCCAAGTTAAATATCCCACTCGGTACCTAATGCGACCTATACTTAACTCATTACATATTTGGATCGTAATATGCTTAGCCCACTACATACTTAGCTCATCACATACTTAGCTCATCACATACTTAGCTCATCACATACTTAGCTCATCACATACTTAGCTCATCACATAATTAGCTCATTGCACATTTAGCTCACCACATACTTAGCTCATTGCACATTTAGTTCATCACATAATTAGCTCATTGCACATTTAGCTCACCACATACGTAGCTCATTGCACATTTAGCTCATCACATACTTAGCTCATTGCACATTTAGCTCACCACATACTTAGTTCATTGCACATTTAGCACATCACATATTTATTTCACTTTACAATTATCTCACAGTTCTTCAAGCATTTAGGCTCATCACACGTTTAGCTAATAATACATCAACAATAATAAAAATATATAATCATGGCATGTTTTAGTTATACCTATGATGCAATTATGATATAATTATTATATATCTGAAAGATATATGTGCTAACATCAGTCACTTTCCAAATTTTTAAATATATCTGTGAGAACAACAGATGTTATTTGATAATGTTGATAAAGATAATTTATTCTAATGTATGTCATTGTTTAACGGCCACGTGTGTACACACACCCACACACACAGAGTGGACTAAATGAACCGAATGGCTTATACAAATAACGAAGTGAAATGAAAGATGAAACTATCAGAAATACTCATGATGTGTACTAGGCTATTATACTATCAGTGCGTGTGTCTGTGTGCGCGCGCGTTATTTTTGTATATATTATATAAAGAGATAGAGACACAGAGAGAGTGTGTGTTTGTGTGTGTGTGTGTAATATTAATGCAATAATTTGTATAACAAAATTATGAAACTTGCGGTGGCCGCGGACATAAGATTTCCAAATCAAAATGATCCCATGTGACCCTCCCATCTCCCATATGACATTCCCGAGTTGATATTTCTTTGTACAGTGAGCCGAACTAGCCCTTCGGTACAAGAAGTATGTCCAGTATGTAAATGGCTGTTCTGAACTGTGCACCACCAAAAGCTGTTATCAGATGTTTTCCACCCGTTCAAATTATTCCCTGGCCAGCCATTTAAAAAACCGCGTCCAAACTGTCAAAAAAGTGGAAAGAAAACCTGCTACGAATAACGACCAACCAACATTGTGGTATTTATATAAAAATAGCCTTTGTTTATGTAAGTCTGGTCTAGACGCAGACAGCTTGTATGTAATACCAGATAGCATGGGAACCGACCCCTAGCGGAAAAAATTGCTCTCAGTTATACAGCGAACTGATATTACGTGGTGCGTATATCTTGTGCGTATGTGTGTTTCTTTGTGTGTGTGTGTGTGTGTGTGCTGTGCTGTGTATGTGTGTGTTGTACTTTTATTAATAATTTAACTTTCTTCATCACATTATATTATTATTCATTATATTGTGTCAAATGTGTAAATAAACAATCTTTATTCTGCCATTTATTAATCATATTGTGAATAACAGAACCCTATTAACTAATACCTAATGTATGTCCCCACCTCTCTCTCTCTCTCTCTCTATATATATATATATATATATATATATATATATATACGTTACCAATACAGTTGTTAACTAATAGCCAGTTTGTGTATGTATAGCTAAAGAGATAGCACCCATTAGTCACTAAAGTGTTTACTAATTGTTTATATATGGCTAATGACTACAAATGTTAGTCACACAACAGAGGTGGTTGCTTGTTAACGCATAGGCGCACAAAAAAAAACACACACACACACAAACACACACAACGGAGAGCATCTCTCTTAGAACAAACACTAAAACTGGTTCCTAACCTATCTTCTAAATGTGCCGCATGAAACAGCAGAACCTGTTATAAACGACCAGTAAGACCAGTACGGTTGATTGGCCGTGACCTCCACCAGAAAGTACCATTGATTCTGAGGCTCGTCTCTGACGAGGGGTCGTCCTGTACACGATTTAGTTATTTGGAGGTGTACTTACTACACCGTGTATTTGGCCAAGCTGGTATGACTCAATTTATCTTTCATCTCATCTGATTAGCTCCATAGCGCTACCTGGTGTATAAAGGTGACAGTAAAACAACATTTACACGTAGTATACATGTAGTACACATGTACGGGGTACGTCATGTCGCTAGTACACCATACCGGGGGGTGGGAAAAAAGGGGGATGGATGGTGTAGCACAGTTGCTAATAGGTGTCTCCCCCACCCCCGGCCCCATGTCAGAATCCAAATCCAAGCGTTTCTTCTGTCTGTGGAATGTTTCATCCGATAATCTCATTTCTCCAGAGAGTCACTCCTTGGTCATATGTCTCGGATGTGACTAGTCTCGGATGTGACTCACTCACTCACTCACTCACTCACTCACTCACTCACTCACTCACTCACTCACTCACTCACTCACTCACTCACTCACTCACTCACTCACTCACTCACTCACTCACCTAATGTATTTTGTAAATTAGTCACCATGTACTCAGCACACAATATATTGTTACTGTACATAACGAGCATGGTAGGCCATTATAGTTAGTACCAGTTCTGTATTCCGTAAAGTAAAAATGCTCTATAAAAGTCAGTCTTCACGATAATTGTCCAAAATAATTTTGCCGTCTGCGTTTCTCTTTTCTTTAGAATGAGATAATTCAATAAACTGAATCAAAACTTCTGGAAGTTTTCGAAGTTACAAATTATCATGAGCTATGTAAATTAATCACGTAATGATACACTTTGTTTAAGGTGTTTGTAAGTTTTGGTGTGTTTTTATAGGGGTTGTTGTTGTTGTTGTTACTTTGTTTTGTGCAGTCTCTCCGCGTTATGTTAGATTATGGTTTTGCAATCCCCGATTCTGTTACATTAGATCACTAAACTCTCGACTCTTTGTTTATCATTAATGATGATGATGATGATGATGATGATTGTTGATGATGCTTTACGGCCACTTTTGTGCACATGACAATGATTGACAAAGATAACATAATTATATTGACAACAGTTGAACGGAACAGACAAATGACCGCATTACGCAGGTGACCGGCCTCGAGGATTCGGACTCGATTTATTCACCCGCGTGTTGTAATAAGTTAGTAAAAGGAAGCGACACTAAATGATATTTGTGGTCACTCACTCACTCACTCACTCACTCACTCACTCACCACTCCACCACCACCACCACCACCACCACCACCACCACCACCACTCACTCACTCCCCACTCACTCACTCACTCACTCACTCACTCACTCACTCACTCACTCACTCACTCACTCACTCACACTACATAGGTGACCGCTAATTAAAGAGATTCTTTGGATTCTTTTTTCTCCTAATATGAAATAAACCCTTTCTTGTCATTTAATATCATTAATCCCAGCCATTTACTGTTGATATTACAATTTTAGGCCCTTGCCAGGAGTCCGGATCCACATAAGGCATCCTTATGGACATCAGCTTTTGTCCGTTTTCACCTGCCAATTTCCGCCCGGAAGAGTTGTGTACTGACGTCATCAATATGTGAGTGGTTCTCGGATAGTCATGCATTAAGCTAAAACTTGGACGTAGATATTTTACTCGGTTGCGGGCGCCTCCGTGGTCTAACAGTAGCGTTTTGGATCACAGATCACTACCATTCGTGTTCGAATCTCGGCGTGGGCTTATCTGAAGGTTGTTTCAACTTTGACTTCGCTTCATTACTTTTGCAGATCGGTCGGCCCATTTAGCCTACCATGTGCACAAAAGTGGCCGTAAAACGTAAACGTCTTTACTCGGTTGCGTGCAGAACGCCGCCACTCTCTGTATGCTAACACTGAGCATGCGTGCATATTTTGCTTTGTAATTAATCAGTCACATGACCGCAAGCTATGGATGATCCATCTAAACGCAGACTTACTACGACGTTTCTACCATCAAACCCCTTAATATATATATATATATATATATATATATATATATATATATATATATAATTTGCAATAGGGGCAATCATTATTATAATTATCTGAAAAAGGATACTTGGCTATCAAAGAACTGTTTTACCGTTTTAACCTGAAATGACCGCAGCTGTGATGATGATGATGATGATGATGATGATCTTCTGTAGTCAGCATATTACTGAGCTGACGAAATGGGAAATTATTCTGTTGTCTTTTTACATTTCAGACTCAGACCGTGTGACTGTATATAATCTATCTCTGTATTAGATTATAACACAGATATATATATATTACCCGACTACTGTTTTCTATGAGAGTTAAATACGTGATGGCAGCTTATTATGTCGTTGAGATAATCACCATAATAGTGACAATAACGTCTCCATCCGATTATGTTTTAGAGCCAGTAAGTGATCCGGTCCTGGATCTAACCCACTAACGTACGGATCAACGGGAACGTCGTCAAAACGAGGCCCTTCTCCGGATACGGCAACTCGAGTAATCCGCGCATCCAGCGACGGCATCGTTGGACGCTATCCGTAGAGCCGTAGATCGCGGTGGGACCTATTAGCTGAACCTGGTGAAGGATGAGTGGACGGAAGGAGATCTTGCGGTGTAACATCTGTCTGGAGACGATGAAGGACGAGCGCATGCTGCCATCCTGCGGGCACATGTTCTGTCTCCAGTGCCTTGAGGAATTCGTCGGACACAAAATCGAGATCCAGTGTCCGGTCTGCCGCGACAAGTGCCGCGTGCCGACGGCGGGCGTGCGCAGCTTCCCCAGGAACATCTACCTGAAGCAGTTTCTGGATCAGCTCTGCGCCGAGTGCGAGAAGTATCCGCGCACCGAAAAATGCCCGCACTGCGGCCAGACGCTGTGCGCCCAATGCCGGGACGGCCACGTGGAGGCGCTCCGGAATGAGCTGAGCCAGATCGTCTGCCGAGTGGAGACGCTGAACGACGTTAAGGCGGCGAAGGACTCGAAGAAGGAGAAGAAGTCGCTGGTCGACATGCAGAAGTCGGTCGAGAAGGAGATCGCCAAGGCGGCAGATGACTTCGTCAAGCTGATCCGGAGTCAGGAAAGGAAGCTAAAGAGTCAG
Organism: Paralvinella palmiformis; assembly: GCA_025642065.1. Taxonomy (NCBI): domain Eukaryota; kingdom Metazoa; phylum Annelida; class Polychaeta; order Terebellida; family Alvinellidae; genus Paralvinella; species Paralvinella palmiformis. Next base: position 365,547 of record JAODUP010000291.1, on the reverse strand, counting down.
CTGAAGTCGTGCGTCAACGCCGACGTCAAGGATATCGACGGTAGGCTGAACCACTATCAGGACGGCATAGCAACGCTGAAGCAGTTCACCCGGAAGTATGACCTGAGGAATATGTCCGACGAACAGCTGATAGACATGAAGAACAAATGGCACGACCACTACGGCGTCATCGAGCAGACGCTGAACGACAACATGACGGCCTGCCAGAAGGACGTTACGTGCCAAGTTGACGCCATCGAGGTCGACAAGGCCGTGGCTAACAGTTGGAAGCTCGCCACTCGTGATGGCGGTGAGGTAAGCCTGGACTCGCATCGGTTGTCCGTCAGCTCTTTCGGATTGCCGCCGGAGAGTCCCAAGCCGAGCGTGGAACTCGTACTGCTGAAGGACAAGCCGAGCTGCGTGTTTGGTGGCTCCGGGGTCGCCAAAGGTAAGCTGCAGTCGCCGTTCGGGGTGACGTTCTGCGCGACCACTAATCAGATCGTCCTCTCCGACACGCATAATCATCGAATTCAAATATTTGAACTTAACGGTCAACCGGCCGCCATTTTCGGTTCGCAGAGCTCTCCGATTGGTCCACTGAAGCATCCGGTTGGCATCGCGTGCATGGCTAACGGCGGCTATATTATAGCTGACGCCGAGAACCATCGCGTCGTGATGGCCGACAAGGAAGGTAAGTTCCTGCGAGCGTTCGGCAAGCAAGGCAGCGGCGTGAACGACTTCAACCAGCCGTGGGGCGTCGCTGCCGACTCGACAGACCGGAACATATACATCACCGACTGCGGCAACAACCGGATACAAGTCGTTAACATCTACGGCAGATACATACGTACCATTGGCCGTGTGGAATTGAAGTCGCCGACGGGGATTGTGATCGACGGTAACGACGACGTTTATGTGGCCGACTGTGACAATCACCGAATTGTGGTCTACTCGAAGTACGGCACCAAACGACGGGCCTTCGGCTGGGAGGGGTCCAAACAAGGACAGCTGTCTTCGCCTTGCGACGTCGCCATAGACGTACAGGGCAATGTGGTTGTTGCCGAGTGGGGAAATCACCGAGTGCAGGTGTTCACCAAAGAAGGACAGAGTATTAGGATGTTTGGTAGGAAGGGTACAGCAGAGGGAGAGTTTACCGAGCCCCGGTCGGTGACAGTCACAGCTGATAACAATATTGTTGTCTGTGATTGCGGAAATAACAGAGTACAGATATTTTAAAGAGAAAAACGTTTTAGTGCTTTCTTTTAAAGGTTTTCGTCCCAGTATCCAATACAGTTAGGTAATATCATATATCACGAACGTTTAATTAAACATTTAGCCATCCCTGTATGTGCATGTGTGTGTGTGCGCGCACGAGTTTGCATGCGAGGTTGCCAGGTACATCAGGGAGTATACATTGCTTATGCCAACCTGCATCTGTGATCGTAATTTACGTATTAGCAATTGAATGTCGCACCATTAGTTAAATATCACGGTACTCGCATTTATCGTATAACCTTGTAGGTGTTTCTAGCTAAAAACAGATATGAAGAATTATAAGCCAGATAACAAACGATACCAAATGATACCAATGTTTGCTGTGTTATTCTTCGTGTGTGTGCTAACCGTTCTGTTTTGAATGAAAAATATGTGAACTAAATTGATGCGTGGTTTATTATTTAGGTACAATTTATTACACAACGCCGAATACTTCATACTGCTTTCTTATAGCCATGTGTAACTGTTATTGTTCTTGAAGAGTGCAGATCAGATGAGACCATATTATAATCAATTAGCAGCAACAGAAAATGACTCAGTATTGATCAAAGTTGTCGTTCCAGGTTATTTATCATCGCCATCATTAAATAGGAACGACCTCTGAAAAATATTAATTGTTTTTTGTTTTGTTCAGGTGATATACATGTTGACCTTGGGCGAAGTGTGTGTGTGTGTGTGTGTGTGTGTGTGTGATAATTCACAGATAAACATGTAGTTTAAATGGTTTACGTTATCCATTTTATCACTGAATTCGGTTTATTGACTCGACTTAATGGTAACAATTAGCTGCTTGTTAATAAACGACAAATTACTTGTTCTCTGCTTGAACAAATCGAATACATATTTGTTTAGTATTATCGGCGCAGCGAATAAAATATCGCATACGTACGTACTATGTAGGTAGTGTGGCTCTCAAAAACAAAAGAATTTATTATTATATTACTAATAAAAATTGTTTGCGATAAAGCATAATTTCATGTGCTTAAGTACTTCTAAAATTAAATACGCACACACACACGCACGCACACACACATACACACACACACACACACACACACTATATGTATATATATATATATGGCATGACATTGTTGCAATTAACGACTTTGAAATTATTACGAGATATTAAATTACAAAGCACTAAAAATGTAAATAACGTTGTGAAAAATGTAATAATCTATTCATTATGCGTTATTGATTATCCTCATCCAAATATTCTAATCGGTTAATAATCAAATCAATTCTTGTCAACAAATCTCGACCTGGTATCTTCTTGTTAATTATGACCCAGAAACACGATGATGATGATGATTGATGTTTAATGGCCACTTTTGTGCATATGGTAGGCTAAATGGGCCGATCAATCTCCGAAGGTAACGAAGCGAAGTGAAAGATGAAACACCTTTCAATTATGCCCGCGCCTAGATTCGAACATAGCTGAAAGTGGATCTGTGATCCAACGCGGTACCAGTTAGGCCACGGAAGCGCCCTACCCATAAGCATGGATCTTTTTCAAAAGGAATAATTTCTCGTTCATATTTAAGGAACTCTATTGGTATCAATGTAACCCTTCCTTCGAGACATAACTAATTCTGTATTTACAGTCAAAAGCTATAATGGTTCACTGTATTTCTGGATTCTGTAGGAACGTGTTCGGACCATTCTGATTGAAATTTGTCGTCACCGCATCCGTAAACAACGCCAGCTCCAGGTTTTAGACGTGTTTCTAAGGAGCGTCTCAATATGTAGAAGTTCTAAAGATAATCCATAAGGTTGCTGTACATTCAGTGGAACCGGCTCATTATAAGACCATGGGTGTTCGATTCTCTTAAACATCCCAGACACTGCTACTTCTAATAATAACGACCAACAATAATCGGTCATAGGTCATCCTGTTAATGAACCATGTCCTCGGCATGTCATATATTTCCAAGTGAACTATAACGTAAACTTTGAACTGGGCCATTGTTGAATGCATAACAGCCTAATTTAGTCATATGCATCCGCACAAAAAATAGTACCATATCACTGCGCTCGAACATTAAAAAGTGCCCATATCATAACTAATATATTCTTCACACTTACAAATCTTATATCAGACGTTAATTAAGTTAACATTTCAACCAAGTCAGTACTATAAAGATGTCACCCGATATCACTTATTTTTATTTCTCTTCCTGATCTTTAATCATGAAAGAGTGATGACATATCAGAGTGTCAACACTCATCCGGATTGTGATCCTTGTATAAGCGCGTGGCTGAAACAATTTTCATTCTTATCGAAGGAATACTGATCGATAAAGCTGAAATATTACGAGGGTGGTCTCTGCATGAGTGTCTTCTCTGATTATCCTTAATGATCGAATCTAATACACGCTTTGCCATATATGAGCATTATAGCAAGGTCATGGTCGTATTGACGAGGTTTGACCCAATTGTAAAAAAATATTGAAAATTACTATGTAATTTAAACTACATTATATACTATATCGTTATAGTATCATTAATGAGCAATGATTTACACAGACTGTAAAGTAGCATTTTACAAAGAATAATCTGACACCAATAAAAAAATTAAAAATTAAATCTCATATATACAGTATTGTTGTGTTATTTCTCTTGACCCCCATGTCACAACTGTTAAGAGATATCTCCCGGTTGTAGTACCAACTGTCATCAGATTGCATAGAAGCTTAATTAGGTCCTATTTTTGCATATTATATTATATTATATATATATATATATATATATATATATATATACACACCAAATTAGGGTTAAATAAAAAAAGACTATTGTGGGACTTAAGTTTACACGTGCCACTTATTCAATATTTGACGCTCTATTTAAAGAATGAAAAATCAGAACAATACTTAACAGTGCTCAACCAAGCCTGTTTAGGACTAAAGAGTATTAAGGCTAAGATAAAATATATAGTTATATGTCTTTGAGGTGTGTAAAATGTACACAAATATTTAGTTGCTATTTAATAGTTACATATTCCGTTATCACAATGATATAAATATATACATGTATTGTGTAAAGTTGGGGGGGGGGGTGAATATCTGAGGAGTTGGGAGACGGTGCCAGGAAGGAAGTTGAGTAACCACCAGTGGGCGATAATGGGCATATCTTTAGCTTTTGACATGGCTTGTATATTGTAAGGTATGTTGTCATGCAATATATGTGCTCTAATAACCCGGTTTGATATTTATTTGTTTTCACTTGACAGCAACAGAATACATATAGGCACATATGAAATTCCATAGACTTATAATGGATATTTTTACCATAACAAAGAATGGGACACGTGGGTTTGTTTACTCACATTTCAAGATGGCCGCCGAACCCCGTAAACACGTGTATTAGTAGGGTGGAAGTGTGCGCTATCTAAAAGGTAAGAAATTAATACCAGAGATCTGTGCTGATTAAGCGACAGCCTGGGGATTCTCCCCGAACAACAAAACCAAACCAACCAGAGATCTTATATTTACAGCTATATTTCATATTTGAACTGATTTTTAGATGTAAACGTTATGATATATTGTGTCTTATCACGAACGAATCTTGGCAGCCAAATTCATCATGCCCGGAGTGAAAAGTAAACTGACATTGCAATACTTTTCTGATGACTCATAGAACTTCTAGTCTGTTCACGTTGAGAGCATTACATTCTATATGTCGTTTGTACTACGGATCTCTAGCTGATCTAGTTGTTGATTTGTCTGGCTTTTTTAGTGACGTAGCCGAGCTAGATTTGAATTCACGTTTCTGCCAATTTTGGAGATTAACGGATCATCGCTTTGTGTGGAACGGAGTGTGACTTATCTAATGGAGCTCGAGAACATCTTGTCTCGTTTTGGTTGTCAATATAAGTAAGCAAGTAAATCTCTTCATCAAAATAAATGTTAATATGCTGGTGATTGAAATTAGCCTAGTTAATGCTTTAGGAGCATTTACTGTGAATCATCCATACAGGTATAATCTCTCAAGAACTATTAGTTCATAAGTATTATTTATAGATCTACTCCATTTTTATGTAATACTTCATTCACGACACTGAAAACAGTCCTTTGCATGTTTTGATCTTTTTATTGTAATATTTCGATTTGCCAGAGGAATGGATAGTCTTAGCTTGAACTTTGCTAATTTTGAAAATTTCTTAATAACAATGCAAATTGGTTCTGATGCACAGTCACTCACAATACCTGCTGTGTCTCTCTGCAGCCTGTATATCCTTACTGTACTATGGAAGTAGTGGTCTTCTTGGGATTTCCTTTGTCGTTAAAGGTGCATGTTCATATACAAGGTTATATCTACTATTATACAAATCCACACCATAGAAGAGTCCCCTCCTGATCAGTAAGAAAAACATCCTTATTAACTGATCTGTGTTTCCTATATGAAATAACTTTAGCTGAAACAGAATGTTTCTGTAAAGATACATTAATGCTAATAAGGAAATGATGCAAAGCACAGATCACCCCTGATCAAATTATCATGATCAAGAGAGATAAGAGGATCTAAGATGTAACCATGTCTGTGTGTTCTTTCTTGCATATACTGCCTGAGATTGGCAGATCTAAGAATTCCATTCAGTTGTTTGGTATCTGTATTTATCTGTCAATCTCCAGGTATAATGTACAAATGGCGCCACTGTTAGTAGCAAGAAAGCAAACAAATTTATAAAATTCCATGAAGAAAGCTGCAGCTTTCATGCCAGATATAGGGTAAAATACATTGAAACGTATTTAAATACAAATATTTTTCATAATTTCAAATACAATTATAAATGTATTCAAATACAAATACCTTTTAAATACTTTAAATACAAATACATTTCAGACATGATAAACAAACTCATTTTCCCCTTTATTTCTGTTGATGCACATATTCTGTGTACTATTAGTAAAACATTATGTTTATTGCCGCTTACCCCATCATATGTCTCTATGGCCTGTGGGACTTTCTTACTCATAGTTACTACTTTTAACGTATTTAAATACAAATACTTTTCATTTTGGAAACTCAAATACAAATACTTGATAAAAGTATTTAAATACCTTAAAAACAAATACAAATGCTTCTGACCCCAAATGTACTTTTTTAGTTGTGTGTAATCGGTAGATAATAACTACATCAACATATATCCCGACAGGTACAAAGGTCGGGTGATAATTTTCAAAAGACTTAACCTGAAAGTGCAAATGAGTTTCAAACTTTCCCCTTTTTGTAAACCGAGTTGCATGATGAAATAAACATCCAGCTGCCGTCACATCACCAAGAAGTTTCTGGTCTGAAACATTACCAGTCAGTCAGGTCTGCGTAATGAGAAGCATATCAAGATCCCTATCTTTAACAATGTCGGAGGCGCCTCCGTGGTCTAACGGTAGCGTGTTGGATCAGAGATCACTACCACCCGTGTTCGAATTTCGGCGTGGGCATATCTGAAGGATGTTTCATCTTTGACTTCGCTTCATTACCTTTGGAGATTGCTCGGCCCATTTAGCGTACCAAGTGCACAAAAGTGGCCGTAAAACATCAATCATCCATCATATTTAACAATGTCAGATATCTAACCTCACCACATTTATCACAGATCGACTGACAATTTATTAGACTAATACGTCACATTTAAAAAACATTTACACCTGTACCAATTAGATGATGGTATTGGCGCAGCGATTAAATTACTTCCATCAGAATTTATCTGCTTTGGATGCTTACTAAATAACAGAAAAATTAAAATAAACTAATCTAATATAAATTTAATACTAGATCTACTAGAAATTAAACCCATTTTATATAATACGTAATCTATACTAGTTTCACTGGTGTAACATATCTGCTAGCTGAATTAAAACCAACAAAAAATCCGGTGCCATAACATCGAGAGCCGTTCATGCTTTCCGCCCCCGAAAGGTTCGAATCCGGGTCATAGCTATATTTGTGAGATCTTTCCCCAAGGAATCGCTCTGCGGCCGTATGTTCCAGATATGATCAGTGACGAGGCTAAGTAACTCAATTCAGCCCAATTTATGGTTTATCAGTATAAAATAACATCAACTGAACTCATCTCCATCAAAACGAGTCACACCTGACTACACCTGTTGCCATTCCGAACGAGCAATTACCAACTCCAAATCTGGAAACTCTCCGACAATCAGCACAGAAACGGCTAGATATACGATTGTAATAATCTACTTATCACCCGGTAGAAATAACATACAATATGTGTAATATAAATATAATATAATCGTAATATTATATTGTACACTTTGCTAATAGAAACGGAAATTCCTTTTTAATTTGCAGCACGTTCGTATTTCAATTTAGATATTGATCTGCTGGAGCTTTAATCTTGTGGGTTGAACACATCACGGTCAGTTAGACCAGTTACAACTAGTAGTCTTCTGAAAGGTAGAAAACACGAGATGACCTTTTCAGTGATCTATCAAATAGAATTAGCTCTTTATTTAATTAAGACTTTTTGCCTATTTCTGAGTCATAACATAATCCCGTAACAATGTTGTTGTATGTTGTTGTTTGTTGTTGTTGCTGCTGCTGCTGATGATGATGATGATAACTGTTAAATTTGATCAAACTTTTTTTATACTAGGACATATTGAACGATTGTAATTCTACTCGACAAGTGACTATTCGAAGGTAAAAAAACCTCAGTAATATACGTGTGTGTATGTGTGTGTGTGTGTGTGCGAGCGCGCGCGCGCGCGCGCGCGTGTCAAATTGCGTAAAATATCATTATTGATCTAAATAAGGGGATGCCATACTTAACGTATCAGATTTGGTTCGATTTAAAAACATTTATATATATATATATACTGACCTATTGTACCCTTATCATGGCATTAGACTGCTGGTTATCTCAATTGTAATCTAATATGTTTATCCGTTGTAATGTGACGACGTAAAATGACGAATTGTTGGAGGATTACAGCATTGTCATGTATCATCATACCGTTAATTATTGGATTATATTTCCAAATCGAGGAAAATAGGCCATTCCAACAGTTGTTTACACAGGAAATAAACAATCCGGATGTGGATGCGGCTAGGGAAAAGTTGGCAAAAAGCCAAGAAATCGATGAAAAGATTATACCACATGGTGGCGTTCTCGATGACGTATCGAGTTGCCGAAACCAACCCGATATTTATAACATCTCTAAAGTTTATGTTGATGTTGATAATTGGCAGACAGTGATTGATGATTTATTTTATGTTTACTCTGCTCACGTCGACTCCAGACAAAATAACGTCACTATAATCAGGATATCCGGTATGATGTCTCAACAGGAAGTGGATGTTCCACGAAGGAGACATTATTCTTGTCAGTTAGAGTGTGAGGGCAGTAAGGTTATCTATACTAGTAAAGCTGCCATTTATCATTTGGCAGGGGAATCTCCATCCAGGTAAGTAAACTTATTTTATGTTATTTGAAAAAACTAAATCACTGACAATAAACCCATAATTAACCTTATCGATTGAATTCTTCTTCTTCTTCTTCTTATTATTATTATTAATAGTAGTAGTAGTAGTAGTTGTTGTTTTTATTGTAATAATAGCAGTCATAATAATAATAATTATTATTACATTAGTGGTAGTAGTAGTAGTAGTAGTAGTAGTTGTTGTTGTTGTAATAGTAGCAGTCATAATAATAATAATAATAATAATAATAATAATTATATTAGTGGTAGAAGTAGTAGTAGTAGTTGTTGTCGTTGTTATTGTAATAATAATAATTATTATTATTATATTAGTGGTGGTTGTAGTAGTAGTAGTAGTAGTAGTTGTTGTTGTTGTAATAGTAGCAGTCATAATAGTAGTGACAGTAGTAGTGATGATGATTATGATGGTAGTGGTGGTAGTCGATGTAGCGGGTTGTGGGGGTTTGTAGTAGCAGCATTATGTTAGTAGTGTTAATTGTGATCACGGCCATGGTAGTAATACTTGTAGCAACTATCTGATATATCATGTTATCTCGAGTCCGACACCATTCAATTGTTGTTGTTTTTTTTTTTTTTGTTTTTTTTGGGGGGGGGTTGACGATGAGAGATGTCTATATGTAACTGGACTTTTCCTTCTTCAGTCGATAATTTTAGGACATATAAGTTTGCTGATTTTCGAGTATGGATCACTCAGAATGGTATAAAGGTGAATGACGATAATACAGGACAGTATTTCTTTAAATTCACTATATTATTACCTCTAATCTCCACAGGAAAACACCGGCATCATTCATTGATGAAACTTTCATTGCCACCAACTTGTCTATGAAGAAATATGAATTTAAATTTTGATAAATGCTTTTAATATTGATGAACATGCCACATCAGCGTACTGTCTGGAATACTTCTTGATTGTTGTATGGCGAATTCACCCTAATTATATACACGATTCTCTTGCTGGTTAAATGGTATAATAATAATAATAATTACAAAAGTTGTATTGCGCCAATATCCTCGAAAAGAATCAAGCTCAGTGGCATACCTATTACAAGGGTTGAGTGAACTCATAGTCCAGGTACTATTCGAAGTTCATCAACAAATGATCAGATGGACAGGAAACTTAGGAATGATAAACAAGTCTGAAACTATGCTATTTGATGACTTAATATGTTCAGGGAGTGAATTCTAAAGAGAGAGTAGGGACAATAACTAATAAGGTTTAACTATATGAATAATACATTTTCCATCTGAAAATCCTATCGGTATAAACCCAATCATCTAGCCCTGTACAGCTCATAGGATACGCGGGCATTAAAATACTCGCATATCTAACTGTAGAAAGGCTGCTCATAATAGTTATAAAGTTATAAAAGGTTACACGTCGATGGCATTAGTTTATAAATTTTTAAGGCATCACACACACACACACACACACACACACACACAAACACCACACACACACACACACACATATATATATATATATATAACATATATATAATATATATATATATATATATATATATATATATATATATATTGGTAATCAAATCATTAACATTATCAGTGAGAAGATGTTCTTCAGTTCCAGCAATAAATCGTCTGGAAATTCGAAACATTATTTTCCCGGTAATCTTATATTTACTGTTTAATATAGAATTCCATTAAATAACGACTAGCTTCAACCACATAATAGAGACTTATAGTTACTAAGTGATGAATATGTAAAACAACGAAAGATACCAAATTGATTGTAAATCAAACCTTTTCGAAGTTATGAAGGTAAATATAAAAATAGACATTCTATTGTTACTCTAAAATAGTACATATCATCTGTTAAAAGAGCGCTTTATTAGATCTACATTATTATTATTATTATTATTATTATTATTATTATTATTATTATTATTATTATCAGCTGATGGTAAGGGTTTAGTAACTAGTTAAGAAGTCATTTGTGACCCTGTGCTAAATGAAGCAGTTACTTAGTGGAGTCGAAGAGCCCTTACCAGAGAGATGTTTACTTGGGATAGATTAGCAAATGACCACTTACGTTATCTTCACGTCTAGATAACACGTGATAGCTAATCACTGATGACGTATTTCCATTGAAAGTGGGAAAATAATCGATCCAAGTGAAACTATGACTGATATAAGAGAATATGTCTTGCTATAACCCGGGAAGAAACACATAGGGTGGCTTTAGTGGTATTCGTGATAGACCCAGCGTAGAACGCTGGACCAATTACTTGAAATGTTTAAGAAAAATTAAAAATGTGTCAGTAAATGAAAATATGCCTTTGATTTTTAGTGCTCTAATATCTTGATTTTCGCTTACAAACAATGTTTCTCTTGCGACGTAAACATACAAATATCTTGCAAATACCTCTCGCGAATAAGAGAATATATCTTGCTATAACCTCTCGGACGAAGCAATATCATTTAGTGTTGTCTTCTTTTAGCCACTTCTTATGATATCCAGAAGGCCATCGTCAAAGTCAAATAGGATGCGATGATATGATTTAAACAAATGACATTTCTGCCAACTCTTCGAAAGCATGAGGTTATTGATACACCACACTCCGGCATTGCTATGGTCAATAATGTACAGATTTGGCGTTGATTGTCTCGTTGAAAACATGTCTTCAACATAGTTACCACAGCTTAATCGGGACTCCCGCTATTTCGGATCCATATACTCCAATTCAACATTTGCTGACAGTTTCAGTTCAGATAAACGAAATCATTAATGTGCTTGTGTTTTATTGGTCCAACATTAGGCTGGTGCATCGTCCAAGGCCGAGATCGAAAATAATTTAAAACAATTTTAAGTACACCTGACGCAGCTCGATATTGACCTAATTGAATCCATACGTATTTTGTCCATGTCATTTTTTATTGTTTATTACATATAAAATTAAGGCGCCTCCGTGGTCTAGCAGTAGCGTGTTGGACCACGGATCACTACCACCCGTGTTCGAATCTCGGCGTGGGCATATCTGAAGGGTGTTTAATCATTGACTTCCCTTCATACTTTTGGAGGTCGCTCGGACCATTTAGCCTATCATGTGCACAAAAGTGGCCGTAAAACACCAATCATCATCAACATCATCTTACTAAAGTGGGAGAATAGTGTAGTGTAGTTACACATGTAATTAGAACATAACATAAAAACTACATCTTATTTAGACTCAGCTGAAGTGAATCTTAATCAGCTAACATGAATCTGCTATATTTGACATGAGCAAGAGATTCGAGAACGAGCTGAACTAAGATAGCGTCCCTTTTACGGATTTGAAGATAGTATTTATTGGAAAAAGATTTCACGATTGGTAGTTTCGTAGTTTCTGAACAACGTTTGAGTTTAAAGTTCAGTGTTGATATCGGATAACAACTTGCCAAAGTCGGTGATAATAATCTACAGTACTGCAAATAACGATAATGAACGCATACACGGACGTAACAATTGACGTATCGTATTTACCGTAAAAAGTTAATCGTTTCGTGTAGGTCTCTAGAATGCAAGTTAGAAATAGGAATACCTTTCTGCAATTAAATTATAATTCATTATCATAAATGGTAGAACAACATAGAAATAAAATGCGAACTCTTGCGACAATAATGAATGTATTCTTCACAATACTCATTGTTGTGTTCATTATGCGCTGTAGTTTGTTGACAACAGTTCAAGACATGTCACGAACAGTTGTATTTTAGGTTTCCTGTTTTGAAGTGATTATTTCACAAAGAGGCTATTTTTCTTTTAGGTCAATGGTCCAGCTGCTAATACGAATTTGTATCAAGTATACAGCTGTCTGACATTACCAGAATTTTACTGGTTTCTAATCAGGTTACCATAGCTTGGTGGAGAATTGCAGCTCAAAGTAGATAACTGTGAGGTGATGAAAGCCAGATCGTTCTTATTTCAACACGATCTATAGAATAGTACAACCATTAAAACAGTTCTTGTGATTTCATCCAATTTCACAAACTGCATGAGAGGTGTCTGGAGAACTATAGTGTCAAAGGCTCTGGAAAAAGAAACCCGAAGAGGATATATACTGTCACCCGCATTTGGTCTGATGTGTGAATATTGATACATTCCTTTGAGCATGTTGTTAGCACTCTTGTTAAACTCTTTTGTTTAAATTTGTTTAGATCTTTGTTGAGTCTTCGTTATAAAACATTTCATTTTGATCACTATTGTTTGAGACATTTTATAAGTTAGGTTAAGATCATCAATACTCTATAATCACCAAAATTATATCCGATTTCTTATTTTATGGATGCATCGATGAACTGAGAAATCACGATTATTGTGGATAATCCAATCGGAATCCGTTCTGTTTTAAGAAATCGATTTCAAAATGATTCCAAATATTGTTTTCTGCCAATGTTAGTTTTGAATACAAAAATCCCTTGCAAGTTTATTATCGCTTTACAATATTAGCAGAAATTTCTAACTAATGTTGATGACATGTAGCAGTTCAGCTATAGTTGAACCATAACCATCGTACAATCTACGGGGAAAGAATAACATTTCTGAGGTTTATGCAGCATGTCATGTAATATTTCCTGACTCGCAATTCTGCCAAATACTTTGATTAATTGAGATTATTTATTCATGGTCCGAGCCATTGTCGATCATAAAATGATAAATCCTCAGTTGGATTAACATTCTAAAACATATAAATCTAGTTAACTGTTAGCAATATAAATCCTCTGTGAAGAGTGTATTATCATTTTAATATAAATATTGTTTAGGAAATTCTTATCTGGACTCTTTCCATGGATGAAGTGGTGATCACATTTGCCATTTTAACTTGGTCTCTAAGCACCATACAGTCTTCAATCTGGGCTTCCTAATTTCATCTGCGAATTCTAAAGCAGCCGTAGCCATCTTTCTTGTATACCCAGGATCTACAGTCATCGCTTAATGCCAGATGAAGAGAGTTAACTAAGGCACATCGTCAACGATTCTTGGTCTAATCTGAGTCCCGATGTCTTTACTGCATTATGAAGACAAGCTTCTTATTGGTATTCTTCCAAAGTACCATAAATGAATTAGTCTCATACCGCCTCTATGGTCTCATGGGTTAGAGCGTGGATCATCTTACTCGTGGGTATGCTGTGCGGGAGGTCGGAGGTTTGAATCTCGGTAGTGCCACTGTAGTAGGAGGAGTTCATCAACCAAACAACTTCTCTCGATACTCCCTTCACATAGCTCTCAGGTCATCTATTGGTTGAGGAGAAAGTGACGGTGTAGGCTGATGTATAGGCTGAGGTGTAGGCCGAGGTGTATGCTGGGGTGTAGACTGAGGTGTAGGCTTGGGTGTAGATTGAGGGGTAGGCTGAGGTGTACACTGAGGTGTAGGCTGAGGCATAGGCTGATGTGTAGGCTGAGGCGTAGGCTGGGGTGTGGGCTGAGATGTAGGCTGAGGTGTAGGCATACTCATTTGTTATACCGCTTTATCTGGCCAATCAGCGGCTGGGGATGATAGCGCCAGTATCACCGATTATACAGGATATTACATTATGTCAAAAATAACATAGAACAGTGTAAAATTATTTAACCTCAATTTCTCGGTGTATATCAGTGATCAGATAAAGGTATGTTTAGTCCCAGGTCAGTTATCCTATCAGCTAATATTTATTTATTTCCAATTCTCTAACAGTGATGACACTTATAATTAACTTACCTTGTACTTTACCATATTCGCGGTAACCTAACAATGAGACAGCTTTAAGAATTGCGTGAAGAATCTCACCTGAGCTGAGACCTTCTGCATCACAACTGACATATGTTTAAATCTTATTGGTATCTACAGTTAGGCGTTGACATTTTCCTATCGTACATTAATCTCCAGTTGGCACCAATTTATATTACAAGCTGGACGACATTTGTATCTGATCTATTTGTTTTTTAATCCCACACAATTGAAATTTGTTATAAAGTGCTAAGTCCCGGATGAAGGTTCGCGTTTGAGAGCTTTGTCGTTCACACACACAATGGCTTATCCTATTCTATGACGAATAGGACAATAATCGAAGATGATATTCAATAATGAACCATATCTTCCTGAACAATATTGATTAACAAATTATGTAGATTTGACATACGTTACAATTAATGGTCCTTAACGTTCGATTTAGAATTCGCTTTTTACTAAAACCAAAAGTCCCAGTAAACTGTTCCATATATGAACTGTACTGACTTTTCTGGATGAATATTTGGAATAAATGACTTTCGCGAAATACTTATTTGTATTGCATAAGCTCACACGTACGCACGTACGCACGCACGCACGCACGCACGCACGCACGCACGCACGCACGCACGCACGCACATAACGTTAAATAGTTGCCATTAGCATTACCTAGTATACAGCTTCGTAAGTACAATGACGTTTATCATATATTAGTACACTATAGGAACTGAAAATATATGCACCACGGTTGTTATATGATTATCAAATTATGAACTACTGTGATCATTCTTTGTATACTGTTTTAATTCTATTTGAGGATCTCTAGCCATCTGTGATTATTATATTTCCTGTGAGAGGTCCAATAAAATATCGTCATTAGACCCCCCCCCCCACACACACACACTCATTGAGTATATTTTTCATAATAATAATTATCTCTATAGACAACTAGCTGTGAGATACGATACGTTCAATGAATCAATATAATCGAACAACACTTACTAGTATGATATATAGATTATTGATACTGTAGAAGTAGCGAGATTGTGTACCACGTTCTAGTAGTTGAAGACTTCCTTGAATCGTGCAGCATCGTGTGAGGAAATAAATGACTCATTCGGTTGAATAGGTGCTATAGTTATCGGGCAAATAAATTTAAAAAAAACGCCACATAAACGGAGCGGGCTGGCTCCTTGGTAGAAGATAAGAAGGTAAGTGTGCTAACAATGAACCACGGCACTCCCACCAAGAGGCGTCATCCGCCGCTTATGTAAAACTATGCCCAATACAAATTCATTATTAAAATATAAACTGTCGTTAGCAACTGTTACAGCATTGATCAGGCGTAGAATATGTGATGAAAACGTGGCATTTATATTATTAAGTTTCATTGATTTTGTTTTTCTCTCATATTGATTCCACTTTGTAAGTTGATATATTGCGCCATTGTTACACCATCGCTGTATACTAACCCTAACTATACCCCGCTATACTGAACAAGTTCCCGTCGGCTAAATTTTAACATGCTCAACTATTGGAAGATATTAGCTCTGTCCGGTATTTCTATGATGATCGCTACTGGATTGTATCTCGGCTTTGAAGGAGACGCGGACGGTTCTCTGATGTACAAACGGGGGATGGATATTCGCCAACCAGTTGAAGATTGCGTTCGTGGTGGTTGTAATTCTACGAATTCGGAGGGAATTACGTCGGCAATAAGGGGAAATATCGGCGAAAAGATGATGCCATTTGGGGACATTATCGATGGCGTCGTAACCTGTCATAACCTGGCTAATGTTTACGACATCTCAACGGCTTATCGTGTTGTAGATAATTGGCAGACAGTGATTGGTGATCTACTGTACGTTTATTCTGCCCATGCCGACCCCAGATACAACAATTTCACCATAATTAGGATATTCGGTATAATGTCTCGACAGGAATTGGTCGATCCAGGAAGGAGGATCTATTATTGTCAGTTCGAGGAGAGTAGGGCCATCTACGTTACAGAAGTACGGCTACACACATTGGTCGAACAAATGCCACCGAAGTAAGAATTCTGATATGAAAAAAGAGAGCCAAAATTAATGTAGTCATTTCTGCCTTTGTCTAGCCGTTATACTTTATATTATTATTATTATTGCGATCATCATCATCATCATCATCATCGCTATTATTATCATTTGCACTAGTAGCAACTGCAGTAGTCATACTAGTAGCCGTATTGGTGTTGATCACGGTGTTGGTGCCAGCAGCAATTATATAATTATGCGCCAGTGAGCTCGATTCTTTTTCGAGGATATTGACGCTATAGAAGTTTATAATTATATTATTTGTACTGTTACAATATCGTTTCTATATTCTGCTTTTTCTCTGCAATTTATTGTAAGCCATTTTAGGTCTTCTCCACATCCATCAGTGAAAACAACGAAATTCTTTTGATCATCAAATGTTGTTGACTTGAGGATCGATGATACCAGTTTGTATTGAAACATAAACAAAACGCCGCAAAACGGAAGTCAGAGAGAGAGAGAGAGAGAGAGAGAGGAGAGAGAGTATGTCATGAATATATATATATATATATATATATATATATATATATATATATAATTGACGAGTAGAGGACAATAAATATGTATTTTGATAGTTTGGCGGCGACTTCAGTGCTAAAGGCGTGGATTTTTTGCAGAGATGTTTCTGTATGTTATAAATTAACAGTACGAAATTTTACACAGATTCTGTCGATGCCCATTTTGATTAACTGTTTCGTAAAGATTCGCTTCTTTGAACAAGCGAACATTCTAGATAATGACTACAAAGAATGTAACCCGCGAAACGAATGTTCTGAAGAAATCTATAAGATTTAAGAACTGGCTATAAATAAACCTCATTCAAATATCAGTCTGGTCATTCGCAGAGCTTCCCGTTTATGAAATCTTAAAACACATATTTTGAATTAAGGTGTTTACATCTTGTATCTACATATCACATCCTAGGTTATGACAACATTATTATTTCCAGTCTTTAAACAGTTATGTCATATGAGTTTGCACCTTCATTTTTGAATGGTGAAATTAATCACCATATTATGTGCACCACAACACGCCATGATTTTCCCACTCTATAAACTGTAAAAGATAAGAAAATGCACTGCAATTATTTTTTGGATATTATACCCGAATAGTAGTAACACATAAATTGAGCACCAGTCATAGCCACAATTGTTTTCCACCTGATTGCCCTCTGCAGGTAGATGTATAACAACCAAATAGCTTGTCCTGTCAAAATATCCGCTGCCGAAAACTTTCCTCAATATAAGACAATTTCTGTATATTTAAACCGTCTAAAATTTGTAAACATGAACCTATAAGCCATCTTCTTTGATACCACTAAAACCACACTATTTACTAAATTCGACCCTTCAACCATTTGACATATATTTGAATTACCTTGATACCAGATCTACGGAGTAGTGAAGGCACAGCCTCTTCAAATCTCCGGTCAAATCTTGTTTTCTATGCAAGATATATTCTTTTATAAAAGGTTCACGGCAGATTGTAATGCTCCCAAATTGAATTTTTGTCTAATTGAGATCTGAATGTATTTAATGTAAGACTGTCTACTACGTGCGCGGGAAGTGCGCTGGTAGCCCGTTCCAATCGTTTGTCACCCTCTGGTGTTTGACATGTCGGCCAGTGAGAAGAATTGGCTAGATTCCAGTCTGTCTGTGCCCTTCAGGATCCTATACACTTGAAACATGTCGCCTCGTCTCCTACGATAGTACAAACATGGGAGTCTCAGGGCTTCTAACCCATCTTTATATGGCAGACTTAGCAAGTTTGGTATCAGCTTTATGGCTCTCCTGTAGATCGTTTTCGACTTCCAGCTTGTCACGTCGGAACCTTGGACACCAGATCAATTTTCCGTATTCCAAATGAGGGCGTACCATAGTGGTGAATAGCCTGTGGATTGTCATCTCGTCGATGCAGGTGACTGTTGCCCTAACAAGTCCAAGCATTCTCGATGCTTTGGACACATACACATTACCTTCACCTTCCTACAACTTCCATCTATATCAAACCGTGACCCGGTCTATTAGGTAAATTTAAGGACCGACGATATACTAAATTTATCAAATAAACATTCTATTACTGGGTTATTTGGATGACATAAACTTGAATTCTTCCCATCTGTCCTTTTTCGGAAACATGTTATAACGTACTGATAAGTATTATGCAAATGGTGTTTTTAAAGGATGCTGACCAGAAACACGACTTATAGCCTATGCATGTTCAGTATCCTGTGTTTCGGTATTTGTATGTAAGTCTATTGTTGTGTTGTTGTGTGTTGGTGTCAGTCCATTTTTACTAAACTTCTCGTACGTTGCCAATGGAAATAATAATATTAATAATGTCTATTTAAAAAAATGCCGGTATGTAGGGACCATTCCAAGGCACTGTATGGTGAAACTCTCTCTCTCTCTCTCTCTCTCTCTCTCTATATATATATATATATATATATATATATATATATATATATATATTGAACACGTGGGTGGTAATAACAGATTAAAACATTTCAAGATTAATTAATTAAAGCTTTTTCGATATTTGGCACTTTGTGAGCTACATCATTCTGGAGACGCAAAGTGGAATGGTGTTTTAAAAGACTATTTTACTAATATAATACCGAATGGCATCAAGATATAAGTGAAATTTGAAGTAATATCGCTGTGCAGTGACCCCAAACGGGTCGTGTGTGTATCGTACTAAAGGTTCAACAACTGAACCTTGTGTAATGCCCGATTACAAGCGAATGGCATCAGACAGATTACGGACAAACAGACACGTTCGGGTAACGTTGTTATAAATAGGACCGATACCATTCAAGCCTTTTACTGGACAAACCATACTTTGATGGCAATGGTCGCGTCACAGCTAATACGTCTTTCATCTTCATGGTATGTATTGTTTTGCCATAAGTGAACTCTGTCGCCTTGAGATTATACGGTAATCGTTTTGGATAATCTATAGAGAAGACCCTATCATAAGGTTTCTTGATAGGTTTCTTTTTCCAATACGCGGTAGAGGTTTGTGTTGGCGAAATACAATTCAAATCATGTTCATTAATGATGTATTTACTATCGTTTCTGTATTGCGATTGGTCAGTTGTCGACGGTAGACGTCGGATGTTGTCGTCATCAGTTCAAGCTGTCGTCAACCTGAATGAACTTTCTCATACTATGCTAGAGCAATTTAGATATGTAATGCCTATGATGATGATTGATGTTTTACGGTCACTTTTGTGCACATGGTAGGCTAAATGGGCCGAACGACCTCCAAAGGTAATGAAGCGAAGTCAAAGATGAAACAACCCTCAGATATGCCCACGCCGAGATTCGAACACGGGTGGTAGTGATCCGTGGTCCAACACGCTACTGCTAGACCACGGAGGCGCCCTAATTTGATATGTAATAAACAATAAACATGGACTCATGATCAGAGTTATAAGTTAAATATTGTATGATATTCCTGTAACATTAATAATAATAATGTAGATTTAATAAACCATTCTTACATAATGTTTCGCTTACACCTTTATTTATTTATTATACACAACCATATTATCATCATCATCATCATTAGTGGTAGTAGTAGTAATATGTCTATTTGGGCTCTTCCCAAATGACTCACGCCTATCTTCAAGACTGCCAATACTCTGTAATTTTAACAATAATATGTCACAAGCGGACAACATAGATCGGTAGATATACACTATAGCTATCTGTACATACATAAAAATATGTGCACCCTTTATCAAATAAAATTTCTTTTTAGATTTCAATGAATTTTTTGCGAGCATTTTCTGTTTTTGTCTGATATGTATGATCCATACGATACCAAAAAAAAACCCCGGTTTTTAAAGTGGTTGCCATAGATTGTAAAACACATAGTCGTGTTTTGATCCAAACTGCTGACCGACTGATTGTCTCACTCACTCACTCACTCGGTCACTAACTAACCATATTCCCGTTATTTTATTCCAGATTTCGAACAGTGGAGTTTCAATGTCGCATTCCCATCAAACCGTGGTCCATGCCTCGGGCGATCGTCTCCATAACAACGGAAACGTGTACAGAGCCCAATAACCACTTAGCTGTACGGCAGAACTACAAAACTGGCTTCAAGACGAATTTCACTTTGTGTTTGAACGGTGTTCTGAAACACGCCAACGCCAAGTCGAGCACGCTACTGGAGTGGATAGAGCTAAACGGGTTATTGGGCGCTGACCATATTTTCATATACAACTTTACCGGCCCCGCCGCGCTGGATCCGTATTTGAAGTATTACGAAAGAAAGGGCGTCTTGACCGTGCTGCCGTGGGATTTGCCTATCCACTTCCGGGAAGATCTCGACGAATTCAGCCACGATTTTCGCATCGTCTGGAACTACGCTCAAACGGCCATGCTGAACGACTGCCTGTACAGGAATATGTTCGTCGCCAGGTATCTGGTCTACCTCGATCTGGACGAATTCATCATTCCGCAAGAGGCCGACGTTTGGACTTGGCGCCGGATGATAAAACATGCCGGGAAAAACTGTACCAAAGATGTGGGTTCTTATTGCGCGAGAAATGGCTTTTTTCAAATGGCGGCGGTCAATATCTCGAACGCGGATACGTACAACCTGACCACCGCACTTCATACGGTCATGTTTAGGAAGATAAAAGACTGCTTCGGCAGAAGTAAATATATCATAATCCCCGAACGCGTACAACTTCTGAATATACATTTCGTCCAGGAATATTATAACGGCTTGTATAAAGCCTGCATTTTGTCACCGTCAGTAGGCTTCTTACATCATTACAGACCCCTAAACCGGCATAAACCTACGGAAACCAATCTGGCCGCTTGGAAGTTTAAGGAGAATGTCATAAAGCGAATGGATCATGTTTATGACGAAGTACTTAAATAAATCATTTCTTACTACGTCCTTAAATGTCTATACGTCTAAGATTTGGTTTTCGCGACGGATCTATTTGTATATATGAGTTGCAAACCACACACACACACACACACACGTTACAATTAATCTGTATAATCAGGTAATATGTATATTACCTGAATTTTTTTGGTAATCTGTATTAAATCTCATTTGCAATAGACGTATTACCTGAACATTTCAGGTGATATACATATTTCCTGATTATACAGATTAACTGTAATATATATATATAGTACAGGAAACAATCTTAGAACGTGTAAGTTTTTAAATGCCACTTTCAACATCCGGGACAGAAGTACAACAGAACTCGTAAAGAAATACAAGGAATCAAATTAGAGACAACATTTTGAAGAAAAAAAAATATTATAAAAAGACTGCAGCAAGATCGGTAAGTACTACATGAATTACTAAACAAAATTAAATATCATTGCGCCTGAAAGTTCAACAACTTTTAGTTTTGGACATTGCGAAAATAAGTGTGCATGAGGCCTGCGAGTGTTAATAGCTTAACGAATTCATTATTGATATATGTTATTTGAACTAAATTTAAATATACTCTTTTCGTTCACTTGTTGACTACACTAAATATGTCATAATAGCTGTTGATGTGTGGTATTGTGGTCTATTAGAGTGCGTCATGTGGTTCCAAACCTCTAACTTCAGCACTCGAAGTTTCTGAGTTATATAATAATAATATGTGATATTTATATAGTCCCTATTCAGCTAGAAGCTGCTCTAGGGTGCTTTACAATATTATTATTATTTACAGTATTATTATGATGTAAATAGTAAATTTGGCTTCTGTGGTATTAATTCAGTCAAAGAATGGATCAAATGACCGACAATGATTATTGGGTAAAGTGGGTTACCTCATCCTTAGTCCATATCAATCTAGCCTCTAACCATTGACTAGTCCAGCTTTCATAGAGTGATATATGTGCTATAAAGGGAGTTGAATAAATTGAAACAAAATTGATTATATAACTCAATTTTGTGAGGAGAGTGTCATCAGGGTCTCACACTTTTGATCAATGACATATACTAAGCTCCACGTTTCACGAGTTAAAAATATTTTATTTGACATTTAAATATCAACCATAAAAATCAAACATGTTTTCTGGTGAATATCTAATAAAGTAGTCCACTTGTAATAAATAATATATATATATATACATATATATATATATATGGCTTGTAAATGATTGTATCAAATAAACTTTTAAAGTTTTGAATATATTTATCTATCTATCTATATATATCATAAATAAAAAATTGATTTGGAAATAATGTTTGTAGGCAGAAGATAGCTATCATTATTGATGGCTTATTGTTTTAACATATTGTAAAAGGCATAACACCTACATACAAGTACCTTTATTTTATTTTACACATGAGGGATATGCTATCAGGCACATATGTGTGCACAACAGTTTTCACTGAATACGTATTCCGACATATGTGGAATTACCATGTTTCTACTGTGATTTGACGTCTCCTTTTCTTATAGATTTTTCGTCAAAGGAAGATTCATCTTTCAATTTACCTCATAACCATAGTAGGTCATTTGATCCATTCTTTGACTGAATCAATACCACAGAAGCCAAATTCACCATTTATACCAGATCTTAATGCTAGTAAAATTGTTCTCTGTTGGCTTGTTTAACTTCAGACTATTTCAAACTGTTATGAACTAGGTTAATAACAATATTCGAACAGTTCACATTTTATTTATTCAGCATTATATAGTTATAACAATTCATCAGATTGCACGAGTACAATGTTGAAAAGGAGAATGCTAGTTTTCAAAGTCAACATAATCTAAACAAACAAATAATAACAGCGCTCTCTAATACATACACACTGATTTCTGCTATGCATGAAAATGAGAACTTTTTACCAAATGCTTTACATTTCTGGCTAACAACAAACGAATTGGTTCAAATATTTCATTACCGAGACACACACAGACAGTTTACATACATAATGTTCAAACACACAATTCAGACTATTATACTGATTCTAGTGGTAGTGGTATATTAGTAAGTTGGTGGTTTCTACTAAAATCTTACTAACAAAGCAGAACACGCACCACCAACATCCATATTCCACAGATTATTACGCCAGCAATGATAGAGTAGGCCCCCCCCCCACACACACATATATATATATATATATATAGTACAACATTAATACATTGAAACATTCTGGTGACATATTTCAATGACAACAATTTCTCTCCCAAATTTGACAGTGCAATGGAAAAACTGTAAGATGTAAAACCCTAGAAGAATCCAGATTATCCATAAACATATGTAGGGTAGACACTGGTCTTTTGACCAAAGGAAGCCAGCATATTAAATAATCGTTTTACATGGCTCAACTCTTACAAGTAGCTATAGTCAATAAAGACACGTACTCCATGTAATATCATTTGATTTTCTCTTTGAGTTTATATTATATTACAAATATATAGTATACCCACTGTTTTATATCACATGTTCAGGTTTTTTCCACTGAAATAGGGATAATATAATGAGCCATAATTAAATCTTTAATCAGAACATTGTCTGCGTTTCATGATAGTTCGATAGTCACACCCTGCCCGCTACTAACAATGGAGAGGTCGGGGAATATGGAAGAGGCCATTCTCCATGAAATGTCCGTATAAAAGTATTTTACTTCCTCAGACTGGCTTTAAAACATTTATGGTAATCACTTGAGTTATATAAGAAGATGAAAAGAATCATTCACATAAAACAAAAATACGGAAAGACAACAATTTTTGATTGATCATTATCAGCAGCAATCACTCTACACTGGCATCCAGTATGAGATTACAGCACCACGGTTCGTAGACAAAATGTTCAAATCAAAATAGTATAAATGTTCAAATCTATTAATCCACCAAACTTATTCCATTGTATCTGATATAGAGAACATATCGGTTGATCTGGTAAACACCCATTCTAAACATTGAATACTTAAGCGACTGGTTATGAACATATGTCAAACGATGTGACAACATCACATAATAACACTGAGTAAATTAAATGAATAAAATATCCATTTGTCATCACATCAAAGGCAGCACCCGATGTGATGTCTTACATTGGCTGTCTCTGTACATCAGCTTAGGTCACAATGCTAATAATAGGTGGTTTAATTAAGGCCAACAACCACTACAGGGTTCATACACATTTTGACATATCAAATTCCAGGACTTTCAAGGACCTCCCAATGACAAATTCCAGGACCTTTTCAAGGAATTCAGGAACTCTTAATTGGAGAAAACATACACCCACATTTCCAATAAAAGTAGCAGTGTAGTGGATAAACATCGAACTAACACAAAACACTGGAGATCAGTTGCGTGCAATGGGTAGGAGTGAGACTTGACATTTCGGAAGAAGTGCAACGACTGAATTCCTGTACACTTATAATTAGAAAAATGGAATCCAAATTTCATACACGATCCCCCTCCCCTTCCAAAGTAAACTCATTATTTCAGGTGTATTATGATAAAATATAAATCAATTACAGCACCACTGCAGGAGTGTAATTTAAGGCTTTTAATTAATTATTTAATTGTATAATTTGACCAAGATAACATGGGGATGGTTTTGGTAGGCATCCTATTGGTATGGTGTACTGGAGTGACTGGCCAGGGCCTCGCAGTTATAGGAAGGCCATTGAAATCTAGCTTTGTTAATCTAATTATATATATATATATATATATATATATAGATATATATATATTGGCAGTGGATTCTGAAGCCCTACACTGAATTAGTTAATATCAAGACCACATCCTCCTCGTAGTTAAACAACCAGTAATGGTTTCAGTTCATACTTTTATGTGTACAATTTTGATGTACACCATGGACTGTTTAACATTTCTGTGATTTCAATGATTGCAGCATCTTCTAAGTGTAAATCACTCAATATCAATGTCATCAAAAGCACCACTACTCCGTATCTTTATAGCGCTCGTCTCGATATCTTCCAACTCCTTCATGTTGAGGAAATCTTTCACCGTCGTTGGTACTGGCAGGAGTTCGACCTTGTCGGATGCCCGATAACCGAGCATTCGTCGTATGCAGCCTCGGCAGAGCTCCCTCAATGCCCATGGTGTGTGCATCCTCTGATGGATCCAGTTGGTTAGATCGAGACTGGTGACCTTCAGAACGAAGGCCTCGGGACCATTGTCGAGCCACGTGTTGAAGTCAAACTTAACTGGGGCAACCATTTGCTGAGAAGATGCTGATCTCAGCATGTCAATCATGCCCATTTTCACAGCACTATAGGTCTTGAACACTTTATGCTTAGTCTTCAATTGAAGTTCGTGGGCTGCTTCCAAACAAAGGTCTGTCAGTTTGAGAAGATCAGCATTTTCTACTTGAATGTATTGTTTTGGTGAAGTAGTTTCATCCAGAGACTCTGGATTAATAGGACCTTCATGATTCTGATTTCCTTCTGAATGATGAGATCTATTCTGGGAACTCTGTAATGATCCAGGAAGCCTCACCACTATGTGGTCAATAGAAGCACCGTGTTTGATCAACATCTGTGTTGTATCGCGCCAGCTGCACTTCAGCACCAAGTCAAGTGCTGATTCCCCGAATGAGTCTGTGGATGCGATTAAATGCTTTGTGCACTTGTGTTTACAGATGATTTCCACGCATTCTACAAAGCCAAGAAATGCCGCCAGATGTAACAAGCAACTGTTTGGTTGAGTAACGAAGTCCTCAAAATGATGTCTGTCGAGGAGGAACCGAAGGATTTCAGGTTGTTTAGATTGGACAGCTTCCAGGATGGGAGTTCTTCCTGTGCTATCAGCAATATTGAGAGAAGCTCCATGAGTCAAAAGACAGTCTACACAGTGACAGCAACCACTTGCTATAGCCCAGTGTAGCACTGTTCCTCCATAAAGCTGTTCCCTGTAGTGTAAGTTACACTGTGATGCCAGTGTCGACACGACACTACAGTGTTTACGTTCACAGGCCAACATTATTGGATTGATTCCAAGATGTGTTCTGACATCAGAATTAGCTCCCCTGTCCATCAGAATTTGTACCAAATCAGCATCACCAGCAAATGCTGCATAATGGAGTGGATAATGACCCAACTTGTTGCAGATGTTTACATTTGCACTGTGAGATATCAACTTCATCACTGATGTGGCATGACCAAATCGACAAGCAATCAGAAGTGGTGTGTTTCCTCCCCAGTTCAGTGCATCTAGATTATGACCGGCAGCAACTAGCATCTCAATTATTTCACTATCTCCCTTTTTCGCTGCTAAGTGCAGTGCATTGGACTGGTTAAATTTTCCAAGGTTGACGTCACATTTCCTTTCTATGAGTAGCTCAATCATGCCAAGACGGCTGTACTTCACTGCCAGAAACAATGCTGTTCGTCCCTCTCTATCCTGGTAGTTGATGTTGGCGCCAGCACGAAGCAGTATGTCGAGATGTTCTTTACGATCTGTCAGCATGATGGTCCGCATCATCAGCTGGTTGATCTCCTCATGCGGGATTGTCAAAATCAGTTCGGACAGCTCTGACATGTCATCGTGCAGCAGCGCATTGATAATGTCAACAAATCTGAAAATGAGCAGCAAATATCCAGACGTTAACAGAAGCTTGGACGCAGTGGCATGAACTACATCGGAAAATTGTACATATTGAATATTCTGTGCAAACGTTCATAACAAATGTGCATGTTTGTGAGTTAACAAACACACACATGTAATGCTTTGAATAGTAAATAAAAGTGCACTACATAATGGCTGAGGGAAGTGGCCTATTCAGCTCCATTTTATATTCATCCATGGCAATCTGAGCCCTCCTTTACGTTTTCCTATATTTGATAATAGTTGTATTATTTGCATTATGTTTTACCTCTATTTATATGACACTGATCAGAGCCATTAATATTTAGGCGAAGTGAAATGTTACATAAGAAAATAATTTCAAACAGACCCAGAAATATTGATATAAGCACTAACATAATTGACATGCATGCAAGATGTACCCTAGTTACATTTTTATCAATGGACAAATGGATGGATAGGTGGAGTGTAATGATGCAATGGCACAAGTTATGCAATTTTGGCACAAGTTATGCAATTTGGTGTTAAATGGCATTAACAAAATTAACACACACCATACAAGCAGGCTTTTTAATATCAAAAGAACAAACATAATGAATAAGTTAGGGTTAGGGAAATTAAAAACACTGACAGTTATGTGACAAATGGAATTAGTAATGCATAAACTAAGATTCAGATGATAAGATTAAAGAAGCAATAGTAATGAACAATGACAGAATTATTGACTAACTAAGATATGTGTGCGTGCCAGTTATATTTTATATATATATATATATATTATTATATATATATATATATATATATGTGTGTGTTAAAAAGAATAACTTCTTTGAAAAATTTAAAACTTAAAAATAATACAAACTATGTCTTCATGTGTATATTATAACAGGGTGTAAACAGTTCACATAGAAAGCAAATGCAACTATGGATACCGGGATTTAGCCTGCAGTTAAAATTAGTGCATTAAATGTTTTAGAATTCAATCATCACTTATCAAATTTAATATCTGTCAATATTTAAACAAAGTGTAATTTAATTTCTAAGTTATCACAGGTTTTTTTTCTTCTTCTTTTGAATAATTCAGAAAAAAAGGTTATTGGTTAAATATTGCCAACGTACTTGAGTGTAAGGCTACCATTTCTCCTCACTCCACTGAGATAAAGTCAAGAAGAAAAATGTATATCAATGCCAGTAGCAACGCCAGGTGGGCGCTATTAACAACCTCTGAAGTTGGTTTTTGTTGACATTTATCTGCTGCCAAATAAAATATTTTTTGTGAAATATGCACCATTCAGACATCTACTGGAGTGGTGCTCCACTTGATAACATGGTCCGATGGTTTTTAATGACAGTGGGTTTGATGGATTTGTCACCTTAGCACAACAAAACAACTTGCATCATTTTGGCATGAATGTATGTGGCTGATGGACTTTCTCCAAATGTAGATGTAAGCTGCATTGTTATTGGTTAGAAGATGTGATTTCTAAGCCAACAGCCAATAAGAGGATCCATTTGAAAGACATATGGAATGATTGGTGTTTTGTTCACATATCTGAGCTGTCAAACTGACGGATATGTCAAAATAAAATGTTGTTTCATCAGTTGTGGTGAACTTTCTAAGACCCCCCCCCCATATATTTCTCAACAGATTCACACTGATCACACTTCACAGGAATGTTCTTGGGACAATCAAAAATGGGGAAAACAGTGGATCCATGGCAGAATTATCACCCTTGATAATAGCAATATCAAACATATTTATACTTTTTTCACTAAATATTCAGTATAGGTAAATAAAAAATGAAAATAATTACATGTTATAAACTAGTTTTCCTTGATTTGCCTTTGATTAAAAAAAAAGACCACCGGGTATATATTTTCCCTGTTCAATTAAAACAAAAATATATATATATATATATATATATATACAGAAGTACATACAAAACCTTAGTCTTGTTTATCTCCAAGCTAAGACTTCTCCGCATTTATCCACATGAACTGTTAAGGTACCCAGTAAATTTTCCATTTTTAATTCTGTTTTACAACTCATCACATCAGCTAATGCCAGTAACAATAATTACTGTATATTACCCACGAATAAGTTGAAGAAATAATCTTGAATCTAGTAGAAATAAGGATAGTCATCTTCGACATGAATTTTAGCACACAAGCAGAAAAATACTGGATGGAAGTTATCGATGAGCAAACCAAAAGAGTATGACTGTTAATGGAAGAAATGAACACTAATGGTTATCAGCTCACTGACATATCCTATTTCATAGAGGATGACCACACACACAATTATACCATGTACTATATTTCCTATACAGTAAGAGTCTCTGTGAACAATTCAAAAGGAAACTCACCGCAAGTTCATAAAGTGCGATACTACTAGTACTTATTACTACCATTGAATGTCTGACACACGACAATACATTTTGGTAGGATAAACTTTAGGTGGCAAAACCCATCAAGCACTGCAAGGCAAGACCAGACTTAATCTCTTAAGCCAAATAACCGATCAAAAAGAACTAGAACATACAAAGTACTTGTCATGGATTCTAAATAGAATGGATTCATTGTGATAAATTCTAAATGACATCACTTAATTCTTTTGCAGTATCAAGTTCATTATTAACTATGTGTGGGCTTCTACTAATTATACACCTTGATGTGTGAAAGTCATAACTGAAATACTAATGCATTATTACTATTACTAGTATAAATTCAGGCTAAATAATAGAACTAATCATATTCTAGTTCATTATTATAAAACGAAATAACTTCAAATGTAGTTAATCAGATTGGAACATACAGCATTTGTTTGCCACGGATGATGATTGTTTAGATTTTGAAGGTTTTGGTTAAATAATGTTGGTGTGAAAAAATCATATTTTTGCATATAATATCAGCATTCTATTTTAGACCACACTCCACGTCACATGTACGAATCATCGCAGGTACATATATCATTATGTGTCATAGGAATTACGTTAAAATATTATATTCAAGTGTAATTGCAAATCGTAATCTATTTCATTAATTATTAATGCAGTCATAATTGTAATCATTGTATTCTGAAATATTAGTAATTGATTACCCTGGTCCTGTAATTACCCCATGCCTGCAGAGAAGTAGAGCTTAGTGGAGTTAATACTAATGTATGCATTATATCTGACTCTCTATTGGAGGCAAATCAAATAGAGAAGAAGAAAAAGCATATAGCATAATAGCCATGCTTCTATGTTTAGAAACCAATGGTGCCTAGTCCGGAGTGATTCATATTTAAGATGATAGTAACCAATTTCAATTAATATGATTTTATTATGAGTATGTTTGATCAGGGAAACAAGTATGAGTAATGTATTAGAGGAAAATCCAGAGCTCCTACCAGAACTATGTCGTCTCCAGACAGATGATATTACTCTGCCTAAGGCACTGGGACATGATGCTACACACGTGCCAAGACAAAAACTATAGTGTGGTGGAAGTGTGTTGTATCATCTGAGTCAGTGTCACATGAGTTGTCATCACTTGCATTGAAATTACGTTCTCTACCAGCTACTGCAGCATCCATGGAGTGAATCTTGGACTGGATAGAGCCTCTAAGTTGTTATAGGTGCCTTCATGGGAAGGTGGAGATAGATTGGTAATTTGTTTTGTGTGACTCACTGACTGATAATAACAAATCTGTGAATATGTTCAATAAATATATATATTGATACACATTAAGTTTCTTATTTGTATTATCATAAGATGGAGGAATGCTATCTTGGTTAGTTATAAAAATAGCAATGAATGGAAGAGCAAAACTGAAAAATATTACATTAATAATGAACAAAAAATATTATTTCCCAGTAGATCTATTTCCCACTTAATTTAGGAGTATTGGACAGGGCGGTATTTCCTGGGAAATACCACCCTGGTATTTCAGGGACAACCCTGATGAATATGCACAAATTTTAAATAAAAGATAGGAAATAATTATCTGATTATATACATAATAAGCACAAGTCTTTGAATTCATATACAAGTATTGAGTATTCTACATCATGAGCACATCCAGATACTTTAATATATGTAACCAAGAACAAGAAGTACAGGTATATGAGTTATTTGGTGACAGTACCTTTAACATCTAATGGTTATCAATAATAATATAGAGTATGGGGAAAAATAATAAAATATCTACCTAGACTAGGGATGGGGCGATTCGATTTTTTGATTTTCGATTTTCAATATTTAGTCAACGGTTCGATTTATTCAAGATACTTTACTCAAGCATGCCAGTGATCACACATACTTTTCAATAAACTAATGTTAAAAAGTTTAAAGTAGCAACTTTATTTTTAACAAACAGTTATTAATTGTAAATGAATTTATGATAAAAACAAATGAAATGGCTAGAAAACGATCTAACTATAGATGAACTTATGGTGAATAATTATTTTTACATACCAGTATATTTATAATTAAATTGCAATTACTAGAATTAGATTTCAACACCAAATAATGTCTTAACACGTCATACAGTTGAGTGACAATTCCCCCAACTTTATGGTTTGGATGATCTCCGGAGATGAACAGAATAGATGTCAAGCGGGTGAATTTGGGATGATCCGACACGTGACGTCACATGTTTTCTCTGCATTATGGGGATTATTGAGTCCATGTTTAAGTACTTGGTGTTTAGTCAGGATGGGTATATAAGGTGAACACTCACATAGGTTCACTATTGACAGTTAGTTATCTCATGATGAATACATACCAGAAGATTTTTTTGTTACTGATGCTGCCTTCAAATTGAAAGTCGTGAAATGAGCTACTGAGTCCAACAAAATGTATCCATAATTACAAAAACCAGATAATTCTATATATAACTATTTATTTTCGTTATAAAACCGTGAATCATTATCATTAACTTGTTTCACTTCTATTTTCACTCCATGACTGCACGAGTTTAGATCAAAATGATGACTGATGTCGGTTTGCTTATAGATCTAGATCAAGTGTAGATGGCTGCTAACACACTGACATTTCTTCTCCCGATTACTGAATTTCTTGACAATGAAATAGCACCGGCCATTAAGCCAACCCCAGAAAATAAGGGTAATAATATTGATTCAAATTATAGGCTTAATGGCCGGGCCATACAGCCCACATATGAAATAAAGACTTAAGAGGAAACTTCCAGTTCCACTTCCCAAAGAACTGGCAATGTAGACAGTGCAGTATGAGTTATAAGTTATTAGAGAAATTATTTAATACTGATTGACTACCAATGGTCCATAACTACCCACTTCGCTATATTTAATTAACTGGCAACTCATGAAGGTTGTACTTGTCGGGTCTATATTGCATGCCTCATACTTTGGCTCCAGAACATATAGGAGCTCTTTAAATTTCCTGATTGGGTTTGTGATGGCAGTCGATCATGGAGAGTTGAACCGCATCTTTTGTTTAACATGTAATATTTCCTTCAAAGACTGTTGCTTTACTATGGGATGGGAAAGTGCCTTGCTGTCACTGTCAGTTAGATGTGTAGATGAAACCCAAACTCACAAATGTAAAGACGAAGAATATTCGGGTGGTGTCTGTTTAAATGCTTGATAATGTTCATAGTATTTCCAGACTTATAATATTACAATCCTACAGGTCCTGAAGATAGTTAGTTTTTTAATAATTTCTCTTACAATCTTAGCTTTTTCTGTCATCAGGTGGCCGAAATGTTTTCAAACAAATGATTTATACAATTTTGGAGGCATAGACAGAATGCTGAAATTTTTTTTTTGCATGACAGGGTTTGATCTGGGATAGCCCATGCGAATATCACATGCTGTGGAATTGAGTATTGTAATTGGCTGAAACCCGTGGGTCATCGGAAATCTACATGACGTCAAAGAAAACATCATTGGAAATCTGGGATTTTCTCCCATCATTGTATGAGTGCACACTGTGGAAAAGTAATGTACCATTTGCAAATTGAAAAACCGTGAATCAAACCAAAGGGCTAAAACCACGAATACCATGATTAATCGTTGCATCCCTAAGCTAGAGGTCTATTAGGTCCCAATAATCTTGAAGATCATTTTGACAATTTGACTATAAATATAATAAATTAAATAATCAGTATTGATTGATTGATTTTCTTTCATTTCATGATCTATAATCATGAAATAGGGATAGCACATAAAAGCTTAAGCACTTATTTCCAGTATGGTCCCTTTTATTGAGTGGTTGCTCATATCTCCTCCCCTAGCTCTCACAGGGGAACAGTAAGGAATGATGGAGTGTATTATGTCCTCAGGGTGTCTTTAACATCCCCCTTTAATTTAATCAATTCAGTGGAGAAGGCAGCGCCATTTAACATGGTCAGCCACCCATGATGTTGGGGGTCGTGAAATTAATCCCTGGAAAACTTTCGACCTCTTGATGGGATCGAACCTGTGACCCTTACCACAAAGTGCCAGGACCAGGTGCTTAATCACTAGACCATTGGTAAATCCACAATAAACGATCATCGAATCAAGAATACTTAATTTATTACAGTGCCGTTTGCATAGAAGAATTCTGATTCCAAAACAACTATTAGTTAGAGTCATAGATCGAGATCTATGTGAGTATCTGTTTAAGACTAGACCTAGAGTAGTGTAGTGACTAGTCCTAGACTCCTAGTTTAGTCTAGTATTATATCTATTAGGGGAGAGGTGGGGAGGTTCAACCACCTTACACTTCAATGATTTGATTTTAGTATATGCATTACAGCAATCGGCAAAAGTACTTTTCTGTTGGGCCATTAATGTTTAATGTTCTTAATAAGGCATTGATCAAGTGATATGTGACCCAATTCAGTATCGTAAATGTTATTTACATAAGCAAAGTGGCAGGAGGGGAGGTTCGACCACAGTGAGGGGTGGATCGACCACACGTGGCTGGGATAATCGACCAATTTTGTTTGCTATGTAGACATCGTTTTCAATTAGAATTTGCTGTTTCTTATTATTCTTAATCTTTCAGTATTCACTTTTTGTTTCTTTTCATGATTCACATATCAGCATATATATATAATACTTTATAAATTCATGCATTTACAAAAGACGTAAAATTTGATTATATATCTATAACATCATTTATAATATCTAACATGGTACATCGATGATAATTGATTGATGTTTTACAGCCACTTTTGTGCACATGGTAGGCTAAATAGGCCAAGCGACTACTGAAGGTTATGAAGCTAAGTCAAAGTTGAAACATGCACCCTTCAGATATGCCCACATCGAGATTCGAATATGGGTGGTAGTGATCTGTGGTCCAACACACTACCAACTAGATCACAGAGGCACCCCTTCAACATTTTATAAAACTGATAAAACTTCATTTCAGCTTGTCCACAATTTTATTAATTTATTTGCAATAAATGAAGACCCATACTTACAGCATATCATCATATTACTATTTCTTTTGTACAAAGAAAAAAAACTAAATAATATGCATAGCTAACTAACAACAAGTCAGAGAAAAGTCTACCACAATA
Organism: Paralvinella palmiformis; assembly: GCA_025642065.1. Taxonomy (NCBI): domain Eukaryota; kingdom Metazoa; phylum Annelida; class Polychaeta; order Terebellida; family Alvinellidae; genus Paralvinella; species Paralvinella palmiformis. Next base: position 330,967 of record JAODUP010000291.1, on the reverse strand, counting down.
CTGGGCTTTGCATCTGATATAAATTAGGCTATAAAACGTCACATGATTCATAAGGCTGTACCCGGAGAAAATGATCGTACTAACAGTTTATGTAAATTAGAAATATGTCACATGATCTCTATCTGACGACCCATTTAGGATAGTAATACAGAAATTAATAGTCTGCAAAGAGCTAATCAACAAAATGGAGGGGTGGATTGAAAGGTGCAAATGCTGCTTACAGACTTGAAATGTTGACACCTAGTGGCAAAAGTTCAAATTTTGACAGCCCCACTTTCAGTCGCTAATTGTTTTTTGATAGTGTATTGTTTTATTGTTGCAAATTGTTTCAAAGTGAACATAAAACTATTATTCAGTGATATATTATGTCAGAACCTAAAACTATTAAGTGTAACAAATAAAGAATAGGGTCTAATGTTGTGGTCGATTCTCCCGCCTCTCCCCTAATTAATTTATTTAATAGTTATTTACTACTGTCTATTTTGACTACTAGTACTACTAGTAAATCTAGTAGTAGTAGATCTAGTAATACTAGACTAGTCTAGACTCTACTACTTTTTTTAAGTACTAGAGGTCTAGTCTCTAGATCTAGACGTCTAGTATTATAAGTATACAAAAAAATAAATGATCAACAGAAAACTGCTACAGTACAGATTAATGTAAGTAAACCAAAAATAAATGCCTAAAATGCCTTTAAATGGTATTACTAATGTTAGCTTTAATGCCTACCTGTTTGAGAGGATATTCATTGTTTTAACGCTTTCATCTAATTCTATAAAAGACTGTTTATATTAAATTTTAAGCTCTCTGATTCTATCAAACTGCGGAGAGTTTACCAAATCTTATAAAATTACTCCTTCAATGACTGGGACTATTCGACCTTGACATTTAGAGCGCGGCGAATACAAGGCATTCGGGAAAAGCTTAAATCGGTATATGCCATTACGGGACCACCCCAAATCGGTCATAACCGAGTCTAGACAAGCCAAAATCGGGACTACTACCAGAGAGCTTAAATATAGAGGCGTTACTCTTGCCGCGCCATGTAGAATTTTGAACCAGTGACGCCTCCAGCGACCGGAGGTATTTCTCAGATAAATAAAAGCTCTCTGGTTGTCCATATCTGGCATAAGGCTGATAAGCCATATGTGATCGTGTACATGTGTCATTGTGTGAGCATGGTTGAAATGAATTGCCAGTCCTAGTACTATATGTTACATGATCACATACTCTTTTATTAATTAACAATTTAATTGTCCACACATAATATCGAAAAAACACGAAGCTCTGAAACTGTAAATAAAGAATTTCAGATTTCACAGCCCAGTCACTTAATTCATAGCCTACAATTTTTTTTAATGAAAACAATTAGGTATATATGAGGTAAATGCATACAAACATACTTTCATCGTGTCAATTTATCATAGTCCATACATTTTTATTTATTTGGATATATACATATAATGATATATACAGCTATTATAACGCAACCATAACACAATTCAGTACAAACTTCCCACCATATGGCATATATTCATCATGTCCGTTTATCATATATTAACTTTAAAAAATCATAAGTTCATTTAAAGTCTACACCTCAATAATATAGGCCTGCCCAGCTGAGAACAAAGGATATACATGGAATATTAACAATGTTTATGTTTGCGTTAACATGTTAGATATAGAGAAATTAGTACTTTCATACAATAAGCGGCATCAAATCTCTTGTGCCACGGGTTCATCTACAGTTACAATCAGTCATTTGTTATCAAATGGACAGAATAACCCAAATTGCTTCCAGCTCTAAACAACCACCACTAATATGACATTTAGTCCAGATCAGTGAACTGTTTAAAGTTAGACAGAATATACCTGGAGACGTAATAGACACATGCACTGACTACTGTAACAGATAACACCAGTAAATCTGTAACCAAGAGATTGGCCTGTTTACATGGTATCTCATCATCATAGAACTTCAAGGACTGAAAAGAACAATACCTTGTAAAATAATGACTTGAACCAAGTGCATACACAATGTGTAAACACATGTTTTCCTTTTTTCAAGTTGGTTAAAGAATTTGATTTGATATGCATTTAAGTTATGAAGAGAAGTATACCAATTAAAGCACATGAGCTGAACATTCAAGTACTAATTCAGGTGCTGGTAATCCTTTTTTTGTATTAAGATATGAAATGGGCTGACAAATTTCATGGGTTTGATGCCTTGTTTCTTATTTAATTAATTTTATAATACCAATTTTCACCATTAATATTTATAAATATTAATTACCATCACAGCTGGCCCTGTCTCCTGTATAGGTCTCCTATCTGTTAATACCTTCCTCTTTGATTTCAGTGGATGCATGCAGTGGATTTGGTACATCAAAAATAGTTGGAATAGCATTCTAGATAAGTTGTCTGGTTCATGAATTCCGTTTCAGTGAAATGCATATCATACATTCTACAATTAGTATTCAAGTAATTTAAATCATCCTGGGTTATTTGTGTATTATTGTCTCAGATATCAGTGATTTGGCCAGCCATCTATAGGACTTCTGAATACAGGAGGCTGAATAATAATAATGGACAGTGTGTACTAGTATCTTGGCGAGATATTCCCAAAATAAATTTTAGTTATTTACGTAAATATGTAGATGGTCAGCTTAACATGCCGATAACATTTATCAATGGTGATACATCTAGCCATACACATAGATTAAACAATGTTCGGATTGTAAACTTCTGGATCAGGATTCCAATTGAATCAAGTTAGCTGTGTTTATGGGATAGGTATCAATGGGACTCTGATATACCAAACACTCACTCACTCACTGGTTCAACAAAAGCATGCTGATATGGAACTCGGACACCCAAGAGATCACATCTGGAGCATTAGCTAAAACTCATTAATATATAATCTCGATCCGTAGTGTGTGCTAGGCAAGCACTTTATTGAGAGAGCTGTAAGTTATGTTGTATGGATACAGGCCTATAACATCGCCATAACCAGGATATATAAAGTCTTTAGAACAACCGAGTTGGTTCCAGTATATAACTAATTAAATAACTAGAGAGTGGAACAATGTACAAGAAATAGGTTCTTATGGCCTAATGTTAATGGAGAATTGTGAGGTCATATCCTTTGTTCTGCCTAGTATTTGTGTCATGGTAACTTTTTGATATTATCTTTCCCATCATGAATGAATGAATGCTATTCTCATGTAGGCCTATTTTGTATTTGCTTTTGGATTCTTCATGAAGTATTTCTACTTATGCTTGCTTATATTTTGTGTTTTGTAATTTGAAAACAGTTGAATTTAAATACAATGTTGATGCATATGGCTTGTACCTGGGATAAATTGAGACTGTTATTTATTAATGGAGCGCCTCCATTCTGAAGGTTGTTTCATCTTTCACTTTGTTTCATTATCTTTGGAGGTTGCTCGGCCCATTTAGCCTACCATGTGCACAACAGTGGCCGTAAAATCCAGGTTTGCACTTATTATCATTGATGCACATAGTGTTCTTCCTGTAAATTACGTACTTCAGCAGAATTCAACTTTAGATCAGATAAAACAATATAGGATAATGCATAATTTTCAAACAAGAAAAAGTTACATACATCATTTCAGCCATTGTAATGGTTATGTTAGTAAACCTGGATATATATTGAAAATATTCTTATATTTGTATATACAGTAAAACCTGTACCTACAACTGCCTGTCTTAAGAGACCACCAGTCATCAAAGTCCATAAGAAAGTGGTCCCCCAAAATTCCGCATAAACATTCATTATAAGGAAACCTCTATTAAACATCCACCTGAGTGCTATCTTCTCACAACTGGGAGACAAAAACATATTTTGTAATTACAATCAACATGGTTAATGGGTCATCATTGTATTTCAATTGTGCTCATGGCTTCACTATTGACTAATTGTAATTCTAAAAAACAACAAATTCTTTTATCTAGGTGTATTCATACGGGTAAAATCCAGACCATCATCTAGCAGCATTGATCATAAGGAAACTAACCTTTCTACCAGACATCATAATCCCACTTCTCCAGAAAGACCTTTAAACACAACAAAAACAATGAGGAAAGATCAGACCCCCCCTCTACGAACTAGTGGGTAAGAGCGTGAGACTTCCGTACCCACATTTACGCTGCAGCCCCTCGATCAAAGTACCATAAAATCCCACAAAGTTTTGTACAAACAATGTATTCTCTGCAAGGTACTTTCATGTATGGAGGTAAGTCAGTGTGCTGAACGTGTCGCAAAAGGTATTAGTGTACCGACCCGTTTTGCAATCCTGCTTCTTTTAAAACGGGACCTTCCCGTTTCGCAACCTCAACCTAAACCTTGTGGTTGTAAGATGGACTGTCCGTTTCGCAATCACTTGATTCAGCACACCATCGGCATGATTATATCATGATAATTTGATGGTGCACGATTTTGTAAAATATGAATTTAGTATTTTCGCATGTGTTTCTAGGCATTTATATATGTATATATAATGGGAACAAATAATTTATGAAAACAAGTTGTTGAATCAGTCCGTTTGAAACTGCCAGTCCCATTTCGAAATGGGAAGTTTCAACAACTTCAAATAATTTACTGTTTTCATAATTTATTTGTTCATATATCTATCTATGTATAGGTCTATATAATTTATATTCAATTTAATTTTCACAATAACATCATTTTGCTAGATAATTTAGAAATAACAACGCCATATTTCATTGCCACGTGGTTGCTAAACGGGCAGGCATTCTTAAAACCATAACAGTTTCGAAACGGTACTGGAAGGTGGCTACTGGACAGCTACAATTAAAGTGCAAACAGTCCACAAGTGCTTCGTGAGGTGAATTTATTGTTGATAGATGAATGTGATTCAATTACAATTCATAGTTTAATTGTTTTAACCATAATAGAAATCCGTTAAAATTTATCTTGGGCTTTATTTATTTCTCTGTCTTGTCATCATCTAGTAAACGCTTCACTGCACCATATTAATTCATTAAATTACTTGAAATATAGTGACATCATGATACAGACATTGTAATACAAAATGAGACACTAATGGCTAACTCCAATATATATATATATATATATATATATTGGATTTATAGCAACAATGCCAATTTGTTAAGAATCATCATTATGCAAACATGCAACCTGTAAAATATTTAATGATAAAGCAAGAGTAACGTAATGGCCAGCTATAAAGCTATAAATGTTAATGACATATGACAGAACTGATCATTAAAGGATCGGGTCAATAATGATGGCAAAGAAAGCGAGACAATTTGAAGGAAAGCCGCAGTATACAATTAATAACATTTGAACTAAAACGCATGTATACCTGACAAATGAAATATTTTAGTTTCAGTTAGCTTTAGCAGATACAGCAGATGTTTTAGACATACATATTATGATAAATTTATAGAAAAGCATCTCTAAATACTATGGTAACAATCCACACATCTATTAGATATTCATTAGCTAATAGTTAAACAGAGTCAGGGTGAACTAGATGACACGCTTTCTTAAAAGGTACAATGCGTGGTTTATAGTAACTTCATGCGGTACATTTTCAAGTAATTTCATTCCCATGATAAAAAATATAATTAACATTCAATAAAGTTAATGAAACAAGACACTTCATGGTATACAATACATCATAAGAACACTCTTTGTGTCTACAATATAATTGAATTTTTAAGCAAAGATAAAATGATTGATTCAAAATACTCCCACCTAATCGAATATACTCTCACAAATATGCACAATGTTCACCATATATATATTCTACGGCATATTTTTCCTGGTGCTGGCTCCAACTAGTCCATTATAACATCTGATGACGGGGTATATGCGTTTGAATCAACCAATATTAAAACATTATGTCATGATGTATAGGTCGTCTTATTAGTCCTGCTGCCCTGCCCCATCGACCTAAATAAGATGACAAGTAAAAGAATGATTATTGAATCGACTTCATCAACAAATATCCTTATATCAAAAAGTTAGAATATATTGGTAACAGCTTCAAGGTTAGTTTTTGCCCCGAACTGAAGTCAGCGCTGTTTGGTAATGGCGGCCCAATCAAACACCACCATTGACTAGGTCAATGAACACCACCGAGTGCTCGGTCTAGTTTTCTTTCAGATCAATGTGGATAACACACGAAAATGTGAACATTATTATCTACTATGGTCAATTTTGCTGATTGGCTGTTACCATTCACAGGTGGGCATTACGGAAAGATGGACCCGAAATTCGCTGAGGGTGGTCACTCCCATAGGTTCTTCATGGACCCCCCTTTTTAAATTAATGCAGCGCCGTTTAATATGATTAGCCACCCACGATGATATCAGCCGAGAAATTAATTGCTGGAAAATAATCGATCCTCTAGCAGTAGTACCGAATCAATGATCCTCGTCGGTTCGGGTAAACATCCTGTCACTAAGTACAACGCACTTAATCGCAAGCCCACCGGTGCTGAACAAACGATATTTCATTTTAACTGTGGTGTCTTGGAATTTTCTTCGAAATCGTGCACAACTTATTTCTACACATAAACAACACAGATAGACAATTATTTGAACCCAGAAAACACATTTGTTGAAGCTACTTCTTGTTTTTGACACTGTTGATATATATTCATAGAATCAATATGGAAGAGTGTCATAATTTTTAAATAGACTTTTCGGTGATAATCTGTGGAGATTTTAACGTAAATTCATAATTACAATATAGCGGCAATTATAGGTGATATGCTGAAGGGGAAAAAACGACGATTTCTTTTACTATTAAGTCATTTAAGGAAGGTAACCTTGCACAAGGGCTATAGATGTGGACATATGATTATTATAATAAAAGACCTCTCTGTTTTTAGGCTAATTGCACTTTAAAGGTTAGAAAATCTTGAACAAAAAAGTGCTATATATCATTAACGGAGTCATACACCAATCTAGCTGTTAATCGTACATACCAATTTGTTCATGCTATATCGATGCAATTAGATATTCTGCAAACTTTTGAACTAAATATCTGGCTCTAGTGATGATCCAGGGTGTTTAATTTTTTCCCAGCCCAAAAGATAATCATTGGAGTGGGGTAAATAAATAATGTTCCACGGCTGGCAGCACATGTGAGGGTCTCTCATGTGGATCCCTTCAGGGTGTCCACAAGGGGTCGGCACCCGTCTTCTCCCTTCTGGGGTAGCCTAACAGGGGCCCGTACAGGCACTTCTTGTCAGCCATTGCAAGACATTGTTCAGCAGTTTTCCCCTCCTACCATACGGTTTAATATCTTTTCTCTTAGTCTTTAGTTTTTCACCATACTAACTATCAATTAGACTATGGTATAGTCCAATGTGAGGACTTCATCTCATTTAATGATATTAAATCATTAGGTGCTGCTGCATATTTTGTATGTTATGTAATGTTATTCGGGCATAAGTATGTATTTCAATAAAACCTCTTCAACCACGCCATGGTCTAACTGGTAGCGTGTCGGATCACAGATCACTACCACCCGTGTTCGAATCTCGGCGTGGGCATATCTGAAGGGTGCGAACGCACACGGCGTCTCGCATCTTATGCTGACTTTAAAATTCTCACAGTTTTCATTAGAACATCTTTGTTTCCAGCTTAAAATCGTCTTTTTTCCACCAAACACCATTGATCAATTACCGCCAAATTAATCTGGTAACCAAGTACACAGAGAAGCCTTTTAAAAATAAAAGGGGGACGTTAAAGACCCCCTGAGGACGAAAACATTATCTGGCAGTGACCACTCTCAGGGTATTTCGGCTCCATCTTTCCGTACTGCTCCCCTGTTTATTACCTATTTATAATCATTGTAATTGTTTAGAGCAAAACTGACGTCAAATTAGCGAAAAATGGCGTCAACTATATATACTCATTAAAACAGCTTCTACTGTGGTCTTTGTTAATCTAAGTAAACCGATTTCGAATCCTGCCCTGGAAAAATTGCTTTAATTGCGACGGATGTCGCCTAAAATATTAAGGTATAGCATTCAACTCCGACCACCCGCAATATGTCCATCTTTTCTCTACATTATTGTTCGTAGTTAGACGCAATGGCCCATCGAAGATACACGCATGCTAAACATGATAGACAGCAGAATACTAACTTTAGCGAGTCGATGTCAAAATTTTAGGAAGTTAAATATTTTGGTTATGGTTCTCAAATAAGTCCAATTTTCACAAATGAGTATTTAAAAAATTTGGCAAAAATTGCGGATAACGTAGCTGAATTCTTCAATGACTGGTTTTTACCTCCGCGTTAAACGTCGATGACTGAATATTAGATAGCTATTAATGAATAACATTTTTTTGTCTCAATTGTGTAAGTGTTCCTACTGGTAATTCACCAGTACTTAAAGGGATAGTCCACCTTCATTTCAAATTTTCAGGACTAATACAGTTATACTCACAAATATCATAAATAATGTCAAAATGTGTAAACGATCATCCACATATTAAATAATCCAGTTCAATGTGCTGATTAATCGATTTTTAATGGCCTGTGGAATCCGCCATATATATATATATATATATATATATATCACTATGATTGTCGTTGTCGTAATTATCGTCAAAATATATGCTTGTAATTTGCAATTTACATTGCTCTACTAATTACTTCAATGCCATAATTCACCTAAAGTTAATTTTCCGAAACAAATTTGGGCTTTCGGTTGAATCCTCCCTCAGACATAGAAAAAATTCATTACTGGGTACTTGTCTTACAAAATACTTCAAACGGTAGAATGGGCTCAGGGGTATATGCTTTTCTTGACACAGCGCGACAAAAAGACTGGACTAAAATGGATTATCTTATTTCTGAACATGTCAATGGAGAAGACGTGGACTAGGGAGACAGTCGGCCTGGGGTAGCAAAAAACTAGGGAGACATGGATCGGTATACAAATTATTTACATTGGACAACAGCGGCTGTAGCAATGGAGAAGACGTGGACTAGGGAGTATGGATCGGTATACAAATTATTTACATTGGACAACAGCGGCTGTAGCAATGGAGAAGACGTGGACTAGGGAGACATGGATCGGTATACAAATTATTTACATTGGACAACAGCGGCTGTAGCAATGGAGAAGACGTGGACTAAGGATGTATTGATCGGTATTGAAATTGTTTAGCGAAAAATAGCAGAAAAAAACTTCCTTTATTTTGGCTTAGTTGTATCGACAGATATTATCGATCGTTGATAAACATAAATTTACCTACCCATTCTACAGATAATCCACTTCTTTTCTACCAGTAAATCCACATAATATGTGAAATATGAATTGATCTCGATTTCGTAGTCCTCAATCCAATTTCTTAGTGGTTTGGGAATAGTATCACAGAGCATTATATTTGCCCTGCTAATTACTGCTCTCGCTTTTGACTTACTTTTAAAATGGATTGTTCGTTTTACAGTGTCAAGAAGCATCTGTATGACATTCTGTTTGCGGTAATTCCTGACGTATGTAAGCATGTGTGCCAGTATGGCGCCCATGAAGAGCAACTGTATTTTCAGAGACAACACATCTATCTCTCTTCTTCGATTAGAATAGTCAGCAAGATAGTGTACGAGATCCCTATTACTGTCTTTTAAAGTATTCTTTAAAATATCGATTGTATTTTGTGCAACTTTCTTTTCTCTGGTGTGCTCAATCTTTGTCATATATTCTCTAACCTCGCCTAACAAGCCTACACAACCAAGACACGTTCTTAGTGCATGGCAGAGACCATCTTGGCCAGCTTCCGACAGCCGTCGAATTTCGTTATGAAGCTCTTTTCCTATATCTGAATTAAAGAGCGATTTCCAGGTTTTCCAATTATTGTGAACGGCTCCATTCACCTTTTCCAGTTCTTCATGGCAAGAGACGACAAGGCGTTGATATTTAGGACAGTGTGTAATCCTCTCCCCACAAAACGGACACTGAAATAGCTTGAATTCTCTAGGCACGTGTCGCAAATGATTTGAATATTCTCTTGCGGTCTGATCCATATACTGCGCCGGAATGGCATGACGGCATGGTAGTAATACTACGTACCGACTATGTTTATCCATAGGAATGTCAAGCTTCTTATGTACTTGTTCATAAAATGGACTACTGCAAGTTGGACATATTGTGGCACATGGCTCACCACAGTAACAGGGGCAAGAATGACCACATGGCAATCTCAATGGACATGCTTGACCACAGGGTTCTTCGCTACAAACCGCACTACAAGAAAGGGTGCACTGACTGTGTGAGCATCTTCTAACACATGTATCAGTACATTTGCAAGGCTTCGAACACATATTTCTGCAAATACCATGAGGACAGCTCCTTTTGCAATGCTCTCGACATGGGGGACATGGATCTCCACATATACCACGACAAATATGTTGACAGGGAAGCTTCCGCCTACATGCTGCTTCGCAACGCTCATGTCGAGCTAATTTCCAGCATGCTCCGCATTTACCCTGACAAGTATGACCACATGGCAGTTTGGTGTTACAAGGAAAACTGCAATTGGAGGTCTCATATTCGCTGCATTTAACACGATAAACATGTTCAGCGTTCTTCTCACAGATCTTTTCTAACATGGCTTGGCACCCTTCTTCAGCAACTTTATCCTTCAAGCAGCAAGTGACGGTATTTTGACACCTTCTTTCACAAAGCACCATCTGTATTTCTTTCATACAGCTAATTTTGCTGATATCGGCAGAACATTTTACTGTAGCTGAATGTCCACATGGTAAGGACTGTTCTACCATAACAGGGCAGGGATAGCTGTCATTATTATTACAACATTCAACATTCAGCTGATGACCACAAGGCAACATCTTATCAAATATTGTTACTTTGCACTTAGTGTATTCAAGGCAAGTTTCCCCGCATCGATTTGGACATCGGTGACCACAGTCCATGATTTTCTCACACGGTTTCGTGCATTCGTATTTAGCTGCATTCATGTGACATGGAATGTTCAGTTTGTGTTGACAGCTAGGAATAGTTTTCTCAACCAGTACCACACATTTACCACAATCTTCGAAGCAACCCCTTTGACACCTGTGTCCTAAAGTGCAAACAATTTTTTGGCATGGTTTGGTACATTTGTACGCTTTATGTTCTGGATCTGTTGGATGACAAGACATCCCACAAACATGACCACACTTGAGTCGGTACTCGCACGGTCTCGTGCAGCCTCCGTCAGGTGCCTTGGTGAAGTCTTCTATGTTGGTGGCATAAAAAGATGTTTCTGGATGATTTTGGCAAAATAGTGGAATACCGTCAACGATCTTATTTTTCGACATGAGTTCGCTGCATATGTCTTTCCAGACCGGGCTGGATTCTTGCATCAGTTGCATGTCACCAATCACAAACAATCCTTTCTTTGCACGTGATAATGCCACACATATCCTGTTCGCTATTTTTAAAAAGCCAGCCCTTCCTTGATCATTGCTTCGGACGAGTGATAACAAGATTATGTCGTTTTCTTCTCCCTGAAAGTTGTCAACTGAGGTTACACGCACACTAGATATCACTTTGTCGCTTCTAATTCTCTTCTTTATCTCAAACATTTGTCCAGTGTATGTAGTAAGTATGGTCACCTCACTTTGCTGGTAACCCTGTAAAATCAGGTATCTGCAAAGAGCACCGAGATATTCTGCCTCGTGAATATTCCTTCGACTCTTGGTGTCAACGGTATGCAATTCAGTGTGATTGTGATCGACAAAGAACACATTGCCACCTATTCCGCGTACATTGTCATACTCCTCTACAGACTTCGCATTAAGCAGGTGTGGATATATGTGTGGCACGATAAGCTTAGCAATCTCTGGCCTCATTCTGTGTTGGATTTCTAGCTGTACACTGGGCAGGTTGTTCAAAAGCATTCTTTCGAAAAGAGATATATCTAGGTTATACTTCTTGGCCAGTTTATAAACAGTTGGTTTTGGTCGTAGCTGCTGGTGGTCTCCAATTAGAATGAGGTGCTCACAAAATTCTGATAAACTTGTGATTATGTGTGCTTCAAGGACTTCTGCTGCTTCTTCCACAATTACAATGGACGGCTTCACCCGGCGAAGAACATGTCTGTATTTGGCGGCTCCGGTTGTAGTCATAGCAATCACTTTGGTGTTTTTCAGCATATGGTAATTTTCCTCCTCGCGCAGTTCTGCTAACCTCTGGGCTAGTTGATTGTAATGCATGATATGCTCTTGCATTCTATAGGAGCAATCAGCATCAAACCGTCTTCGCCAAAGACGATATAAGTTCCACCTTTTCCCGGCTGGGAGCTGCCACACATCACTAACGTTCGATTCTTCCTCATCTGACATAAATTCAGGCCTATTCATCTCAGCACGAAGTAGCTTCCGGACACGTTTATTTGATACAACTGTTCTCCATTGTCCTGGGATGTTCTTAGTTGGCGCATCCGAAAAGCTTAATGACTGATCCAATACACATTTGCTAATATGACCGAGACGTTTAGACTTCGTATCCTCAACATCCTCGTCGATCACCCACTCCTGCTGAATTTGATCCATTTCTTCTTCAGTGATCTGCTCCATCTGTGCGTCGACATTTTTCTCGGTGTGATCACGAAGGGGAACATTTCTGCCACCATTCATACCATCATCCCAACATTCGTTCACGCTTGGATTGTTCACATTAACACTGCAAAGGAGCCAGTATATTATAACCGATCGGTTTCCGGCTTGTATCAGGGCTTCGAAACACATCCTGTGGCGCTTTCTCATCATCGGCAAAATATACACGTCATCAATAACCTTTGTGAAGCTGCTGGCACGCTCACGTCCGATGTCAGAGAGATACCTTTCATAGCTTTCCATTTGATCAAGTATTGCCCCCTTTGCGTCTTTAACTTCGCCGGGAATCTTACTCCTCGCAGCAGGATCATGTTTAAGTTTTGATAGCTGACAACGAAGCAACCTTTCATTATCGGTGTTGCACCGACCACCAACTCTGACAACGGATCCACAGTCATCATCATGAATAGAATTCAGGATCCCTTCTAAGAACTGGTCCAAAGCATGATTGGTGTAACACACAAGCAAAATTGGAGAAATTTTTAGTTCTCTGTCCTCCCGTCGTAGGCGACGACCCCAAGCATGAAAATTATGCAACAGAAGTTCCACAATTTTCAGGGCGATAAACGTTTTGCCGGTTCCGGGTGGTCCTTGTATGAGTGAAAATTCATGTGTTAATGCCATCTGCAAAGCTTTGAACTGTGACTGATCTAAGCCCATATCATTGGCCTTCAGCCACTTCGCCTTGTCTAATACTGCCCACTTTGTACTGCTGGATGGGATCCTCAAGATTGGCTTAAAGTCATATTCTGCGTTACTTCCTTGAAGATATCGAGGAGGACTTGCTGCACTTTGTCGATGGCCCAGCAAATAGTCAAGAAAGGGCAATTTCGTATCATCCAGTTCTTGTAGGCTTTCCAAATTATGTCTATATGCTTCGAAGTAGGCAGAGCATTCCACCATTTTGTAAGTAATGAATCGATTAAGATTGACATACTGTTGCACATCATATATCAATATATTGACCTGACCATTACTCAGCAGTTCGGAATCTCTCTCTACTACAATACCAAACATAAACGAGGTGAAATCATCCAAAGATAGACAAACAAGAGATCCATACATCAATCGTTTACTATATTCCCACTTAATGTGTTTAAACTGTAGCATGTCGAACATCAGGCGATATACAACTCCCTTTTCACTGTACCAAGATCCAACGCACTTAACGTCACTGTATATCTGAACATCCTGAATGTACCTTTCATCTGCATGTTCCTTACCTGCACGTCTCAATTCTCTGATTCCTTGTCTCAACGGATACAAGTAATCTTCGCGAAGTAGGCGGAATTGAATATCCAAGTATTGTTCAGTGTCTCTATAGCTAGAGGTTATTCTGTTCTTCCTTAAGAATGGCCCAATATCATCGTGCAGGTCCTGAGGTGTTGGTCCTATGGAAATTTGTCTGAAGTTGTCAGGTGGCTCTGAATAATTTTCAGAATCTACATTCCTATTTTGTGCTTTCATTAGACTGCCTCCTTGTATCTGTCTCAATACGGTGGTGTGTTGTTCTTCTATTTCGTCCAAACATTCTCTAAGCTCGTTCGTGGATCTAACCTTTTCAGACGATGCCTCAACCGATCTCAGTTGAGCAATAACTGCCATAACATTCTCAAATGACATTGCAGGAATGCGATCCTGACAAGCCTTCAAGACATGACATATGGTTAGTAATACATCATAATTAACGTATGCAGCTAAACCCATTCTACACTTTGTGATGTACTGAATAACCGGACCCGTCATGAATCCACTGCTGTTGACCTTCTGAAGGATATATATCAAGTTCTGTGGGCTGCCAACTGTCTTGCAAGCTTTCTTAATGACTCGAAGGAGAACATCCGTCATTTCATCTTTGGATTCTTGGAAAGTATCCGTAAGTCTAAACTGTGATGATAATAATTTTATGACTATGGCATCCGGATCGTGATTCAATAATTCTCGTACCTCATCTATCTTTCTCGTATAGCCTTGCCTGCTACGGAACCATGACGATTCACTGTTGTCATACGTGTTTCTCTGTCTACTTCTGTTGATACCTGTCAAAGACATCATGTTTGACCTATAACCTCTGGATGAGGACAGTTGATGTCCGACTAAAGGGACCTCGTCGGTTTTCTCTAATACGTCGCTCTTCTGTCTTCTATTCTACCGGATACTGTTGATAGAATAATGTTTTCCTATAATAATCTCAACTAGACACATATAATCTTACACAAGAAGTGGCAGCAGGTTGTAATAACAATTACAAAACAATTATACAGATGACGAATGATCTATTTAAGAGATGTTTTCGTAAATTAATATTAGTATATAACCTGTCGCCACGGCCACCTTCTCTGATCAATGACATGCGTATTTCTAAAATACCACTTTCAACGAATGTGTTCTCAAGTACTGTTTAGAGCAAGGAAGAGAAATAAGTGCATCTTAAGTCACTTATAGTTATCAAGGTATCTATGATAAAATATTGTTTGTGTACTAATACTTTAACATATTTACTCAGTAGACACCATATCAATTGATTATACAGATATAGCTTTACAGGAGACACAAATAACATATATAAGTGAGCTCCCGTGGCCTAGCCGTTAAGCACCCAGCACTCGGTGCCAACGGTTACAGGTTCGAACCCCGCAAGAGGTCGAAACTTTTCCAGAGATGAATTTATCGGTTAATCACATCCTGGGTGACTGACCGCGTTAAATGGCGCTGCCGTCTCCACTGAATTATTTAAAATAAAGGGGGACGTTAAATTTCGGCTGTGAGTGGTGGGGGAAGTGTTCTCTCAACCACTCCAACATATAGGCTGTGCTGAATAAGCGACAGCCTCGGGATTCTCCCCGAACAACAAAACAACAACAGATATAAATCTTCATACGTAAATATTTACTATAAACAGCTGATTATACAATAGCTGTATTTCGTCATACCACGTGATTAAACGATCAAATAATATTACAGGTGTCTAGTTCAAATGATAACCCTGGTAAATAATAATATAGAACGGTCCATTTACCGCTACATATTTTGTATTAAAATAAAAAGTAAACTTTTCTGCTCTAAAGTTAAGGTATTATATATATATATATATATATATATATATATATATATAGTTAGTCAGAACCTGTATCTATATCATGTGATTGTCTCTAATAGACTATCACCATATTTAGCTTATTTAGTTAATATTCGAGTTGTTCTTTTTCACGGTGAGGGTTTGGTTGTAAATATATTTTTTTATAATATTATAAATACACATTTATAAATACATCCACAAATACATTAAAATACTTCAAAGAAATTGTTTCAACCATTTATTTGAATGTTTTGCCTCCATCATGGAAGCATTTTGATAATCGAATAGTACACACTCAACCATCAAGTAAATGTTTTCTATGTGGAATTAGTGATATATGTGATGATATATGATGGTATAAGAGGTATTTAATATATGCGATGTTTTAACATTAGTATTACAAAATGTGTGCATCAAAAGAAATAAAGGGAAAAAAAAGTATTTTCTTCATTATCTTTGAAAAGTATTCGTATTTGAAATACATTTAAATGTATTCGTATTTAAATACATTTAAATTTGACTGTAGCTGTATTTGTAATTGAGCTGATGGAAAGTATTTATATTTGTATCTAAATACTATACAATGTATTTGACCCCAAGTCTGATAAGCAATTAAGGCCCCTTTACTAGTTTTCTATCGTTCTGTACCAAGGATTTATGTCGTGGCCGGTTGTCGAATTAATTTATGTAGGGAGAATTAGTAATCGCCCGTTCGTGCCGCTTTAAGGTTTGTGGCCGACGAATTGTGGGGTCAATGGGTGTGAAACCATAGTGCTCCGATTGATTGATGTGCGAAGGAAGCTGGTGGTCACCAGTTCCGTGACGCTTGGGGATGACGCCAGTTGGTTGTTGGGATCGCATGAGTATAGATGTCGTAGCCGCGGGGTTTGGTTGGGTTGGTACTCTATTGATGTTTTCGTGGTGTGTGTTGAATGAGTGAAAGCTTTGTTAGTGAATGTTTGTAATGATACAGCCAAGTCAGCGGAGATTGGATCAAGTGACATGCGAGTCTCCACTGGACAACACACTGATTGTGCTGAGGGGAGAATTCCCCTTTATATACCGGTTTGTATGTGTGGGAGGACGTTTAGTGGGGATTGTTCTTGACTCAGCCAAGTCAGCGGTGATTGGACTAGGTGACCATGCGGGGTCTACCGGACAACAACGCGGACGGTGCTGAGGGGACAATTCCATATATATCTGGATTTTTGTAGATTTACTTTTGGAGAGAGAGTAGTAGTAGAAGTGGTGCTTCTGGAGTGTATAGTTTCGAGGAGTGTATAGTTTTTGTACAGTTTTCAGTAGAGGAATAAAGTAGATTCGAGACCACATGAGTTCGGAGTTTTGAAAGAGAGAACTTAGCTAAGGCCGAGCCCAGGGCCGCGTCCCGGATCTCGGTACTTTTCATTTATTTTGATCGGCGCCACCTACCGCCATATTTGTACTACGGCAAGTCCGGTTTTGTTAAGGAACTCTGTCCACGTAATGGAGGTGTTGCTGTTCCGTTTCCGGCTAAACTCGGCGGGACGTTTGCCACCAAGGCCCTTTTCGCTACACATAATCATTGTAATGTAGTTTAGAATGAAATAATTTTACTGACCTTTCATAAATGGTTTGCTGTGAAAGGATATTGCGCGAGTTATTGTTAATTTCGAACGATAATAATTAACATCAAACAATACGGTCTCCAACTACAGGCACACAGCCAAAGATTGTGGTATGAATAACAATGAGGCTAAACAAATCACTTGATCATCCACTCATATATAGACCTTTAAATTTCGACAAACTGGCGTGATTAATAGCCTTACTTATAACAATATGCAAGATCCAACCTCCATTATCTAGGTCAGTTGTTGTGGGTGGAGCTGTACAATTCGGTGATACCATCAACTTATGAGGAAAATATTGACTAGTTGTGTGTTATAGTACGCACACAACAATCTATCAGTTATATGCTCATTAAGTTCAGGCTCAGCTAACCAGTGACTAAAGTATGATATGTTTATGGAACTGAACCATATACTTTATAACTATATGATGTAATATATATCAACTAGAACGTAAAATTGGTATCTATATTAAATATTTACGGTTACATATTTTGACGATAGTCACCAAACCCGCAAGTATATTCAATGTATCAGCTTACCTTATGAATAAGACCAGGTCGGGAGCGTGTCACAAACTTTCTATTTGGGTGTTGACAAGTAAATGTCGCTACCTAAACCTCACCTCGCCCAGTTCATGAATTGGCGATCCTCCAGTATATGACGGGTTTTCAAAGCTGGTAATTACGCGGAAAGAAATCGACAATTGTTATAATTATTATATTTCATAGATAAACGGCAGTTTGGTGATACACTGACCAGGAAATACTGACTCTGAAGTGTTTAAAAAGAAATAACATATTCTCCACCAGGTCACAGCCAATCCGGGGAATATATAATAGTTAGCTAGTAGTGACAAACAGTCCGAAGGTTCGCAAATACCGAGTACTTTGCACTCTAGTTGAGAATACAAGTAGAAGTGGCGTAGCGTAGTGACAGACCAAGGAACTAACGTCCAAATCGTTATATAATACCCCGTTATAGGACTTCGATCATTCTCTATCCATAGCAATATATATTGTTGGGGACAATATAAGGGCGTACGTGTAAAAAGTACCTGATTATAGAAGCTTTGGCTAGTGAAATATTTCATATAACAGAATACCATCCCCCAAAAAACACTTTTCCATTTAATTTGTGTTTATAATAAATGTAGCAAATAGATTTTCAAAAAGAAAAAGATTTATCAAGCAGACTGCGCCATATATGAAATTTTTTTAGTTTACAGGGAAAACAGTCCACGAAGGAGTAGCTCGCGTGTTTCAAAGCTCGACTTAGTCAGCATCTACCTAAAATCCTGTGTAAAGGTATGTTATAGTTTGTCAATCTGGGTTTATCTTCCTGCAGCAGAAACAGTTTCATGTTTCTAGTAACAAATCGAGTAACCCACAATAATTCGAACAATCAGTGTATACAACTGAATCAATCACCAAGTCTTATATCATGGGTCTTTCTTCGCAAGAACGTCTACTTTTGCCAGCATTTATACACAGTATTCATTTGAAAAATACGGATTTTATAGTGCCCTAGAAGACATCTAACTATTATCTGAATTCCACCCCTCTTCGGCACTTTGTGCATCACATAATGCCTTCGCTCTTGTTTAGATCCCTCCCCACCACCAGACAAATGCTTGACCCCCCCCCCTCCATTCTGTAGTGAAACATTCAAGCTTCAAATATAGATAAAATACGAACCACGATATGGACTTATGGAATATAAATCGCTACCATAAAATACAAAAGAGCACCACGTATTATCATGACGATCAGGACGAAGTGTGTATGAGGGTAAGGCGTCGAGACGGCGAACCATTACAAAAGCTTAATCTATTATTTTAGATTTGTATATTCTTAACCAAGCGGCCTGATCCTCTCTGTTTCTGGCACAAATTGTGCAATTGGGAATTTGCGTGTGTGTACATGTGTCCATAAGTGCGCACACTCGTATGTGTATATGAGATTCAAATTAGATAGCATGAAATATAAAAATTTATACCACGCGCCTTTCAGGATTCTTAGTTTGATTTAGCTTCTGATATGTGAATAGAATACATTATTTGTTTGTCAACAAGTGGTTGTTTCTTCTTTGTTTAATACATGTATATGATTCGTCACTTGATGGAACGCCAGAAAAATTACTTTGTATGGTTGACATTTAACGTGGACTAGTTATTTCGCTATTCGATAATATCTTTTAAATTCATCAACACTTAAACTTCGGAAGAAACTTGACATTGTTGGTTTAACTGGTAATCAGCCAGTTATATCACTTTAGGTTATTAGGATTGACGTACCAAGTCTACTAGCTGGTACTTTAAGAACAGAGCGGTAGGTTGTCTTAAAACTAGCTATATCCACAAAACTGGATCGTGATCGTTTGAATTTGATTGGTTACGCACTCCAAGGAGAACAGGTGTCATCAACCTGGTTCTTCAATCAATCAATGTCGAGGAATTGAGCCAGGGTGTGATGACTGCTTAGTCGGGTATACAGATCAAAACTCTCGGGTCCTTAGCGAAGGGGGTACGCTGAGCTCCATGGTGATAAAGCAAAACATTATATGTATTGCTCAGCATCGAAACTATAAACCTTTAGTCCTGTACCATTGCTAAATTTTGAGATTAAACTCCATGAATTCTGAATATAAGCGTATTAAGTTGTAAATTTGGCGAATGGAAAAAAATATACCTAATAAGAATCCACGAATGCCAAGTTGCCAATGGTACCATTTTGAAACTGTTAGTGGCTTCTGTTGGGCAACTAATAAAATGGAGAATTACATAATAGTGATACGTTCTTTACGTTTGCAATCAACTATAATATTTCACAGGCTGCTGACGTCATATGCACAACTATTTAATTACCAGATTCAGGTCTACTTTCCGTAAAATATTGTCCAGCATAATTTGTTAGATTTATTATCAAGGCGTAATTAAGTCAGCTTATGAATTAGTTGATTTCATGTAATATTTGAATGCTGTTCTTTGATCCACGTTTTATAATAACAATAATCAGTATTAATGATCTAATTAAGTATGAATTTAATCATGTATGTTAATTTGGTCATTAAATACTTACGTAACACACACACACACACAATAGCCTGCATGGACTGCAGTAAGTGGGAATGTAGTATTCTATTACCTATACAAAATACACCGTCAGCCGATCCGAAGTCAACCGAATCATCCTTTCGTTGAATTATTACCTTGATTATAACGTACTCATGCGGCACATTTAATACAGTCAATGACTTAAAACTAAATTTACATGTAAATAATTTGATTATATAATTGGTCACGTTCGTGTAGTCTAACATACAATCAGGCACTAATGCTGCCGTTATCGTTGATACTGAGTGTTGTACATATGGCAGAAGAATTTTCAGCCAAAAATTCTTCAGTATCAGGAATGATGCCCGCTTATTTTCCAAAATGTAGGGAAAAGTTCCTAACCCGCACAACTTCTCTAAAGGACCCCACCTTAACTTAGGGGATTTGACCAGCATAATGCAGGCGTTGCTTATCGCATTCGATAGATGTCGTTATTTGACTCATGCGCAGAACGAACAAATTAACACATTCGCGATCGTCTTGAGACAACGGGACGTTCAGTGAGTTTTATGACAGGTTTAACCTTATTTTCTCCATTTAGTGTAAGACTTGTCAGTGTACCAAATGATAGTGATTACTCTTTACGATTACACTATCAGTAGATTAATTCTATAACCGAACTATATGCAAATGATATATGGATTTCATTTATAAATAATGTTTTGTAAATGGCCAATTTAGTATCACTAACTGTTTGTGACAAAGCCACCTCCCCCTTACGTCCCCAAAGTGCACCGCATCAAAACTCAAAAACTTTTCGTGTATATCATAAATTAATGAACTAGGCAAACTCCTCAAAGACAACATACAGCTTGTTAATTTTTATGTAATTTAACAAACACTTATCTGTAAATTATATTTTCATAACTCGGTAGTTATAATCACAATAATTATTACCATTCCAATAAAATGGGTTGCAACTCGTTCAATGTTTTATGCCTTCCAATAATATTATAAATAATTTATTTATTAACAAGCACTTAATTTCAATTGACAGGGCGTGGTATTACCATAATGCTGTACGTGTTCAAATTTTGTCGAGATGTTTTCTGTGAAAGTTTCCATATAACTGTGGCTCTATATGTCCACAGGTTTGGGGCCTACCATGTGCACAAAAGTGGCCGTAAAACACCAATCATCAATCAATCTATAGGCCTACGACCAATTGGCTTAATCTTAATTATTTCATGAATATATTTTATTTCGAAAACTTTATTTGAAATCTGGTCTGAAGGTATTATAAACATACTTAAAGCCTTCCAGCTAACTTCAAAGTGTTATAACATCCTTGTGAATGATCTTATAAAGATAAGTGATTTGAAACGAATAATTAATTACTAGTCTAACATTTACCGATACAGCTAGCTGTTACTCCAGAAATTGTGATATGGATTCAGAGTAGATATTGCAACGTCGATTCACCATTAAAATCATGATGTGGATTCAGCGTGTGAATTCTCACGTACGTAGATTCAACTTTCAAATAGAAACGAATTTCCACATGAAAACAACGTGAGCCATATCTGGATGTGGATTCCACGTAAATATCACCACCTATATATATATATATATGTGGATGGACCAATACAAGCAGCTCTGTTAGCAAGAAAGCCAACTAAATCTCTAAAAATGATACAATCTTGAGATAATTGATATATGTTTGAATTAAGTCAAACAATAAGAACAAGAGTTCATTGAGAGACAATGAACAAAATAGTTTAATTAGAGTTCACGGAAATACTGCCAACAGAGCAAGATAGACAGTTTATCAGCATGTGATCTAGTTTCGACTCTCTGTTAGAACGTATTTTATCGGACGGTTCAACACATCCACTAGCAATCGTTTAAGCACACAAATATCGAAGCATGTAGTCAAACCTGTGCAGCGCGACCCACAAGAGGAGTTCCAGATGGCACAGTCGTCGCGGACATCGTCTATTATAAGAGTCATTGGATAAGATATCCCTCATTATATAATATATATGTGTGTGTTACAGTTAATCTGTATAATCAGGTAATATGTATATTACCTGATTAACTGTAACATATATTTATGTGTGTGTGTGTGCGTGTGTGTACAAATCGAATATTAGCAAATCCTTCTATTTATTTGGGACTGAACTGATATTCAATTTTAGGCCAATAACAATCGTAATCTTGGACAAGCGTTGGTCGCCTTGTTTTAATTGTATTCCACCTATATAGTACATTCTTCCCATGATATATTTGTCAAGAAAATTAATCAAAAATATTTAGATAATATATGTTGAACACGAACGTGTATACTTGACCTGTGGGCCATCTATATAAATGAAAACGAATGCTATTATATCGGTCGGGACTATGCTGTTTAATCACTATTTTTTTTTAAATAATATTATTCTAAACCCTTAGTTATATGGGCCAAAATCTCAAGTGGCCCTCACCAAGATCATGTTTTAGTTTGTGCAGAGCACAGCTTTTAATAAAATTCAAATTGATGAACTCACTAAACGGATATGTAAAAATATTCCCAGTAATTCTGAAGTTTTTACTAAAGAGTAACAGTTGCCCATTTTAGACTGTAATGTGTACCCCCCTCCCATCATCTCTGTTTTCCGAAGTATTTATATTCATAATATGTGTTGATGTTTAAATTTATGTTGAAGGACTAAATCTGTGCAGATAAAATCTACAACAACTACATCGACAAAGATGACGATATAAGAATTATATCTACTCTCTAAACAAGTTGCAAAAATCCCAGCTCTGTCATTCCCTTCCCCAACAAAGTTAAGAACAATAGTTATTCATGATGCTCACAACCTGGAGAGATAAACAAGCTTCTTGAAACAAAACTGCTTTATTACACCTTTATGACAGATAGCTTAGACAGTGTTAACCAGATTTACACATTATGTAAAACGTTAACAGGTAGAATTATATACCAACTATGGGGATGGTGAACAATTTCCCATTTCAACAGGAAATCAAGTTATATTTTACGTGAAGATAGTTATGATCAACAATATCTTCACACTATCTGGCTCACACTTCATACTAGCAAAACTTTATCCATATCTCACCATTTATATGACTCACAGACTTGGTCATTGAACAGCTAACACAACGTGCCTGTGCATTACTGCATCCAATAATCCAACCGAGGTGCAAAATAAGATGAACACCTACCAGCAATAAACAATGGCAAACTGTGCCCTTCATCACTCGTGCATTTCTTTATGCATAATTTCTTACATAAAGTCAATCGACATCAAATTTTTAAGTAAATTTCTTGTATAAAAAAGCAGGAAAAGCATTTCTCCATTCTCCTAGTATTATATGAGGTACTCACTGTTGTAAAGGCAATATCCATCCCAGGCTCAGTTGCAAATAATAATTAGACGGATAGATTCATATATAATGTGACTGTGTGTGTTGTATATATTGTGATCATGTGTTGTATATATTTTGACTGCATGTGTTCTATCTGTGCTGCCAAAGTGCAACTGGCCATGCAGTGCATTTCAAACTTCCAAGTCAGGGTTCAAAACCCAGTGTTGCCATGTCTGCGAGATATTTCATATAATCATCCAATTCTCACAGGCAGTTACACCCCAGCCAAATATCCCCAGTGTGACAAGTACTAAGGTTGAACAAAACAATCATTCACTTGCACTCTATGGTATATGCTACAAACTATTTCCTAGCCACCAACAGCATTCATATACTGCCAGTTTCTAGTGTGGTATGCCATATGAAATTGATAGAAGTTGGCCAATGCTTCTTCTGTGTGTGTAACAGAAAACAAAAGTTGTGTCTCATTGTGTTTACAAACCAATACTTCTGCAAACTATCTAACAGATTCGCACCTAAAATCTGAATAAAACGTTCTTGAACTTCTATTGGTTTCCATGAACTGACCACTTTTGACATCTTGCTAGATGTTTTACCAAAAACATCAAAATCCTTTACAAAGAAAAAGCTTATATAGCCAACTCTAACTGAGTATCAAAATATTGTCGTCCTGGAGTATACAAATACAAACATTACTAGATATGTTTAATGTTAAAAATTAAGTAATTGTGACTTTTTTACCTGCCTATATGTTATAGGTCCCTTTTTATTGTTGATATTATTATGTTTTAAATTTCACAACACATGCTGCCATTACATACAGATAAAGATATCTTATGCCACATATCTTCAATTATCAAATTTCATTACATTCACCTGCCTATTTTCGGCACTGAAAACAAACAAACAAACAAAATAATGCACTGTTTAAAATGATAGTGACCACCTAATGCTATATCGCCTTGATAAACATTGCTGTGTGGTCATAGTTCAATCCTTTAATCTTTTTCGTCATTTCGTAAACTTGATTCATGCTCACTCCCAAACCCGACATATGCTGGAAGAAAGCCTCTTTCTCAACTTGTACTGTGATGTTACCGACACCAATCTCTTTAAATAACGATGTCACCTGAAAGAAGATAAATTTTAAGATGGTTCATGATTTTATATAATTTGTGTGAACATGGTTCCCACAGCCAAGGAAATATTATTTTCCAGGGCATTTCCAAGACAAAATAACAAAATTCTAGGACAAAGTATACCAGATTTAAAGGTAATTATTGAATTTGTTTATGGTACAGCCTCCTTCTCAGCCATTCTAGCCGTCTGATTCACTCACTTTTATTAAAATTTTAACTGACATTCTGGTAATCTTTTTCTTCTACCAGTGTATTATTTATTCATGGGATTTTTAAAAAATTAAGTGGATTTATTCACAGGGAAACTTTATTTTGGTCAAATTCAAGGATATTTCCAGGACCTGGAAAATGAATTTGTTACTTTCCAGATTTTCCAGGATGTGTAGGAACCCTGGTGAAGATGAATATTTCTTCCAGATGTGAGCTGAGTATCTCAATGTTAGATGACAAAGTTAATAATCGTCACCAACTTGTCACCAAGCAGCTACAAACTAATAATTATACATCCTTAGAGGTG
The DNA here is from genome assembly GCA_025642065.1 of Paralvinella palmiformis. Classification (NCBI taxonomy): domain Eukaryota; kingdom Metazoa; phylum Annelida; class Polychaeta; order Terebellida; family Alvinellidae; genus Paralvinella; species Paralvinella palmiformis. The sequence continues at coordinate 305,522 of JAODUP010000291.1, read as the reverse complement.
ATAATAGTATAAAAGGCGGGAAAGTGGTATGAAAAAGTGCTATCTAATATGAATGTACACAACATAACACACATACACACACAGAGGGGTAATATTATTATTCAAATATTCAAACCCAGAATGAAGTTGAGGTCAGCATCTGCAGTGTAAGTTTTAAATATATGTGGCTTTCTCTATGGACCACAAACAACTGCTATTTACTGTAACTTTTGGACTCAAATTACACATACCTTGTATGTGCACAAACAGCTAAATGTTCCTTAAAGTCAACTCATCAGTTGGTTGGCATTTACCAATCAATTAACCAAGTAGAAAAAGGCAGAAGTCTAGGTCAAACAAAATAACTACATACTGTTTTACAGAATTAGGTATGCACAATTTTATAAGATATATAAATCTTATTATTCTGAGCTAGTATATATATATATATATATATATATATATATATATATAAGGTCTAAAAATTAACTGACCAAACATCGCTGCCAGTCATTTTCTCAGGCAGCAAATGTAATTTCCTTGCAGCAAATGTCATTGAAATATTTAATTGTAATGCGTGTACTTTAACTATTAATTCAACACATTGTTTTGTGATTTCTATGTGTATTATCATAAATAAACAATGGTATTACTTGTATGCAATAAATATTGTACTATTTGAAATTTGTGTATGTTGTTATATGGGTTAGTAGTACCTATACCTTTCACACACATATATTGTAGATACCTGCACTAGTCTAGATGTACCACATTACAATGATAATCACAATTTTTCTCTCCTTATTATAACTTTTCAAGTGATCAACAACTTTGTAGCTTTCTGGTTTTATGGTTAGGCCACAACACACTGTCCTGCTTGATTCAATTATGATGCCAATCAAAATTCTGACATACTGTCTTGTAGAAATTCCATTCATTCATTCATTGTTTGAGGCAGTTTATGTGTATAACAACAATCCCATTTCATATTTCTTAAGTTCATTAGTTTAGGAGTCCAGCATGATTAAATTATGCTAATTTTTAGCAATTGTTTTTTTTGTCACCCAATAAATCAGGCAGCAAATATTTGCTGCCACAACAGATTCTAGGCAGCATTTGGGGGAAACGTGGTGCTGTTGCAATTATATATGCATATATATATATATATATATATATATATATATATATAGAGAGAGAGAGAGAGAGAGAGAGAGAGAAAGAGAGCAGCAGCAGCAGAAACCCCACACAACACATATTAAATTACACAGAATACCTACTTGTGATACAATCTTTTGTTCACTAGCATCAGGTTTTACTTGTATGTGTATTGTCCCGCAAATTACTTTGGAAGAATGTCTCCAAAAGTGTTCATCTCTGTAGCTTATAATACCATCAACAGCTAATAGCTGGAAAATATAAAACAGTGAACCAATCATTTCACTCACAATCATATTCTGCTGCATTATCAAGGTCTCAGTGTACACTAGATTAAAACAGCACAGATTACGAGTCTAACTAATAACTGAATAAAATTTGACTGGATAAGCATTAATTAAGAAAAGCATATCCTTCAGTTAGAGCTTGGCGGATGAATATTTAGTGTCCTATCACACGTGGATGAGTCTGAAAAGATGCTATGAGGTTGAAATAAAACCTCCCAATTGTAGCTCAATGTTCAGACTGAGAGAATGTACTCCCCATACCTGATAGTTATCTCCAGAGAAGAACAAAGGCTGGGTTTTGTGTAAAAGTATTTCCATATGTTAACTATAGCTACAGTCACATTTAATACAGATTAATTAAGTTTTTAACTATATATGATATGTAGAGATATCAATGAAAATAATACACAATCTCTGAAATTAAGCATATGATTACAACAATTGTGAGAACTCATCAGAAAAAAATAACCAGAACAATATCAAACCACAGAAATGTAACATGTCTAAATATAAGCCAGGTAGATGTTGTACAGCGAGTTATAAAAATATACAACAATTTAAAAACACAAATAGCCGTGATACTGCAGTTAGTTAAAGCGTAGGACTCGTAGCCGAATGGTCGTAGGTTCAAGGCCCCGTCAGCTGCAATGCCGTCATGTGGTGACTGGTTCACTCATCCATAAAAAATGAGTACCTGACAGGATGCGATGGCTATGTGTTTGAGTAACACTGCAACTATAATGGCAGAATGCATTGTATGCTCTCTTGGGAGTTGATATGTATGCCGGGTAGAAACAGGTCTGTGTCCGGGATAATAATATTGTAAAGTGCCTTAGAGCAGCTTTTAGCTGAATAGGGTGCTATATAAATGTCAGATAGTATTATTATTATTATAAATAAATGTAAATTAACAGAAAGGAAAAGAAACTTTTGACTACAAGAAATCTCTCCAAGAAGCAAATTGATACACGAGCAACGTGTCAAATTATTAATGATGTCTGATGGGAAAAAAAATAAAATAGACTACTGCTTAAATTTGTTTTGTTTTCCTGACAAGAATATCTACCTTTCTTAACGTCACAGCTAAATGTTTCTGCAGCTCTTCCGGGGTGCGCAGCAATAAGATCAACGATGTTTCCTTGACGAGTGGAATGACACTGATGAAGATCAAAAAAGCGATAAATACCGAGCACAAGGGATCCGCTATTTTCCAGCCAAAATTCTCAATCAACAGAGTTGACACTATCACACCAACACTGCCCAGTGTGTCTGCGAGGACGTGAAGAAAAACGCCTAAAATGTAGAGAAAAATAATTATGACACAGAATTACTTGGTTATCACTTCATTTCTTATGAGATCCTACACAAAAATGAGATAGATGTTATTACATCAAATGAAAGCAGCCATTGATTATCTATTTCTTTATGTATGTTACAGTCATATTTGACTGTGAATATTCTACATATTGGAACATTTTCTTGCATGTGTGATACTTCTATGATCCATTACGATCTGATAGAAGATTGCTACCATATATACTCGCATATAAATCGACCTGGCAGATAAGTCGAGGCCAATTTTTAACCCTGTAATTCTTTCCTCAGGCATATGCTCACCATATAAGTAGAGGTCAAGTATTGACTTAAAATCCCTTAAAATCAGAATCATTGTTGTCATTCATGAAAACGTCGACCCAGTCATTCAAACGCATGGTGTCAGCAAGTGTGTTGTGAATATCAATTTCTTCACTGGCAGCAACACACACACACATACTGTACACACACATACACACACACATGATTTGGCTTTGATGTTATAACTAATATAAATAAACAAACATGTCACACCAAACACGCTTGCTTCACCGGCAGTGACACACACACACACAGAGAGAGAGAGAGAGAGAGAGAGACACACACACACACACACACACACATGATTTGGCTTTGATGTTATAACTAATATAAATAAACAAACTTGTCACACACAAGCTTGATTGTAGACTCCCTTCAACTGACAAGTGTTATTAATTAACTGTTTAACAACAAGTGGCCAGCAAGGTTTGCAATGTGAACAGTGATTTTTATATTATCGCTAATCATCTAGAGGTACCGGTAGTTAACAACGCGTGACTATCAAGTATTTTATTACATACAGACTGGCACGTTTCTGAGATCCAAATAACAGTTTGGTGAAAATGAATCTTAATTTATTGGCTAAGACTAGTAGGCATAGATTGGGCAATTTTGTTCCAACTATCGCTCATACAAACACGCCCACACAAACACCCCTGATTGTCACTTCAATTGTCTAGTGTTATCAATTCATTGTTTCACAGCACATCTGGAGGTACTGGTAGGTAAAAGCAAATGACTATCAAGTATTATTACATAAAGACTGGCATGTTTGTGAGATCCAAATAACAGTTTGATGAAAATTAATTGTTATTTATTGAATGATAATGGGTTAGTAGGCAGCGATGTGACGATTTTATTCCGACTCTGGCTCTTATTGGGTTGAACCCTATAGTGTTGAGTGTCAAGGATGGCTGAAAACATCTTTCCTTCAGCTGGTAGGAAATATGATGCATGTATAAGTCGAGGTGAAGTTTGGGTGAAGTTTTTTATTGATGAATGATGCTCCCCCTCCCCCCCCCCCCCACACACACACACACACACACACATAACAAGGGATTCAAAGTCACAATCTAAAGGTGTGAAATGCAATAGGAGAGATAAAGAGAGAGAGAAAGACTCTACATACCTTCCATGTTAGTGTTGTGTGTCAGCTGACCATGAGCTGGGGCTTTACCATGTGAGTGGCCATGTGCACCATGAGAATGACCATGTCCATGACTACCACCATGGCCATGTCCATGATGAAATGCCAATATACCAAACAAGTTAACAACAAGACCTGCCACAGACACCACCTACAATATTGAATCAGAGTGAATAATGATATAATGTATTTATTTTTAATGTTTCACACACACACACACACACACACAGAGAGAGAGAGAGAGAGAGAGAGAGAGCTGTGTGTCAATCATCAACATATAAGTATTATTTAATACCATACCATTGGGGGATGCCGCACTGTGTGTGTGTGTGTGTGTGTGTGTGTGTGCATGTTACACTGATAACAGAGTGCCTTCATATTATAACATTGATAATCACCATAATCATTTAAATAATTTATAACATATAATATCATAAATACCAAACTGTCAGACCCAAGATTCATAAAATTGCCAAATAAAAAACCCACCAATTATCATATCGTTTGAAGATAACTTCAACAACCATTTTATTAATTATATTAGAAATATCAGAAAATTTTATAACGTGTAAGTTTTTATAAATTAAGAAATAATCATAGACCATCAGTTTGAGTAGAAATGAGTGAATAAATTGAATCAGCATGGTTTCATTAGACATCTTGATAAAGGTAACATTAGGTGTTTATCCCTTTTAGTTTCATCTTTATTCTTATGATACGATGGTGAATATACCAAAAGTGGGTCAATTCTAAGCTCTATCTCTATGGGATTTCACACAAATGCATGGTTTAGTTATAAAATATGGGGTAATAAAATGCCATCAGACATTACACCAATAGACTGATCCAGGCGAAATGTATTGCATTAGTTACCAATTGCGGTCTCGGGTTAGAAACAGCAATGGTGCCCATTGTTAATAGGGGATGGCATCTTTTCACTAATGGTAAATAATGGAAATCTTTCAGCAAATTATTTTATATTACCCAGAGACTGAGAATAGTATTTCAGCTGAACGATAGTGTCTTTTCAAGGGATTTAACACAATACTTATCAGGATATAAGCCAATGACTGAGTGGACCGATTTTTCCAGATAAATGACACAGTTAACACTAAGTTATTCATGTTGACTTGTAGGGGATCTTTTTAGCATGGGTTTCTTTGGATTAAATAAATGATTTTAAGATTAAACTGTTAGCTGAGTGTAAATTGATTTTAATGAAGATTTAAAAAAATTATGTATCAATTGTATATTATTAAATAATGGTTTTATTACATTAGAGTGTTTACATGTAGTAAACGTTGCATGAATGGCTGATTCAGAAAATAAAACAGTTCACTTTCAATACAAGATAACATGTATAAATACCAATGTTACAGTAATAGGAATCACCCATTGAATTATAATCTATGTGATCATTGATTTTATCCATTCACATCGTCATGTCAGATGGCAAAGGTTCTACAAACAGGTTTGAACTAGACAGGCTGGACCATGACAGCCATGCAAATCACGCTGAACTTTACTTGGTTTAGTCGCATATATATATATTGAATCAAGTCTATGCCATTCCTATTAAATGAAAAATTATGATCTGGAGATCACATACCCTTAATGGACTATAAATAAAATCCAAATATAGCTGGTAAATAGGCTATATACAGTTTTTCAGTAAGATATTTATCAGCTACTACACGTCTAAATCACCATGCAACACAGTGATTCTTAGACTTCTAACCCGAGACCATAGATAACATGTTCCCAATTACATTGCATTTTGCATGCAATTTAATAACTTCGCTTTTTGCATTCACAAGATGGTTGTGAACACCATCATCATTCAACAAATGCTAATAAATAGCACAAACAGTAGTACCCACAATTTTCTTTTCTTTTAGCAAACAGCATAAGTAGATATCAGTGAATAAAATCCCAGCTGGAGTAATTACGCCCGGTTAATAACTTATCAGTCATTCAGTATAAGATGATGATTTTGTGCACATGGTAGGCTAAATGGGCCGAGTGGCCTCCAAGGGATGGCTAATTGGCATTACAATCCAGCTCTTTCGAGTCAACACAAGGATCCCAACTGGAGGGCCAAACAGCAGTTGAAAGTTATAACTGTCATGGATGTGATGATGATGATTGATGTCTTACGGCCACTTTTGTGCAAATGGTAGGCTAAATGGGTGACATCGAAAGGTAATGAAGTGAACTCAAAGATGAAACACCCTTCAGATATGCCCACGCCAAGATTCAAACCCAGGTGGCAGTGATCTGTGATCCAATACGCTACCAGTTAAACCACGGAGGTGCCCTCCAGTCATTATAACAATACATACCAAAAGTTTCTCCGTGTGTATTTCTGGAGGATCCATCAGTCTCACTACGGCAGCAATAAACACGAAGAATGCAATGACGACTAGAAACAGACCATTCATGAAACCGGAGAGAATCTCAACTCTGTCAAAGCTGTACAGATAAATAACAACTTTATAAACAACTACCAGTTTGTGCATATTTAATGATTTTATACGTCTTGTTACAAAAATATCTTATTTGTGTATAAGAAGTGGTTATAAATGTGTAACTCATCTGGAGCTGAATATATATATATGCATATAAAGTCACTTAATATGAGTCATGGTAAATTATTATTGGTAGATTCACTTGGATGAAACGAGGAAGTGTTTGGTCTAAGTAGGTTTGGAGTAAAGAGTGGTATTAGTGTTTTGAAGCTCAATAAAATAACATTGATTATTAAGCTGGTCCACAATCACTTACAGTACAGAATAAGTAAGAAAACACAACTTGCAAGTAATCACCAGATTGAATGAGAAGATACCATAAAATAAAAGCATTGCACTTCCTAATATTGTTCTCACTGACTATTTATAAGTCATGGTGTCAATTTTACATGAATTTCTCTAGAAATGGAATTCAGTAGTAACTGTCCAATTTTGTTGCGTTATACTAAAAATAAGAACAAAAATATGCAAACGCTCCAGTATGGTGGTGTTCAATTCATGCTATGATTTAAATTAAAAGCTGAAGCATGTACAACAAAAGTACAATCTCTTGACATGCTACACCAACCAAACAAGTGTACTCAGCAAATCTCCCCCACCTCCCACAAAGAGCATGAACTACGTCAGCAATAAAAAGGGAAATCCAGAGTGTAGCAACCAAAAACACATCTAGCAACAAATACATAACTGACCCATAAGAGAATATCCTTGTTGGCTTCCAGTGACTCATAATTGCAGCATATAATCCCATGACCAGCGCTGAGCAGTCGAACAACATGTGGAAGCCATCGGAGATCAAGCCGAGGCTGTTTGTCCACACACCGTATGCAAGCTCTACAAAGGTGAATGACTGAAAATGACAACACAATGGTCAATAACATCGCTGGATAAACATCGTGATCTGAAGTATGAAACGCCCCCTCAGGGTAACCGTATACAATAATGTGAATTCAGCCAACGGGTAGACAGTGCAAGAACCCCAAACAAATGACATATCTGTTAAAGTATTTGGTGATATCTTCTAACATGGTTATTAAATAAATATTATACTAGCAAATAAGATCAAAGAGAAATTAGGTGAATACTAACTGAATATAAAATTACAGTAAATAAAATCTGTTAACTTAGCAACATAAATAAATCCACGCATCGAATACAAAACAACAAATGATGTATTACATTTAACACCCTGATTTTAAATTGTGTGCACAAAGCTGAAATCGCTGGTATAGGAAATAGCACGCACGTTAAAACTAGTCCACGTACCAAATTGATACAAAGGAAGTAGAATATTCTTCTGGAGTCTGACTCTTCTAGAATTTGCCTGAGGCCATTCTTCGCTATAAGCATCATCGAGTGAGATGTCCGATGTAGGGTATCACCAGTAAAACTGTACAGAGGCAGGCCAGCTGCTGAATAGCCAATGAAACTCCCCCTGGAGCCACCTCGTATTGGAGTGCTTAATATGTTTGTGGCTGATAGATGAAAAAAGAACAAATGTTAAACACATGGCATCACGGCAGAAAATAATAACAAAAACGTGCTTATCAATTCTGGTGATACCAAGGGACAATATGCCAAGAAAAAGCGAGCCCTCTTTAAAAACAGATTTCTAGACTGAAGAGAAATCTATGTACTGAATAGAAATTCACAACTGAAGACAAACATGACAGAAAACAGAGATGAGAACAAGTAAACTTTTTTTTAAAAGAGGGAAATCTTCAGAAGCCCAATTTTATAAGGCCAGAGGCAAATAATGTAATGGAAAGGCATATTTTGATGATCTGAGGTTCATTCTGCACACTTTCTTCTCTTAAATTAATAATTCAGAAATTTTCCATACCCCGTCTCCCCTCATACATAAAGATCTAGATCTACATCAGCTTAAATGATGTATGTGTAATACAAATATATCTATGTATGAAGTAATGCAATATTTATGTTGCTGCATTTATTTTTCACTTAGTGCTCTAAATATAGTTTATTATGCACCCACTTATGTAAATAGAACATACAGTGATAGACCGAATAAGAGGGAGTGATATGAAAGTGAATGAAAATACATAAATATTATAACTGCTTGAATTTTGTTGTGAATAATTTTTGTCATAACTGAAATCCACAATGAATTATCATCAACTGCTCAATTGGCATTGGAATATCTACAGGTAGTTATGAAGTCAAAATATTATTCTTACATTTCTGTGGGATAAGAAGATTGTATGACACATTTACAAACTTTAATTTAATGGATTTATTTAATTTGTCTGAGAACAAAATGCAAAAAGATGGATTAGTGATGAAAAACAATCTGCCCTTAAACTTACCAAACATAAAAAGGACAAAGCTAAAGGCCACTCCACCAGAAAACACATGATCGATGGTAATAACTTTATCTAGATGAGCGATGCTAGTCAGGTGATTGACGAATGGATGATTCCACAAAAAGTTCAGGGCCAGAGCGGCGACAAAGGTTGCCATGGCGCCGAAACGACTCGACCTCGATTGATCCAGTCTTGTAACACACACAGCGTCGACGTAGTAGTTCAATACAAAGATGATGGTAATGATGAGAAGAGGGAATACTACAGACCACGAGGACATAAGTAGACTCTGTAAGTATAGTACAAGGTTAAAGGTTTATATTGATTCATCTCTCTCTCTCTCTCTCTCTCTCTCTCTCTGTTTGTGTGTGTGTGTATATCTCTTTTAATGTGTCTGTATATCTTTGATCTATCTGTCTCTCGCTATCGCTGTGCATGTGCATATGTGTGTCTATCTTTGATCAATATGTCTTTCACTCTCTGTTATTGTGTATGTGCATGTCTATCTTTGATCCATATGTCTCACGCTTTTGGTCTTGCTCTCTCTGTCTCTGAGTGTGTGTCTATATTTAATTCATATGTCTCTCTCTCTCTCGCCCTCTCTGAGTGTGTGTCTATCTTTGTACCATCTCTCTCTCTCTCTCTCTCTGGGTGTGAGTGTGTGTGCATAAATGTCAACAAACTTTCTGAGTGAACTTCATATACAAATTTCTAATGCAAGTCACTGCATATTAATGGCTTCAGATCGAGAACACCGAAGACAGTCACAACTAGTTTTCCAGACTGCCACCAGATGTTGCACTAATTGTGAATAGTGCCCATTCATTGACTAATAACATACAATATCACAAAAATAGAAAAGGTTACTTCTGTGTGGTCGTTTAAAATAGGCAACTGTAAAACCAGATTTCAATGTAAACATTCTCCTTTCTTAAAGCAATTCTTTGATGACCAATATCTTTTTGAAATGATTATAATAACAATGGCCTTATTGGCATTATTAATCACCCTGTCACTTATATCTTGCGAGTTATATGTAAATTAAGCATTTTTGTGGGTAGAAGGTTTGTGCCCAGATTTGGCACACATAGTGGTGACATGACACACATAACTGAGCAAAACTAAACCTAAACACATACATGTTGATGATGTCAGTACAAACCTCTGCCTGTAAGGTCTTGCTAGGTGAACAAATTGACAGAATCAAATATTTACATGGAAGATTTATATGGCACCTGGTTGCTGCTCAGGATTTGAATTTTTGCCTACACACAATTAAAATATTCACGTTTTGTTATGTCTTCGGTATTCTTAAATCATACTTTTGATAAACTTAAAATATAAAATGAATAGAATTAGTCACATCTGCCGTTTAATTAAGGAATTGTGTATTTCTGGAGAAGGATGACAACTTCTAAAAAAACTCGCTTTAAACAAGTGTAATAAAATAACGGAAAAAGAATAAGTTACGTGACCCCAGAATAACAACAATTATGATAACTGTTGCTATTCATGGGTTACTTTTTTGTATGTAGTAGGAAAAACGGGTTGACCCGCAAAGGTAATCAAACCAGCCAGAACATAGTCAGGCTGGGATTTAAACCTAGGTACCAGAGGTCTGTGGTCAATCACACTACTAATCCGGTCATGAAGATGCCTCACAAAAAACAAACATAAAATGACAGCCGTAGATAAACACACCGATCATACCAGACACGAGAACAGATTAATGCTGGCGCAATTAATGAGAACGATTTTAACATTTAGTTTTTACGAAATTTACTTTACCTCTCGAGTAAAGAAAACAAACAGCGCCCACGGGAGAAGTAACACAGCAGAACAGAGTGTAGAGAGTGCGTGTAGACGCTTAGTACCACCAACATCAACAGAGAGCTTCTTAGAGGCACTACTGTAGCCAACGTTGATACAAAGGGTGACGAACAGTAAAATCACACCACCCTGCAAAGGGAAAGGTGTTGTTATTGGTTATAAACATATAATAATAATACCACAAATATATGGATATAATATTATAACTGTAAGCTCGATTTTACACTCACAGACTGTATATTCCAGGAATACATAATAATACATTTATTAACTTAGCATTAGATTTATAAGCACAGTATTATAATTGAAGTCTGGCTCCAATATTATGCAGTGACTGGGGTCCATAGGTCATGAACTTTATTATTATTATTATCATCATACACAGAGAACATTTCTCATCTTCATGTGATGGGTCTGTGTGCATATTACTGGTGGGAGGAGGGGATGTCATATGATCAGGGTTCATACATGTTTTGACACCTCAAATTCCAGGACTTTCCAAGTCAAATTCCAGCACCTTTTCAATGAATTCATGAACTCTTAATGGGAGAAAATATACACCTTTGTTTACAATGAAAGCAGCACCACATTGGATGGACAGTGAAATAACACAAACACTGTGGGTCAGTAGTGTGCAATGGGTGGTGGTGAGACTCAGCATTTGGGAAGAAGTGTAATGATTTATTATTATGAATCTCCAAATTCCAGGACTTTCAAGGACCTCTACAAAAATTCCAGGACTATCCAGGTTTTCAAGGACCCATGCAAACCCTGTATGATCCTTTTTGCCTCACCATTTCCTCTTGTATTTTCTCCATTTTAGAACAGCCAAAACATGGCATAATTTAGGAAAGTGAAACAATATTTTGTTGTACTTCAATGTAGATAACACAATGCAATCATTTTAATCACATTATAATGATGACTTGTGTATAGTGATCAGGAGAGAAACACCCCATCATATCTGATTCCATGGTATACAGCTGATGCTAAGACAGAGCCAGACTGTATAGGTTTAAATATTCTACTTACAGGCTAACCATTTCCTCACAGATTTTAATATAAGCTCATGGGTTTAATGCTATTAGTACCCGAGACGAGGTAGCCAACGACATAGAACTGTCAATGGACAAACTGTAATAAACAAATATTATGAAAAAGATAATACATCTTACCTTATGATCAGAAACACCAGTCAGACTTGTGAGATGTTCAAACATGTGGCTCAATAGACTGGTGTGTTGGTGAGTGCCAAGTGACAATTGTTAAGGCAAAATATCATCATTTGACAACAAAGAACTATAACTGCTGAAAAGTGACACAAAATTGTGTAAATCTTATAAATGATCCTAAAAACAAAACTTGAAAGATTTTATCTTGCCTTTGCATGTGTGAACATGCACACACTTGTGAATACACACATACACTGAAGATTTTCACTCTGTGGTCCAACTGGTAGCACATTGGATCACAGATCAATATCACCGAGTTTGAATCTCGGCGTGGGCATATCTCAAGGGTGTTTCATCTTCGCTTCATTACCTTTGTCGGTCGCTTGGACCAATTTAGCCTACCACGTGGATAGAAGTGACCGTAAAACATCAATTACTGTAAACCAAAACTAACTCTGATATCTGAATATATTAATCAACCGATGCATTCATTATGAGAACAGAATCATGCATAAATATTTAGCACAAAATGTACAGATATAAAAGTTATTTCAAACAAAACAGTACAAATTTCATATAAATCAATTTAAAAAAACATATGTTTTTTGTACAAAAGAATATAATGCTTTATATCCTGTTTTAGTTTGTACCAGTCTACATAACCCAAACACCTAAAAAGAGAGTTTTACAGACATACAGAGATGTTAACATTGATGACATACTACAGCTGGAAAGGATATATTGATCATTTTTATGATGTTCCAAGTCATCATGGTCGAAAAGAAATGTTCCCAGCACTGCCAACAGAAAGAATACAGCACCCCGAAACTGTAAAATACACAAATATTGCGTAAATATATATATTATAACAATGTTTTAAATTGAACATTTATCAATTTGATAGCATAAAGTTTTATCTTAACTCATTAGACAGATATTACATGCACATGCTTAATAGTGTTTTCATATAGCAACACACACACACACACATTTTATAAACATTATATAGTGAAAATATATTTATGATGGTTTTCTGATGTCATAAAGGTATTTACCATGGGTTTACCACAGGTTTATGATACAGTCATGTCATAAACAGGGTAATGACAGCCATAAACCCAAACCTGATCTAAATGTTGAGTGTTTTCAGGGGAAAGATTTTAATCCCGGAAAACAGTCTAAAATAGTTTAATACCCCAAAGAGCTTTGAATTTATGTGGGCTAGACACACCCTAGACCCCTCTCTATAAGGCTAATCTCGGTCTATCAACTTCAGTGGGTAAAGTACACGAGTACTTTCAAATTCCTAGCCAAGACACTGATTTTTCATAACATTCTTCTGACATGAAGATAACCTACCAGAAAACAGTTATTTTATCAAACTTATTTCGTAGTTTTGATTCAAAATATAAGATATCTCAGGAATAAAGATAATATCACTAACTGAAGTACACAGGTTACTGTAGGTCCCGGCCATTAAGCCGATACTTTGTGTCAACATTTTGACCCTTATTTTGGGGGGTTGGCTTAATGGCTGGTGCTATTTAAGTGTCAAGAAATCCAGTCATCGAGAGAAACATTTTCAGTGTCCTAGCAGCCATCTAGACACTAGTGACCTAGTCTAGATGCAAACGAGCATCAATCGTTATTTTGATTTAAACTCATGCAGTCATGGAGTGAAAATAGAAGTGAAACAAGTTGATGATAATTATACATGGCTTTATAATGAAAATCAATATTTATAGGTAGAATTATCTGATTTTCGTAATTATGGATAAACACTATTTGACTCAGTGGCACATTTCAGAAAGGCAGCGCTGGCAACAAGACAACTTGTACCCAAGAGCATTGTATTTCACTTGTTTGGCGGCATAGACATTAGGGTGCCCCCATAAGGCCATATACATATTTTATATTGGCATATTTATATTAATAACGGGATAATTACTGATTAATTAATTTATTTTTAATAGAGAGTTATAGTTACTAACCAGTATATACCGGTAATTTACAATTACATTATCTTGGTTACTGCTATGTTAGTGACCAAAATGTACCATTAAAGCTCAGTAGTAATTGACAATATGTTTAATTACTTCTAAACCATTGACTTCATATGCAGTTCATTAAATGTTTAATCACATCGTTTATTTAAGTTTAAGGTCCTATGTATGCGCTAACAGTTTGAGTAAATGATGGTTATAATTTGCCTTGATCTACTGACAATATACAAAACACATAACAGTATCTAAGTTTTCTCTAACAGTAAGACACATGGGGAAATGTAATGTCTTGGAGAAGTGAAAGTTGCTGTATTTGAGCCAACTGTTATTCTTGTAAATTTGACTGTTTCTATGGCTAATGAAAGCAGGTGAGTTTTCAAATGGCTAAGAAGGTTTCGGGTTTCTAATATTGTCCTATGCCACTGTCTATCATGAATACGCATACTGTCATCCACACACACACCCACACATACTATTAGCATATCATAATGTTTTAACAAAGACCAACTTTTGATGGTGTACTTGAGTGTGTAAACAAAGCACTAGCACCAGCTATCACCACCAGATCACTATGTTCATAGAGCAGTAAAGTCCTGTAATATAACAAAAAAACTTTAAAACAACACTCAAACACTAATCATTAAAATCCAAACTATTAGGTAACTTATCATTAATAAAGCTATACATCTATACCAAAACTGACTGAATTGTCTGAAAGTGGATGGCTTATTAAGGGCATGTATTGATTAAGTTTAATAATTGTTCACTATTTTGAGAGGAAACAAACACATGTTATTCACATTACATCATCACAGGCCCATATGACTGTACATGATTATTACCTCAGTGGTCCACACAGCGTAAGACCAAAGATCCAGAAGACAGAGAGGAGAGAGCCAACCACTGCATGTCTACCAATCCGGATCCAGATCTGCTTTGGTAGTCGGCCACCAACAGAAAATGGCTTCTGGAGGAATGTCAACAAAATGGATGAGCTGAAAGATAACATATAACGATCATAATATATAATGTCTGATCACTCTATCATATTGCACATATGTGCATGCACACACACACACACACACACGCACACCTCAAATGACTTGTACTTACCCAACTTTTATAAAGAAGACAAAATGTACAATATGTAGTACTTTGGTGACATCATAAGATAAATACAAGGCGAAACAGTAAAGGATCTTGGTAACAATCAACAAGATCAGGTACGGATAATATCTGGAATGGTCATAATATATAAGTAGTAATACAGGATGTAAACACACATGTGAGGAGTTAAGTACATTTATACATTAATTATGCTATATTGTAGAATTATGCTAATAAGTGCTATAAATGTCATAATTAGTTAAACAAGTGACTAGACATTTTAGCCTGGTAGCTATCAATACAATGGAGAAATAGAACAACATATCCGAGTATATTTTCTCCACAAAATATTTGTATGAATTAAACAACAAACTGAAAACAAGATCCATCTAGGAATTTTTGCATGGTGACCTTATGATTAGCCACATAGATTTATGACATCCCTGCTGAAACTTAAAGCCACAAGTTGTTGTTATGGTGACTAACAAGAGAGCATTATTTTCTGACACAATGTGAAAAATATTCACAACATTACAGGTAAAATCGGATAGATCTAACATAATATGTAAATTACACACACACACACATATATATATATATATACTATATACAGTCTTACAAACTATAATACAGATTCCCTTACAAGTTTATATATCTTGACCTGTTTAAATAAGATGGCTCTGAAAAACAGCATTTGGCTCATTTGCATATTAGCTTTAAAACCATCAAGTCTTGGAAGATTAGAGTTTTAGACCAGCAAGAGTACTTGGCTAAATCAAACAAAATGTTAAATTTGTGATAGAACTTTTATTTATACTTGTCATCCAAGTAACATTTTTAACGGTAAAGTTCTAATTTACCCTCTGTTCAATTCTGAAATCAAGTTCGACGCTTCCTTCAATTTTGTTATACACATCCCAACATTATTTGAAAATGGTCCTTGTGGATTTATTAATAAAAATAATCAGATTATATATATATATATATAGTGGGCAATTAGATAAGATCAGCCACCCAGATAAAGCCTTTGGCTTGTCTCAGATGGCAAAGCTAAGAAGTGGCTAGGGCAATGGTTGTGCATCATCATGAGGCATAAACAGTGCTTACCCAATTATGATATTACTAGCACTACTACATTATATGGGGTTTTTCCAATCTACTTTTGCAAGCAATTGTTTTTGCCATACTCTATATTACATCTGGGAGAATTGTTTCCTTATGGAGTTGCCCCATGGTGTGACTTTCACCCAGGCTAAATAACATAACTTAATAATAATTACAAACTTCTATAGGCTTTTTAGCACCAAAATCGAGCTCAGTGGCGCACCTAGTGCGGGGATTAGGCAAACTCATACTCCAGGTATGATGCAAAATTCATCAACAAATGAACGGATGCAGTGGTAACTTAGGAGGGATAAGCAAGTCTGAAACTGAGTTTTCAAATGGTGACGGAAAGAAACTATGCTATTTGAAGACTTAACATGTTTAGGGAGTGAATTCCAAAGAGTAGGGAAAGAACTGAAAAAGTATGAGTCCCAGCATGAGTTTTAACCCTGGGAACAAACAACTAGTGAAAACCACATGAATGGAGCTCTCTAGGATTGGGTGCTAGAGAAAGCATGTAAAATAGATAACAAAGATTCTCCCAAAGAAAGAGTTTGATAGGCAATGGTACAGCGTTTGAAAATGATGTGAGATTGAACAGGGAACCAATGAAGAGATTTCAGAAGTGGGACAAAATAAGAAAACTGAGGAGACCATGTGATAACCCTAGCTAAGCAGTTCTGAACACACTGAAGCTTTTAGAATACCCTTAGAGTTAGATGCGATGTTATAAAGAAGAGAGTTGCAGTAATCAAGCCTACTAGTAATGAGTACTGTATCAATGGTTTTGGTGACTGAAAGAGAAATATAGTGATAAAGACGTGAAGGTGATGTATGTGGTAAATTAAAATCGCTATCAAATGTAACATCAAGATTACGTACAGTGGCTGTTGGTGTGATGCTTTGATTAAGGATGGGCATATGGAAGAAATGATGAAATTTGTTTTGTATTCGCATTGAGCCTAAGTCTATTGTTTGTCATCCAGCCAGAAATATCACTCAGCCAGTCACCTAGCTGAGTAAGAGAGAAACATGTGTCTGCCGTAGATAAAAATATGTATAATTGGATGTCAGCTGCATATAATTATAAATGATGGTCTATAATTTGTGGTTGTGAATAAGAACCTCAGTGGTGTGGTGTACAAAGTAAACAGTAGCAGTCCAAGAACAGAGCCTTTGAAAAACAGTTTATTTTAATTGATTGAAACCTACATCTTCTAAAATGTTTCCTAGTTTGGAGTCCATCATCCTTCCAGAGTCACGAGAGTGAGTGATAGTACCACACTCATGACATGGCTATGTTTACATCTTATCATCTATCAGTCTGAGTAGAGTCTAGGCCCTCTAGGGGTCTATGTTAATATCAGTATGCTACGTATGTCTATGACTGGGTATGAC
The DNA here is from genome assembly GCA_025642065.1 of Paralvinella palmiformis. Classification (NCBI taxonomy): domain Eukaryota; kingdom Metazoa; phylum Annelida; class Polychaeta; order Terebellida; family Alvinellidae; genus Paralvinella; species Paralvinella palmiformis. The sequence goes on along the minus strand of JAODUP010000291.1, from coordinate 287,853 downwards.
TCTATGAATAAGTATGATCTAGAATACTAGATCTATCCCAAACAAACTGACGTCCAGAGTAAACCTCTTAAACGTGTGTAGATTCTAATTGTTAAATACGAAATAATAAATTAATGGCACTAATAAATACTTACCTTGAAGGGTATATAGCCCTAGACGCTAGTAGGTTACCACCATAGCTGTCAACCATTGTGACTAAAAATGCTAAATCGAAATTCTGAACCTGTCCTATGTCAGTATGTTTAAAATAAAGGGTAGATCTAAACTGCTCTCAAAACAGAAAATGTGGAATGGTAAATCCGGTTTAATATCCTGTAATTCTCGAAGTCCACACGTAATGGTAAGGTTGAATATACTACGTCTATTTAATCATTATTCCTTAATCATACAGTACTACTACTAGTACCAATAATTGTTTTCGTTTTCCGCAACATTACACGTACTGACGTAGCCTTAAACCCACATTTCGTTTTCAAGACACATCACACATGTGGTTGATGGTAAATGGCAATCTGGACCAATGTATCAAAACGGATGCTCATGTCTTAAACCTACGTCGGGTATACATATGAATCTAAATCATCTAAAAGTATTATTAGTTTTTGTAATAGCTAAATATTAGGTAGGGTGCAAGACTATTTACCTATGGCTATGGTCATTCTGTGCAGGAGGTCGCAGGTTCGCATCTCGGCCGTGACACTGTAGTAGGAGGAGTTTTTCATCCAGCCAGGCAACTGGCAAGGTTTTCTCCACCTGAACATACCATTTATTCTAAATTTATTTAGAATTAGTCTCCGTGGGAAAGCTGAAAATTACAGACCAAAGTAAAAACTGCCATTTCGGCCATTATTATTATTATTATTTATTTATTTCGCTTACTGCAACAACAAAATTGATATTTGTTATAATTTGTCGACTTATTTTCAATAAATAAATTTATCAGTAAATATCGCCCTAATTTGCGTATCAGAAGTTTTTTAAGGACAGTACCCGGTGTACACACACACACGCACACACACACACACACACACACACACACACACACACGCACACACACACACACACACACATTTCAATTTACACATAGGATTTAATTTAGTACTTATTGGATTATTTTATTTCATAAATAAGTAGGCGTGTGCAATAACTTAATTTCATTGTAGTTTAGGGATAATAATAGATCTCACCATAAACATATAATCACCAATATTAATACTATATAGTTTATTAAAATAAAACCTGTTCAATACTAAATAAAGATTATCGTTCTAATCTCTTAGTGGGTATTTACAAACATATATTATTTGGGGTATTTGGGGTATTTGCAACTTTGAATGGTTCCTAGTACTAAGGGCACTTTATTAAACATACAGTATTATTATTATCAGTAGTAGTAGTAATAGTAGTAATAGTAGTAGTAGTAGTAGTAGTATATAGTAGCTATAGCTATATGGTCTTTAGACTTTATAAATTTATTTCATTCACAAAAACAAACAAAAGTCTATGTTTGAAATAAATGTTTTCAAAACACTATGAAACATTTTTTCAATAATGTTTTCATCGTGTTACAATATAGGTTCTTTTTAATATTCTGCATTTAAAATATTTATTAAGCATTATAGTTGCGAAACCATAAAATTGTTAGTAAGCATTTTATAAATGAAAAATGAGGAGCAAAGTATATCATTCCTTTGTCGATATTAGATCGTATATAGGCAGTGAATAGATGGCAGTCATGATGACATGTGGTGATGAACTAGATCCTCTTGCTGACATACTCAAGTCACAGTATGAAGTGTTAGTGCACCGTTATGATGTGATAAATAGCATAATTGACCTATATATATTTTGGATGTGCATGGATGTCGTAATACATATTGTTACAAAACCAAGATGTTTTAAGTGTAAGGTAGCAAACCCTAATAGATGTTGTCAATACCAATGTTTTCAAAAGTCTACAAAACACTACATGTCTTGATTGTGACTTAAGTGATTTTCATCATATTGAATGTTTCCACCAAAACGCACACACTATAGCTATTATTAAAAAGCGGCATATTATTTATCGAAGCTATAAACACTTTAGCGAACAAGTGTATAGTGAAGATCTTTCATATATTCCCTTTCAGCTATGTGAGATATTTGATCAAGTAGATGATGCATATTAATTTTAATTGGTTCAGTCAATCACTGATAAGACAAGTAATAGATGATCATGCGCCCTTAAAGAAAGGAACTATTAGAAACAATCAAATACCTTACACCAACTCTCAACTAAGAAAGGCCATAAACGTGAAGAAAAAAAACATGCCGAAGCGCAAGTTTTATAAATACAGAAGGGATAATAATTGGAACAAATATAGGAGTCACAGGAATTATGTCGTAAAACTTCGTAAACTGACACAATGTGAAATTACAAACGGAAACTGTTTTTGGAAAACAGTGAAACCTTTATTAGCTACTAAGAGTGATAATGTTATGACTGAGATCATATTAATGGAAAATAATGTAATAGAGAACGATCCTGATAATGTCAGTAATATAATGAATGAATACTGTGTTAACATTACAAGATCTATTGGTAATGATGAGTCAATATCAATCGATGATCAGTTTGAGGATATAATAACAGCTCACACAAGACACCCCAGTGTACTCTGTATAAAAGAATCAATAAAATATGATAGACACTTTTCATTTAGTCATGTTGAGGTTGAAAATGTATGTAAACAACTATCTGACTTAAACCCTCACGAAGCACCTGGGTATGACACTATCCCACCTAAACTAGTCAAAATTGGTTATGATGTACTTTGTCATCCCATGACGTGGCTAATTAACAAAAGTATTCAGAACTCCAAATTTCCGGATGATCTTAAGTCAGCCGAAATATCGCCTATTTTTAAGAAAGGTAGGACGCCCGACAAAAATAATTACTGACCTGTCAGTGTCCTTCCATGTTTCAGCAAAATATTTGAGGGTATTCTTATAGATCAGATGTGTAAATTTATGAACCCATTACTGTCACCATTCCTTTCAGGATTCACAAAGGGCCACAACTGTCAAACGTACTACTGAGATTAATTGACATGTGTAAATATAATATTGATGACGGTGGTATCAGTGGAGCCTTACTGACCGATCTTTCGAAAGCTTTTGACTGTCTGCCATATCGCTTGTTGGTAGCGAAGTTAAATGCATACGGATTCAATCCCGATGCATGCATGCTAATTGCAAATTATTTTATCAATAGATTACAAAGAGTAAGAATCGGCAATGTTAAAAGTGGATTGATGGGATTAGAAAAAGGAGCGCCACAGGGTTCAATGTTTGGCCCATTGGCGTATAACTTAATTATATTCTAACGACCTCTTATATTTTGTTTGTAATTTGTGTGATATTTACAATTACGCAGACGATAACACTGTTTGTATACATGGCAATAAAGTTGAAAATGTATCGTTAGACATAAAGCTTGTGTCAAATGTTTTAATGAACTGGTTCAAGGAAATTTTCTTCAGGCTAATCCTGAAAAATTCCAATTTATTTTATTTAGAAAGACCAAATTAGAAAACAGTATAGTGGTAGATAACATTAGTCTCATGACGCAGTCAAACTGCTAGGTATCCACATTGACCATGCACTTACCTTAAATGAACATGCATATATCAACAAAATGCAAAATGGCAGGAGGCCAATTATATACTCTCGGTCGGTTGTCAAATAGATTGAATGAGAGAGAAAAATATGTATTGTTTGAATGTTTCTATATGTCACATTTTAACTACTGTCCGGGTGTTTGGCATTTCTGCAAAATATCAGATATTAAGAAAATAGAAAATATCTAGAAATGGGGTTTACTCTATACTATAAAAGATTATTCATCCACGTATACAGAATTATTAAATATGGCTTGCAAACCACTTCTGTATGTACATAGAATCGAGCTTATTATGATTGAAATATTTAAGATTATTCATAAAATAGGACCTAGTTATCTACATGAAATATTTGCTCGAAAAGTAGGCATTCATAATGACAGAGATTAATTCAGGGTTACGATGCCTAAATTTAGAACTATAAAATATGGTGAGCACTCTCTGAGATATGAAGGTGCTCAAATGTGGAATCAGTTAGATGACGATTTTAAACGAGCTGTTAATCTAAAGGTATCTAGAAGGCGTATAAAGAAATGGTAAGGTCCTATTTGAACTTGTTTTAATTGTACACTCAATCTGAATTTAATGTGATCGTACATTATTAATATTCGATGTATTAATCAAGATTCATTCTTCATCATGTTCATCCGTTATATGTTGTATCATTGCATCACATTCGTTCAATCTTTAATCATAATATCATCTTATTTATATTCGGTTAATAGCTTTTAACTAATGTTACTTGTATATGTATTACCGAACTGAAATAAAGTTTTATCTTATCTTATCTATACCAGTCGTGTTGTTGTGACGACGGTTAGCGTGATTGGATATATATATATATATATATATATATATATATATATATATATATATATATATATATATATATATATATAGATATATATATAGTATAATTAGACTATAGTTAATGATGCAATATGGCATATAGTTCCCCACAGATTACAGTCATTATGTGATGGGTTAGCTTCAGATAAGGTATCAACTTCCATGTGTCATCAACACCATCTGAAATATCATTTTTTATTAAATATTATTGTCAATGCATTATTAACATTAATAATAATCACTTAACTGATATGTATAAAAACGGAATAAGTAAGATCGAGATCTACAGAGATTTACATTGAGTGGTTTTATATATATATATATATATATATATATATATATATATAGCTGAGATATAGGTTAACACTGAGGCTGAGACAAACGATAGATCCACTTGTGTTATAAATGGACTTGGCTAATCATGTGAAACTGCTGGCGAACAAGTTTCATGGACTGTCGTTATATAGGTGTTATAGTTCCGTGTTGTTAGGGGATAAAAGCAGGCTAATTACTTGAAATCAGGATAAAGAGGGGAACAAGTTACTGTCGTTTATACTTTTGGGACATCTGGAAATGTGCTACCGCACATTTTTATATTTCTAATGGTCAATTATCGTAATGGTGATGATCAGTGATGTTTTACGGCCAATTATGTGCACATGGTAGGTTAAATGGACCGAACGACCTCCGAACGTAATGAAGCGAAGTCAAAGATGAACAACCCTTCAGATATGCCTATGCCGAGATTCGAACTCGGGTGGTAGTGATCTGTGATCATAACGCGCTACCAGTTAAACCACGGAGGCCACTTATTATAATAATCGTGACTACTTTATCAGAGATGCACCATCTGGCTGCATCGGTCGTGCTGTGAAATAACGCTGGATCAGTGAAAGTCTGGCCATTGATTATTTGCGCCATGTTATTCAGCATACACGAAATTCTTCTACTATTGCACAACCAGGCGTCACACCTAGCTTTGCAAGCTTTTGACCTGACTCAGAACAATGGTATTGCGATGCTCTCTTTACCTTCACATACATGGCGTTGCGTCCATCCCCATAGATCGATCGGTCTTGGTACGGAACCTTTAAGAAGGCATTTAGCGGAGGAATGGATTCGTGGATGCGGTCAATTCATGAGAAGAATATCGCCAAGTATTTATTCCTGGCAATAATGAATGATGCACATGTGTCTGATATAACTCCAAGAAATGTTCTTTCTGGTTTCTGAGTACTGATATTTTCCCGTTTAACAAGGATTTGCTTGTTAATTTGGACTTTGCGCCAACAGCAACAAATGATCGTAAAAACGTCCATCCAAGAGGTGACAGATGAGCCAAGTCATGAAGATGATGGTTTGAAAGTAAAAACTCAAAATTAATGGCAAAGGTTCTACAACAAAAAAACTTTGAACTAGACAGCCATGCAAATCGCTGAACATTACTTAGTTTAGTGGTAGATATCTATTGGATGAAGTCTTTGCCATTCCTATTAAATGCTAAATTATGATCTGGAGATCACATACACTTAATGGACTGTAGTGTGAAATAAATAAAAAACAGTAACACGCCGAAGTGAGAGCATGGCAGTTGTGAGAATGCTTAAGTTAGCTGGCTAACCAGATATATTTATACCAGATATATAAATATTGTATTTCTCTTTAAAGAAATTTTTAAGAACTATATATATGTTTCTTTTGCCGCTCTCTTAAAAAAATCAATTTGTATAATGAGCATCTTCCTTAAAATGATAATTATTAAAATCAATAGCTTACAGGAACAGTTCAGCCTCAGAAATTAAATATTTAAATGTGTAATGCTTATACAAGTAACCCCAAATCCCTTAATAATAATCACGAACTTTACTCGGTATGATAGATATAAGGAAATAATCCTAATTACTAGAGGGTGGTCATTACAGCTTCCTCGAATTCCAGATTGTATGGCGGGAAGAAAAAAGGTCAGGTCTTCTGACCCCTGATGGCACAAAGATTATGTAGCTATCTGGATCCCGATCAATCCCCCCCACGCGCTTAATCTAACTACTACCAATTGAGGCCACTGTTTCTTGTTTCAAAAGCAAAAAAACAAACAATCTTCACACGGAATTTCATTGTATAGTTTTCTTTAGCCATTTCAGTAACATACGAGATGTTGCTTGAATCAACTATATATTATAATATTCATAATACGCTTTTGTTCCGAAAATACATGTTTGACTGACTCCTATTTACATTATTATAACCGGGCAAAAGAAACGGCTTGTGATAAGTGACGTCATATATCAAAAACATCCGGTTTGTGTCCTGCTTCAAAATGGCGGCGCCCACAGACCATTAATAATAATCGAGTAACCAGCATTTTGAACTGTATTATTTAAGATATGGCTGATCGTGTTCATATTTTGACATCATTTATTATTTGTGTGAATATATTTTTATTTTGAAATGATGTTTAACTGTTTCTTTAATTGCTGTTGGATAATCAGGGTGAATCAAACTCGGCGCTATTTAAACACTTCATTATTAATTTCATACCTATCCTAATATCCGATTATATAATGATAATTACGTTTTAATAGGATTTACTTAAATGAACATATGCTAGTCCAGCCTCTAGTCAGAACTGTTTAAATCGGTCTTAATGTGCTGATTTAAATAATGATTTTCAATACATTTTAGTATACATCATGTATATACATTGCATTTTGGTGTTTTTCTTGTCTAGTAGAAACTTAAAGGAAATAAATTAAATAAAAAATATAATAAAACAAAATCAATCAAGATAATTTTCCATGTTTAGCATTTAATTTCTACTTTCTTTCCATATATTAGTTGTGAAAAGGTGTTTATCTTATATAAAAAAGCTTTAATGTATTTTATAAATGGAGCCATATATAAATTTGATAAAATAAAATACGTTGATATTTATTTCTTCCACTAGGTCATTTATGTGTAAACTAAAATCAGCCTGATTTAAGATAGCTTCTACAACCGAGAGCACATCAGGTGATCGCTAAATATAGGTGGTCGCTTAAGGCAAGTGTTATTATCATAACGGCTGTTGCAATGGGTTTAACGTGATGGTCTAGAACCATATATTGGTTCCTTTGTTGGGATTCATTAACGTAATCTAATTGGCTGATTGAGTTTAATTTCAATGGATTATGTGATTTGTAAACGAGAAAGTTTATTTCACGAGAGTTTGTCTTGTTATCATATTGAGTTGGGTTGATAATTATAAGTACACGAATGTAAACAATATAAAGTAATTACAAATTTGATCATATTAACAAAAACATCCGTAATTCTACGCCATTGGATTTGAACTTTAATTCTGATATTATTATTATTATTATTAGATATATTTTAGACAGGTGTTCTGTTTAAACGGGTAGCCATGGTAATATATTTGATTGAGTCATGTTTCTGAACTAGATAATTTAGTTTGACATCTGCTATTTCCACTATAAAGTGTGATAGCTTATACTCGGTGTCTCATGAAAATCATCCATATAGAGATGTATCAGCTTCTAAGCGATCTAATGACAGTTAATTATATAGTCCTTTGATTGGCATGTTTAATTGCAGGTTAAATGATAAGACAATCGTTAAAACCTAGAATCAGTATACTCCTGATTGAATTGGATATTTTATTGTATTGTTTGCCCTTTGTTTGTTTTTGGTGGTTCTTCTGTGTTATTTAAATCAAGCTTGTGAGGGGTTTTGTGCCTATTTACATAAAATATGAAAGTAGCTGTCAAAGTAGTTATCTTTTATATGTATTACCTCTGTGGGTGTCACACACATGTACACACACGCACACACACACGCATACACACACACACACACACACACGTATATATGGAGGTGTAGGTTTTTGTACATTTAAGTTCATGTACTATACATAGATTTATGAAGGTATAGATTTATGAAGGTATATGTTTTTAAGGATATTTGGGTGTTGATGCTCTGAGCCAGTGCCACCATATATATATATATATATATATATATATATATATATATATATATCTTAAACAACATTTCACCTTTCCGACATCAGTTCTAATTCGATTCATGTGCCTTATTAAATCAATATAAGAACGTTATGTCGTTATTAAAACATGTTTTACTGTTTTAACTTTGCCATATCGTGTAATTTTTATATTATTGTCCTGATATGTGGTCGTGTGAAACGATCTTATATTAATTTGTGTAATATTATATAGCGGATTTATGCTCCTGGATACGTTTGTTACTCCAGCAAACATCTTTTTGTGTATTAAGTTTCGGCTAGAGATTTTAGGTTAAAATTAAGCAAAAAAATTGTTGAATATATGGCTATTATAAATCTCTGGCGAAACTGACAGACAGTAAAAAATACAGTACAGATGTAATTAATGTTATAATCTATAAACTAATACTGGTAATAACGATTTTAGATGTCAGGTATATATATATATCATGCAAGGACTAATATATTTAACTAAGTTATACATTTCTTTCGACTCTTCAAATGCTTTTCTGGATTCAGTCAACTGTGTGCCCATATTTGATCACGATTCGGAATTTTATCATGCAAGGACTAATATATTGTGTGTGTGTGTGTGTGTGTGTGTGTGTGTGTGTGTGTGTGTGTGTGTGTTATTGGCTATTGCATCAGGCATGTTTATGTATGTTCAATATATACACATTTATACATACAACGTATTGAAATTTTCATATTTTCATTTTCATATTAGGTTATTGATCATTTTCTGACAGCAATAAACAACAGGCCGTGAAAAAACTATATAAAGGTTACACAAAATAGCCAATATTACAAAAATTGTTATTTATAATTAATTTATAACTATACAATACTTACACAGAACATATTATTGAAGTCACAGAACTGAACTCAATATAATTAAAGACTTAAGATATAATTCGTTTGTGGACAGCGTTTATCAGGAGCTTAATAGATTGAATGCTCAATTTATATACTAGACTCTAGCCGTGTAATACTACCCCACTTTTATGTGTCTGGTGAGGGTTAGTCGCACCAATAGCCATATAAAAAGAGTGCTATTGTCTTGTGCATTGTCCTTTTAGATTGGGCACCTATTTTCTGATGTAAATTTGCTCTTATCGGGGCCTGGATTTAGACCTGTAGTAGTGGAGGACCACCCTACCCTAGAATAACAAAACGTAAAAGACATAGTTACAGTTATGATCAATCACAACAAGAATATAGTACAGTATACATATTTACAGACCAGACACTTTGATCATTTGTCTTTGATCGTTTTGTCGAAGTCATTCACTCTGAGAATGTCATATCCAATACTCACCAATGGTAAACGACTGAGCCTATTATGACTCGTTGTAGTACGGAGTCTGTTGTTAATGAACTTCGGTTTACTGAATGAATGCTATCCAGAACAGTTTGTGACCATGAGCACCAAGTACATTCGTAACATTATCTCGATATTTGGAAATGCATCCGCAACTTTCTTGTTCATCAAAAGTTTGTAAAGGAAATGTTATCTCCCTATGTTTTCATCTTCAGGAAAATGTGAAGTGTCTTCGTAGGCTTCCAATCGTTGCTCTGATTAACTCAGAGGGCGCCTCCGTGGTCTAACTGGTAGCGCGGTACCACAGAACACTACCACCTGAGTTCGAATCTGACTTCGCTTCATTACCATTCGGAGGTCCCTCGGCCCATTTAGCCTATACCATGTGCACAAAAGTGGCCTTTAAACATCAATCATCAACATCACCAATGAACTCAGAAAATGAACAATTACTGGAAGAAAGTTCTGAACTCGAACCTTTTCAGACATCGAGACCTCTTCTGATCATAATAATCCAAAGGATTAAGACGCACATTTCCTTGACGATTTCGTGTCTGCAGATAATTATCAGTTCCAAAACATCCTCTTTCCCTTCTTCTCATAAACATGAAAGGACTATGATTTTCACCTACAAAAGTTTCAAAGATTTCAACACTGCTACTGCTGCGTTCAGGTCAAGTTTTGGATCTTGCAACGTATGATTCGTGGCATTAACTCTGCCAAGAATACCATGCCAAAAAACAGCATATATGCCAGTCTCCAGTTTGCATATCTTGTCATGAAGATCACTTGCCCCAGAACGTGTTTTGGACGTCTCATTTTCATGTCTTGCTATTTTGGCAAGTGATTCACGGATTAAGTGATATCCTTGGACGAGTGCATCGGAGCGACACGACCATCGTGTTGTAGAAACCCTCCTTGGCACAGATATAGGACCAGCATCCACAGTCTTCAGTGAGTCTGTAAGAATTTCATAACTATGTGTGGAAACTGTGAAAAACACATAGATTGCTTCAAGGAAGTCAAAACATGCCACAACTCCAGTTGAGGCGGCAAGTATGACCGGCTCTCGATGTAATGGCACCGGAATATTTATCGGATAGTTCAACTATTAGATAAGTTACACCAGTGAAACTGGTGTATTTTGCATATTAGGTAATATAGATTTAATTTATATTAATATAAATTGATTATATTTAGTTATTTTGTATTTCTTGTATTTTCTTTTTAGCTGCTCATTTGACGCCCTATATTATTTCTATATGGCAGTAATTTGATCACTGTGCCAATAACACCATATAATGGCACAGCTGTACAAAATGTAAGTATTGGTCTTATTAACTGTCAGTCGATCTGTAATAAATCTGATGAAATATCTGATGTTGTTAAGGATATGGATCTTGATGCTCTTGTCATTACAGAGACTTGGCTGACTGGTAATGTTTCAGAACAGAAAATTGTTGGTGATGTGACTCCAGCTGGATATTCATTCCATCATGCAGCTACGATTCACAAGAAAGGTGGGGGAGTCGGCATTATTCTCCATGATTCTTTGAAGTGTGAAACCCATTTGCGTTTTCAGGCTAAGTCTTTTGAAAATTACCAACTAACATTTGTATCTGAGGGGATAAGTGTTTGTGTGCGCTATTATCTTAGCGGGATTTGTTGACTCTCTTGCTACCAACAGTGGCCATCTGTTGATCTTAGGTGATTTCAATATACATTGGGATTGCCAGAGGAATGCAGATACCAAACAACTGGCTGACATTCTTAGATCTGCCAATCTCAGGCAGCATGTTCAAGAAAGAACACACAGACATGGTCACATCTTAGATCTTGTCATCTCCCGTGATGATGAAAATTAGCTGTCTGATCATTTCCTTGTTAACATTAATCTATCTTTACAGAAACAATCTGTTTCAGCTAAAGTTATTTCATATAGAAGATATAAGTCAATTGACAACGAGGCTTTTCTTGCTGATCTGCAAGTCTCTTCTCTGGTATTGGATCCACCGGATGATGTGGATCATCTGGTGGATCTCTATGATAATACATTGAGAGACATTGTAGATCAACGTGCACCTTTAAGGACAAAGGAAATGCCAAACAGACCAATGCTTCCATGGTATAATAAGAACATACAGACTGCAAAGAGATACAGTTTGTGTGTTCATTTTGAAATATTCAAGGTCAGTAAAATTCTTGTTAAAAATACCCTTGCCTCTGCTAAATCTGAATATTATAATAAAAAGATAAAACCGTCCAAGGAAAATCAAAGGACTGTTTTCAGTGTTGTGAATAAAGTATTATATAAAAGTCAAACTGTCCTCCCAAATAGTATCAACTCAGATAAAGATATGGCCCATTGTTTTAATAACTTCTGTCAAAAAATATTAAATATACTTAGTGGAGTCCTGCACATTCATGATGGATACATTTGAGCCTTTTACAGAGACTGATATCAGACAGTTGCTGAGAAAGTCATCTAATGCTTTCTGTGCAGTTGACCCTATACCTACATGGCTTGTGAAAGATTGTCTGGATGTTCTGATAAACCCAATTACAAATATAGTTAATAAATGATTATCTCTGGGTGTTTTCCCAAGATCCATGAAAGCTGCCCTTGTAAAACCATTAATAAAAAACCACACTATGGACTGTAATATTCTAAACAATTACAGATCTGTTTCAAATCTTACATTTTTATCTAAAGTTATAGAAAAGGCAGTTGCTTTCCATCTAAACAAATATTTAATCAATAATAACCTTAATGAATCACTACAGTCTGCCTATAAAAGTGGTCACAGCACTGAAACAGCCTTGGTTCGGGTGAAAAATGATATTATGATGTCAATTGATCAAGGTAAGCCAGTAATACTTGTTCTTCTGGACCTGTCTGCTGCATTTGATACAGTTGACCATAATGTACATTTCTCTAGGTTAAAAGACATGTTTGGTCTGTCGGGTAAAGTACTTGAATGGTTTAGATCCTATCTGGAATAACGCTCCCAGAGAGTGTCTGTTCATGGTATTTTATCTGACATTCAGTTTTTGTTATCTGGTGTACCACAGGGTTCATTTCTTGGTCCTCTAGTTTTCACAATGTATACCCCTCCTCTTTGGATCATTGCGCAGCGATATGGGGTTAAATATCACTTATATGCTGATGACACACAGCTGTATATATCACTGGATCCTGACAATGAGTTAAATGTCTCCTCTTCCTTGAAGAATTTAGAAAATTGTATTGCCGATATTCGGCTATGGATGACTCAAAATCTAATACAACTAAATGATAACAAAACAAATATTTTATATTTGGCATCACTGCATTGTGTTAAATCCCTAAAGACACCAGCATTACAGATGGATGCATCTTCGATTACCCCTAATGGGTCAGTAAATAATCTAGGGGTTATTTTTGACCAATGTATTAACATGCATGAACATGTCACATCAGTATGCCGAGCTGCCTACTACCATATTAAGAACATCCGTTGTTTAAAAGCATTCTTGACACAAGAATCACTTGTAAGTGTAGTTCATGCCTTTGTTACATCTATTGTAACTCCCTGTTATATAGCATATCTGATTATAACATTAATCGCCTTCAGCGAATTCAGAATAGTGCAGCTCGCATTGTAACAAATACTAGAAAATATGATCATATCACCCCAATTCTTCAAAAACTACATTGGCTACCTGTTAGACAGCGTATCCATTTCAAGATTCTGTTAATAACTTATAAATCTATTAATGATATGGCGCCAGAATACCTGTGTGAACTGGTTTCCATTAGAAAGTCATCCCGAAAACTCAGGTCATCCAGTCAGATACTATTGCAGGTGCCAGTGTCTCGGCTCAAGTCATATGGTGATTGTGCGTTTAGTGTTGCAGCCCCCACTTTGTGGAATAGGTTGCCGGCAAATATTAGAAATGCGTCATCTCTTGGAAATTTTAAGTCTCTTCTAAAAGCACACCTATTTAAGGTCGCTTTCACAGATAAATAAGTATTATCTTTTAAATCATTACAGTGTTTTTACAGGCATATTATTTGGGGTATTATTATATTACATATTATTTGTACAGCGCCTTTGAATGGCTCCTGCTAGTAAGGGCGCTTTATTAAATATACATTATTACATTATTATTATTAACTCCTTGGCAACATTCAGCTGCTGTTCAACTAGATTCAGTGAATGTCTAGCACAGGGTGTCCAAACCACATGATGATTTTCAGCTGCCACTTTAGCTTGAAGACCATTGTATCTCCCACTCATTGCTGGGGCGTTGTCATAAGATTGCCCACGAAAATTCTGAATGTCAATGTTATGGTCTGCAAGGAATTTCATCAATCCTTCAAACATTTCTTTCATCAGCTCTGGAATCAAGATAAACTGAATAGTATTTTGCCCATTAGTATAACAAGTTCGTTGTGTGCTGCATGAGAAAATCGTCATATTCCGACAGAAGCTCTATCATTTCCAAGTAGGTTCCATTATGAGGGGATCCGATTGATTCATCATCTTCACATAGGGCTAGGCCTCGTTCGCGTGCAAATTTAAGCATACTGACCAGTCACTTTAGTAGCCTGCGTCTATATTCCCAGATTTCATTTCGTGACTTGTTGCTTATAAAACTGTTTGGGTGTGATTATTTGATTGTTCATGCTTCATGGACACCAAGACGATCACTAGCATGTTTCCATTTGAAGAATACATCATGTGTGAATTGGGATCTTGCTGGCAAAAGAAGCAGCAGACTCTACCATTTGCTGCTGAAAAACAAAGCCAAGAACTATATAAGAACTTCCCCATTTCGATTCCGTCGCTCAAACATATCTGGTGTACATTTCCGACTGACTTGTTGTATTGCGGATTTAATATCCAGAGACTTGACATCACTGTGGTCGAGATCTTCAGCACCTTTCACAGTCCAATAATCAATTAATTCTTTCGGCATACGCTCTGGACATAAGCTGATGTCATCAACCTGTGTAATCGTATCATTTTCTGGAACCACTTGTTTTGAAGCAGTGCCTGTTTTCTTGACATTCTGATCATTTTCTACCGTAGACATGGCGAAGAAGTCTCTGGGTGTACTAAAGGCAGACATGGGGTCAATTCCATTTTGTCAATCCAATTCCACTCAATTCCATTTTCAATTCTAATTCCACCTCAATTCCGACTCTTTTTTGCTCAATATCTTTTACCATGAGTAGATACTCCGAGTACCTACTTGGAATACATACTCCGAGTAGTTTATATTCCAAGTAGGATTGTCATGGAAGAAATATTTCTGAATTAAAAAATTAAACGGTAAATTAATTTGTGGATTTAATTTAATTTTGCCTTTTCTAAACATTGAATTGGGTAAATTCCTAAATAGCAATATCTCTATATAGATTGCAGGCATGCTATGTGGTTAGCTAAAGAGGTTAGCTAAAGAGGTATTATATCACGTGGTGGATCATAGTCTTGGGTGCATCCCATGTAAGAGTATATTTTCTAATCATCAAAGGTGTGTTTATATTCCACTGCCCAGTAGGAGCCTTGAAACGAATGTATTTGCTTAGCTCCGCCCAGCAGGGGATCAGACCCTGTATTTACTTTCACACCCTGCTGGGTACTAAACCAATGACATATGGTAAGTTTACAAAATCTCTCAAATGGTTATTAAACGGTTAGGTCTGGGGATAGGCTATAGTAGTCACAGTTTGAGGAGAGAAGGGGCAAGTTTGGCTCCAGATTGGCATTCCCGGTGAGATGATAAAATTAAATAATTCCTAAATAGCAATATCTCTATACAGATTATAGGTATGCTATGTGGTGGTGTCACAGTGGCTAAATGCTCACTTGGGGTGCCACAGTCGGTGTGCATATCTGATATATATATATATATATATATATATATATAATGGAACCAAAGCTCTGGATCATTATGGTTCCAGTATATTGGTAACACCACATGTAAGTGTTAACATTTTAAAAATGGCATATTAATTTTTGGATTTAATTGTTTTGTAGGAAACTTCAAATTCAAAATTTCTCAATTCCAATTCAAGATTTCTCAATTCCAATTCAAAAATGGAATTGAATTGACCCCATGTCTGACTAAAGGTAAATTACTGTCTGTTTATGAAGCTAATGGACGAGTAAGTTATTCAGTCATTCGACGTGTTTTTGCAAGTTCTTTCGTTTGTCTTTCAGTAAGTTCCTTGAATATTTTTCTATTTGCAGCACCAATTCTAAAATGTCGAGGACCTTCGTGTCTGTCCATTCTGCAAGAAGAAAAACATTATATCTGATACATTAGGTAACGTGTCTCGCCGGCCTTACTACATTTGGAGTAACAATTATTTTCCGATCTGTAGCTTGACTAAGTTAGTGTAACTCGCATAAAAGATGAAAGTGGAAAAGGCGATAACTATTCACAATATATCTTGAATACGTGTATAACGATAGAAAACAATAGAAGATGGATAATAAAACCATCATGATTATCATCATGTGGATTTCATGAATATGTTTCCTCATAAAGTCGGTTGTTGGTTTGTGTGTTTAACTTTGACGTTGGTCACACTTGAAACATATCGCCGAGGGACAACATCCCACAAACGTAAGTGACAGTCGGATTTGAACCCACAACCTGTTGGTTTGCAGCGTAACCATATCAGAGAAACTTTTCCCATCGAGTATGCCGTGAAGTGTAGACTGATTTTATTTATTTATAACTTTCTGGGCTTCATACAAACGTAGGGTAAAGCCATTATGTTTGCAAGGTGAAGGCATTTGGTTAATTGGTATGTATCAAATTATTGGATTGACTCAACGAACACAAATGGAGACCAATGCTAATAATATGTATTTTGGAACATCGGTAAAACTGTAACTCTAATGGCACATATGTCTTTAGCCGAGACATGGCCACCTGCAATAGTATCTGACCGGATGACCTTAGTTTTCGGGATGACTTTCTACTAGACACTACTTCACACAGATATTCAGGTGCCATGTCATTAATAGATTTATGAGTTATTAGCAAAATCTTGAAATGGATACGCTCTCTAACAGGTAGCCAAGCTTTTGAAGAATTGGGGGCGATATGATCATATTCTCGAGTATTTGTCACAATCCAAGGTGACCTATTCTGAATTTCCTGATGATTGATGTTATAAACTGATATGTCGTACAACAGAGAGTTACAATAGTCTATAAGCAATGGAGCAAAGGCCTGTACCACAGTTAAAGTCCAGTCACACCAGGGTTGCAACCAGGTTACGACCTAGCTGCGACCGAAAAATGTTGCAATCGTGGGCAAATCGTACAAAGAGCGTGCGACTGGTCGCAGAGGTCGTGGGTCATCGCCACAGCAAAATCGGTCGCAGCAAGGTCGATAGTCAATGGACGGATCACCTGAGTGGGATTCCGAGTTTGATCCATCCTCGTCTATCTCAGGCTCCGGACACGGGACCTGTGGATAGAGAGCAGATATTAATAACAATTCCATCCATGCCATTTGAGATCGTACAAGTAATAAATGTATGGGAATTGAATGGAAAATGTATTATTAAGTTTGCAAATGCATACCTTGCCCAACTGTTTGGTCATGGTGCAGACAGCGATGTGGGACTGGAGGAAGCTAAAGTTCCTCAGGTTCCATTTTTGACGCTCGGTCATACGTATCACCGCCTGGCCACTCTTCTACTTGAACAGTCTCCCATACATGGTCCTCTGTGACTTCCACCAGATGGCCAGCTGTTGCCCTGTAAGTATAAGACAAATAATTCCTAAATAGATGGAAATACATGGAATACTGTATGATAATTTCATAACTGCAACATTCATATATTTGGGTAAGAATACACAAGATACTTACCGCTGATGTTGAGATCATTGCTCTTCTGGGCCAGTAGGCGGTCTTTCCTCTGCCGGTTCTTGATACTGGCGTCACTCGTGTCATAGAATAAGGGATGGTCGGCAAGCCATTCGCAGATAGCCTGTTCTATTGCTGGCTCTGGCACTTTCTTCTTGGTTGCCGCCTGATCTGCCAAGTTTCCCGGACGACATCACTCTCCCGGTCTGGTTGCATGCTTTTCCTCGTCCCTTCCCCTTCTTGGGAGGCATAGCGAGTGATGACGTATATATCACTACAGTTTACTACACTTCTGAAGTGCACGCCTTGTGATCTTGGAGCTAGCTACTTATCCTGATGAACGACTGAGAGCCTTTTTATATCTGAATGAATGACAGGTAGACACGACTGATTGTACCCACAATTGATAGTACGATCAGTCGTTGGTACCTGCGACTAGTCGCACGATTACCTATGACTGATCGTGCGATCAATCTTGTTCAATCGTTGGGTGATCCCACGACTAAGCTAGTCACCAATCGCACGATGACCTACCACCAGCTTTAAAAGCAATCGCAGCATATGATTGGTCGTATCTCTGCCAAATTAGACAGAAGATGTTATTAAGACGATAGTAGACAGCTCGGCATACTGATGTGATCTATTTATTCATATTAATACATTGTCAAAAATAACCCCTAGATGTGTTACTGACCCATTAGTGGTAATGAAAGATGCGCCAATTTATAATGACGGTGTTTTTAGGGATTTAACATAATATGGTGAAACCAAATAGGTAATATTTGTTTTAGCATCATTTTATTCTGTAAGATTTTGAGTCGTCCATAGCCGAATACATGAAATACAGTTTGGAAATTCGTCAATGAAGAGAAGAAATTTAACTCCTTGTGTTATATAAGCTGTGTGCCACCATTATACACGTGCACAATGACCATAAGAGGACGTGTGTACATTGTGATAAACACGAGATAAAATACCATGAACATACATTCTCTGGGAGCGTTGTTCCAAGTTGGATTGAAACCATTAAAGTACTTTTCCTGACAGACAGAACATATCTTTCAACCCAGAGAAAGGTACATTATGGTTAACTGTATCAAACGAAGTAGAGAAGTTCAGAGTAACAACTAATATTGGCTTACCTTCATTAATTGACATCATAATATAATTGTTTCCCCGAAACATGGCTGTTTCAGTGTTTGCTGTGACCAATTCTATATGCAGATTGTAAGATTTATTAATATTAGCCTTGAATACATATTTGTTTGGACGGAAAACAACTGCCCTTTCAATAGTTTTAGATAAACATGTTAGATTTGAAACAGGTGTGTAATTGTTTAGAATATTACAGTCCAAATAATTTTATTTATCTCTGTAAGAGCGTCGAATGTATCCATCATGCACATGCAGGACTCTTCTACCAATGGCATACCCTGAGATGAGGTGCTAGAAAGGAACCCATTATGCATATTTAATATCTTTTGACAAAAGAAGATATTAAAACAATGGGCCATATCTTTGTCTGAGTTGATAATATTTCTGATAGTGCTTTATTCACAACACTGAAAATAGTGTCTTGATTTCTGTTGGATGCTTTGATCTTTTTATTATAATATTTTGATTTGGCAGAGGAAAGGGTATTTTTCAGTATCACCGAATCCTGACAATGAATCACATTTAATATGTTTCGTGGAGAATTTCGAACATTGCATTGCTGATATTCAGCTATGGATGACTTAAATATTTTAATGATGATTAAAAACAAATATCTGTTTTGGGCTTCAGCGGATTCTGTTGATTCCCTTAAACTATCAGCATTACACATTGATATATTTTTCATTAACCTTACACAAAATCATTAATATGAACGACCATATCATAACATTATAGAGTTAACTATTAATATCTTTAAAACATCCGCTGTCTTAAAGTATTCTTAATATAATAAGCACTACTTGTTTCATCTCGCATATAGTATTCTAAACTTCTAATATAAGATACATCTTATTACGACATCAACCACAGGCAGCAAATTAAAATATTAAAAATCGCATAAAAATAATCGTAAGATCACATAACAACACATCGCATCAATTGTTTAAATACTCCATTTTGACTGCTGGTGAGACAGCGTATTCGTTTCATCTATTTTAAATGGAACCTCCGTGGTCTAGCGGTAGCGTGTTGGACCACAGATCACTGCCACCCAGACCTGGGGTAATGTAATAGTAATAGTAACGATTACATTTTTCACAGTAATAGTAATAGTACATTTTGAAAGTAATTGTAATAGTTGATAAAGTAATAGAATCCATATTACTTTCTATTATTTCAACAGGACAACCTACTTTTAGCCAGATATGTCACTGTTACCAGTCAAATCTCACTGTCACCTGATTGGCTGCTCAGTCAAATTGTCATTTATAATATTGTTCATTTACCGATTCTGTACTGAGAAACCACTCCATTTGAAGACTAGCATTTACTTAACCGATCCAAGTTGATTACACGAGCTCAATTACCCAAATGAATCTATATCGACACCCTGATTAATGAATTTTAGCATTACTTGTCCACTGTTCATAATAACTCCCTGTTTACAGCCAATATTTGTCACTGCATCCGGTGGCATATTATAGCACCTGGACTTGGCTGCCAACGTCACAGTTGTCAATCTTCCCATAAGGTGAAATTTTCAGGATTAATTGTTCTTAACTGGAAGCTCACTACATGTGGAATACAGTACCTGCGCTACTGTTATTTAACAATCCAAGGATTACCACGGGCTCCCATTATCCCCCCAATTAAGCTATCTTCTACTGCTCCCTGATTGGTGAATTTTACCCATTACTGTAGGCTGTTCTATTAAGCGACCCTGGGTTTAACAGGTCCACACCATATCTTACAGCTGCTATCACTGCATTACATCTGATATACACATAATCTGATTTTTAATATATTTTATGCTGTATCTAGGATATTATCAATAATATAGACATCCACATAACAAAAGGGCAATTGGTGTATTACCTGTTATTGTTGTATACACCATCTTGCTAATCATGCTCATTCAGCCATGACAGGCATATATGGAAATTCTTCACCTAATGGGAATTTACTAGTTGTTAAGTGTAACTAGGTAAGGTCAACTGAACAGTGTTGGTTTAATATGTAAATGAAGTTGTTTTGTATTATTTTATGATGAGAGTGACCCAGTAACATATAAAACTACCAGCACTATCATTACCATTACTACTACTACTACTACTACTACTACTACTAATAATAATAATAAACCTAAATACCATAAGCAAATGTAATAGTAATAATAATAATACATAATCAATATCAAGTGTAATAGTAATAGTAAGAAATAAGTAATAGTAATATATTACATTTCAAAGTAATTGACCCAGGTTTGCTGCCACCCATGTTCGAATCTAGGTGTGGGCATATCTGAAGGTTGTTTCATTACCTTTAGAGGTCGCTCGGTCCATTTAGCCTACCATTTGCACAAAAGTGGCCGTAAAACATCAATCATCATCATCGTCTATTTCAAATCTATTTTAAGATAAGATATTTTATTAACCCATGAAGGGAATTTGTTTTACAATCTACATATTTATACACGCTTTTACACGACAATGAAGTTTATGATGTTAAATTATGATAGAATGCTAAACATATGGATTGAGTTAGGAACAAAAGATGACCAAAAACGTATTGTCATGGTTGATATTGCTAGAAATATATCCGATATCATGTCAGGTCAGAGGTTATATCATTTCCGAAATGGTTTTTACTTTCTTAACAATATTTATATTGACTAGTTTATTTATATAGGCACACACTGTCCAATCTAACTAGTTTTATTGGTCTCTTTTTTAAATTCGATTTAAGGTTTCTTGTTGAGACGTTCCGGCATTGGCTCACCAGATGATAATATCAAGTGATACAACATTCCGAATAACAGAAGAATAGAACATGTTTAAAGTGGTATTGTCTATACCAAAACATCTCAATAGGCGCAGGAAATACAGCCTTTGCTGGTATTTGGAGTATATTGTACACGTGTTAGGTTAACATCACCCTCTGTGCTGGTACCTTGCCGATGGTGAGGGGGCTTACGTGTCTCAGGGATTCTATACCGGCAAGGGCTTAAGCTTAACCAAGTCGGGCAGGTCTGAGGAGGGACCAGACGAAATCCAGCACCTGGTCATCCAGGTTGGGGGTTGGATGCGGGCCTAACAACCACACCCCGTAAAAACTACCACCACAATTAACGTTGTCGTGGTAGCCTTATGTCTCACTGGAGATAACGAGTATAAGTAAGTTAGTTCAGTTAACACGAGAGTTTATCATAGTTGTTAAATGTGTATATGAGTTCCTTATATCCACATCAGATCCTGCGATGGTCAGTTGTTTGTAATTATCTCGATGTATTCGAAAGTCGAATATTAATTTCTTGGTTTTCTTTACATTGTTCAGAAAATTGTGATAATTATATCAGTTGATGACATTCTTTGGCATATTTCTTTTCGTTGTCATCGGCATATTTAATGGTGTAACAGTTACCATGTTTTTGTAATAAGCTCGTTGGTGAACAGAATAAAGAGTACTGCCGATAAAACACATCCTTATGGAGAGTCAATATTGATTACTAGCATAGGTGAGTATGTTCCATTTATGTACATATATTGCCTACTGTCAGTGATCGGGGAAGTCCAATATAAATTATCATAAATTGACAGAAACTCCTAGGTGTAGCATTTTTTTCATAATGTATAGCGGCACTGTAGTGTTAAAAGTACTACTGAAATCATGTTTGACGTTTTATGGCCACTTTTGTACACAAGGGGGCGTATATGAGCCGAGCAACCTGCAAAGGTAATAAGGCGAAGTGAAAGATGAAACACCCTTCAAACACGATGAAGGGTGTTTCATCTTTCATGTTGCCTCGTCGTTGCCTTCGCAAGTCGCTGGGCCTAGTCCATGAACACTGATAGTGCCCCTAAATATATGTGTGAAATTTCGTTCATCAGAAAGGTATGCGTAACACTGAGGTAATCCATTCAGATACTATTACTTGTATATGTATCTGGGCTCAAGTTATGTGCTAATTGTGCGTTTACATACAGACCTCGTCTTAATGAGCTTACAGTGAAACGAGATTAGAAATACGTTATTTCTTGAAATAATCGAATCTGTTCTAAAAACATAATCTCTTCAATATTGTTTCACTAATAAGTAATAATAATAATATTTATTAATAATAATAACGTAACACGGGTTAAACAAGGCCAAGTGCAGTTTTGGGGTCTTTGTTTGGCAAAAATTACGTAACATTCCGAAGTTTTCCGAAGATTCTTGATTAAAGTTTTGCCCATGTGAGATGCCAGCAAAGCAAGTTTTAAAGCCACCGTAACTTCATTTCTTGAGAAAAACAATTCTCTGATTGAAATTGATTTTAATATATAACACCAACATTTTGACTAATTTAAGGCAATTTACATTGAAAACAGAATTAAAACATCGTTTGGCTCGCATAGCACAAACACATTTCGTTCGAAAATACCCTGGTTCTTAAATATTATAAATAGTTTAATTTAAATAAGTAAATGAAATAAACAAATATGATAGGAATTGTGTACGCAATGACATTGGCAATGGCGATCACAAAAACTGGAAATATGGAGACGTATTTGTCCAACTTTGCATAACAGTGTTTTAGCTAGGAAATTAGTAAATGAATTTCGTACACTTTTAAAAAATAAATAGATGTTGTTAATTTATTACTAAAAGAGCTGACATTTTATCTTGAAATTATATTTTATAGACCGATGAATCTTATTGAATAATGTTAACCGTTTTGCGCAAGAACTGACCAACTATGTCACATGTCATATATAAAACAAATTTGATCAAAATGGCTTACATTACTATAACCGAATATTTCAAATATGATTAATATGATTACAATTTGGATATTTTATAAACGAGATGTATTTGGTTATATATTGGGTGTTATGGTTGAAATGCAATTGATCTCAATGGGTTTTGTATATTTTTGTATATTTTATTCATCGTGGTCACGTAACTACAAAAGATTACGCGTATTATTTCGGTAACGACAACAGTAAGTACATACTATTCACCTAACTAATTTCACGATTTGATAATGTTAATTGTTGTTATTTTATCTCTATTTATGGTGTATGCCTTCCTGACAATGTCCAAGAAGCTTAATTAATAATACTTTTGCCCGATAATCCGCCATGACAGTGTAATACCGTAAGAGACAAATGAATGTCAAACAACACTATGACACCTTTAGTATTCACATTTAGTACTAACGGACAAACAATTAACATAGATCATGTTTTCATATTATCATAAACATGATTCATTCTCTTGATTAATCTTGCCTTAAATTTGACGGCTGCGAAATTTTGATGTTTTTCTCTATCTTTGTCTAGCCATTTATAGTGATGTACATGGCCGATAGATGGCGGTAAAACACAGGACGAAAACGATCTGTTGTAATAAGCGTCTACGACGTGAACGTTCAGATATAGCACGTGTTCTGGAATGAGTATGTATTTGGTTCTCGCGAAAGCTTCCCTCATTCTGGTCTGCATCGTTGTGTGAGCGGCTGTGGTAATACCCAAGTCATTGCCACTCCCGTAGCCATCGCTCACGTCAAAGATTCCATTTCTGGCAACATAGGAGCCTACTACGCTGCCAGTACAGCCGCCGTCGGCTCTGTTCATCATCTCCTGCCAAGTCCACACATCGGCCTCTTGCGGTATGATAAACTCGTCCAAATCGAGGTACACCAGATGTCTGGCAACGAACATGTTTCTGTACAGGCAATCGTGTATCATCGTCCTCTGGGCATAATTCCAGACGATTAAAAAATCGTGATAGAATTCGTGTTCATCTTCGCGGAACCGGATCGGTATATCCCAAGGCAGCACGGTGATCAGACCCTTTCTTCGATAATATTTCAAATACGGATCCAGTACTGCCGAACCGGTAAAGTTGTACATGAAGACATGATCAGCACCCAGTAACACGTTCAGTTCTATCCATTCCACAAGAAAATTAGATTTGGCTGTGCCGTGTTTTAGCACGCCATCTAAACACAAAGTAAAGTTAGTTTTGAATCCGTTTTTGTAGTTTTGTCGTACCACTATGTGATTATTGGGTTCTGTACACATTTCTGTCGTCACTGAAACCACCATACGAGGAATGGTCCATGGATCACTTGGAAGCTGGCATGCCAATTCGATTACTCTAAACCTAATAGAAACATTGGTTAAATGGGTAGATTACTCAACAATGCTGTTCTATAATTTTGTCCAATACTACATTCACATTCGAGTACTACAGTTAAAATAACACACAATCATAAATATCGTGGAACCAGTAATTCACCAAATTAAAATCTTGTCATCATTTGCCGATATACAGTATATATATATATATATATATATATATATATATATATATATATATATGTGTATTTATATATATATGTATTGTATTATATATATATATATATATATGTGTGTGTGTGTGTGTGTGTGTGTAGTTAATCTTATAGTATAATCAGTAATATGTATATTACTGAAATTTTCATGTAATACGTCTATTGCTGAGAATTAGTACAGATTACCTGAAAGTTTCAGGCAAAATACATATTACCTGATTATGCAGATTAGCTGTAACACACACACACACACACACACACACACACACACACACACACACACACACACACACACACAATCGAAATAACAACAACTGTTTTCAACAGAATGTGGGAGTTATCTTCGGAGATATTTTACACAAGTAAGTAATTACCTTTGTGTGATATGTTATTTCTGTTTCTTGGATCAAAAAAAGCGAAATTCTCATTGTCGTTTAAGGATTCGTGGAACGCGATAGACTATTGACATTTGGGTACACAGATGACGTCAGGTTGTAATAAAAACAGATGTTCTCCATCACCTATAGTCTATCAGATATAGATGTGTACTTACGTAGTATGATTGTGCCCTTGGATGGTGCGTAATTTGGCCGTTTTAACAACGGGATGTCTGCTACCTTCGCTGTAGATCTGACAATAGTAAGGTTTGGCCGTTTTTCTTCCCAGAACCTCTTCGGACTTGATGATGCCAAATATCCTAATTGTAGAAAGGTTTCTCCGTCTGGGGTCGACGTGAGCGGAATAAACGTAAAGTCGATCTTTAATAACTGTCTGCCAATTATCCAGATTAAGATAAGCTTTAGAGATATTGTAAACGTTGACGCGTCTGTGACAAGTGACGTCACCATCTTCGTACTTGTCTTCTACAATCGTGGGTCGGTCAGCCCCTCGCACCTGATGGACGGATCTGGCGATCTCGTCATCGTTGTGGTCGTATAATCCGGTCGCATCAGCGGACAAATCCAGATAATTTCTCGATTTTACGCCGGGTAAGGAGTCGTCATACGCGGAACTGTTCGATCCTGGCACCAACTTGACCGCCACCGTCGCCACAGCGTCGTCAAACACCAGACGATAACCGGTGACAAACATGAAAACAATCCCCATAATCAGTAAGTACATCCATAGCTTCCTCATGCCTAGGACAAACAACGGTACATGGAATCAACTACGTAAACGTCCCTGTCTTCCGGTTTTTTCTTGCCGCCAAAATGTCGTCTGGTGGACAAACTCATGTCCATCAATAATCGATAATAACTAAACACACATTCAGATGTGTGGCATGTGTTAGTATCTCGATATAGATCAATGATGTGGTATTTAGCCAGGCATATTGTAAATATGGTATTAACTGGAAAGGTCAAACAACGTTTTTTCGTGTATATGTACGCAGGCGACTACACACACACACACACAACAAAAAACAGGCACGCACGGACACACACATACACGTATACATACATATACACACACGCGCGCGCACACACAAAAACACACAGGGTTACAATCCAAATTAGAAGACATGTTGATTTTAAGTTATAGATAACATTTATACAACATCTACAGTAGCACCCCTTCACGCACAGAAATGGAATAATACAGTTATCTTCTACCTATCCCTTACATATCTGTAGGGATCAAGGATTTGTACTCGAAATCTGATATTTAGATTGGGTCACTGGATGAGGCGCAGCTTTTGTATCAGTGGAATTTCGCTTAACTGAAGAATGGGGGAGATTGGGTGAATGGGTAGTTTGTTTACCCCTGACGCTGATCATACATCGGGTATATGGCTATGGGGAGACTACTTTGGGAAACACCCCCCCCCCAAAAAAAACCCCTCAGGTGTCACTGTATCTCGAACCTTGACGCGGAGCGCCTACGACTATAGTGAGTGGGTGAGTGAGTGATTGCCTTTGCTTCTTCTCGGTGCTAAGTGGATTCCCTGAGCTGATAGGATGTAACGCCCCAAAGACATTTCGTATCGATTCGAACCACTAATTGGAGATATGCAGGGCGCAGTTCTTTTTTATTCCGTATGATTCGTGCACCTTGTTTATAGTCTGTCTGTCGAGTTTTCATCTAATGTCATTCATCGTTTCTCACTCAGTCCTGTAGTATCCTAGTGCGTCTCCATGGTCTAGTACGGTTGACCGCAGACTTTTAGTACCTCACTTCGAAATCCAGATGGTGCAACATCTGAATGGTTTTTCATCTTTTACTTGGTCCTATTACACGCTCAATCTGTTAGTGTGTCATTTCCGATGTCAACTTATCACAGTCGCTTGGAGTTTTGATTGTCACTTGATACTGTTACTTGATAGTATCATCCGCAGATAATGTCCTTCTTGTCAGTTTTAGTCTTATTATTTAGTTTCTTATATGAACCAGCTTAGTGTTTTTATCAGTCTTCTTATCAGAACCAGTTTAATTAGTGTTTTATCTGTCTTTTTATCAGAACCAGCTTAGTTTGTTTTGTTGTTCGGGGAGAATCCCCAGGCTGTCGCTTATTGAGCACAACCTCTGTTGGAGTGGTTGAGAAACTCCTCCCCCACCACAGGGAAGCAGTACGGAAAGATGGAGCCGAAATACCCTGAGGGTGGTCACTGCCAGAGTGTTTTACGCCCTGAGGGTTTTTTTAACGTCCTCCTTTATTTTAAATAATTCAGTGAAGATGGCACCGCCATTTACCGTGGTAAGCCACCCACGATGTAGTGAGCCGAGAAATTAATCCCTGGGAAAGTTTCGACCTTTACGGGGTTCGAACCTGTGACCGTTGGCACCAAGTGCCGGGTGCTTAACCACTAGGCTACCGGAACTCACACCAGCTTAGTGTTTTATCTGGGTTTTTTTTATATCAACCAGCTTAGCGTTTTATCTGTCTTCTTATATCAACCAGCTTAGTGTTTTATCTGTCTTCTTATATCAACCAGCTTAGTGTTTTATCTGTCTTCTTATATGAAACAACTTATGGTTATTTTTTGTCCTCTTGTCGAATATCTCTACCCGCTTTTGTACTTCGATTATCAATTTGATCACACTCAGCCGTATAATGCTACGGTCTGGATCCATGTTCTGGATCTGTATATATCAACAGCTATAGCACCACCTGTAGGATTAATCATCGTGGAACTGAGAGAGACCTCTAGTGATAAATGACTTATCCCTGGATTCCGAGATACAGCATATTCCCATAGCTCATGATGCAATCTCAGGATCCCTATTTATCACGTCAGTGTTCCGTTGTGTGGTGAACACCTTAAAGAGTTGTCTAACCTAACCAGTAAAAACATTTGCGGCGAAGTAGATGTGGATAAAAGAAATGCCCGGATCGCTGCTCCGATGTCGAGTGTCGTCCCGGTTTCTGAATATGCAGGGGGTGCTTTTTTCAGGACTTGATAAAAGAGAAGTATACAGTCCCAGGAATCCGGTCGAAAAGTGGGGGGTTTCTCGCGGTACATAGATGCGTGATGCTATAGCTGATAAGCTCTACCCCATGGCCGGACAGTAACTACGTTTTCATAACTAACTGTCGCATTCGATTGGTAGATTGGTCTACCCCACAACTACAGGCTGCTCAATAAGATAGTCTCCACCACTGACATATTTCGTAAATTTTGTCTAACGTTATTTTCTTTAAATCACAGAAAATCTCTGCTGGTTTTTCTGTTCTGTTTATTTTACTTCGTTGTCAATAACACTATAAACATAATAATAATAATAATATACAAAATTTATATAGCGCCCTATATAACCTGTAAGAGGGTTACTCTAAATAATTCATATCGATGTAACAGATTTACATCTTTAAAAATACATAATTATTTTCAGCCAAACACGTAATATATTCAGCTAGGAAAAGCTGAAACAAAAAGATTAGTTTGTATCTTCTTTTTGAATGTATCAAGGGTCTTGCACTTTCTGATGGTTACTGGAAGATTATTCCATAAGGTTGCAGTTCGCCTTTCTGAAACATCTATTACCGTATGTCACTCCACGTAGTAGTTACCAAAGAAAACCTGATAAAGTGTCATAATACATCATATTCGTTGTCGCTGTGTCAAGCCAACTGACGCCATTTAGGTCAAGGCGGTTCATTTCAATGTGAGACTCCAGCTGATGCCTTCTTACAGAAACACTTTTCTAATTTAAAATATTTATAACTATTTTTTCTTATATTTTTAAAAACTCACACAGCAGTATGCGGGGAGAAATCTTTCCAAGCATCAGCTCCAAGGCTGTGGAATAATTAAGTTGCCTAATCATGATAAATTTGCAGCAAGTAAAGAAATATTTGATAAGGTTCTTAAAATCCACTTATTTAAATTAGCCCATTTCTAATATTTGAAAAACAGTGTATTTATGTATAAACTATAATTGGCTATGTGAGCCAGAACGTTTTAATTCTGCTTTCAATGTAAACCACCCAAGAGATACTCAGATATTAGTAGTATCAGTAGTAATAGTAGTATTAAATTTAAAAAAATACCAGCTGGTGTTTCAGTCACTTTTATTTTAGAACACAATCAAACAAACAAGAATACAGGTAAAACTCATTTGAAATTCTCAATTGTAGGCCAGTAAACACGCACACAGTTACAATATAATTCAGGATACAGCTACAAGCCATATGATTCTGTCTAACAGGAGACTTCAACGGACAACACAACTACAGATATGCCTACTATTAAAACTGACCTCTGGATAGCTCCCATTGTTGCTTTATATGACCGGTTATGAGGCAGCATTACTTTCCTCAGATTAAAAAACCCCACTCTGTCGGTTTTTACATTTAAAACCCTCGGAAAATTTATTTGTTTATTGTAGCCCTATAGCTGCCTTGTGTCAAAATAATGGTTTACACACTGTTACAATTCTTCCAAAAAAAACCCCAGTCTCAGTGAAATAAATCCCATATTAAATCATACCTCAGCACCTACAAGATAGTATGCGCAAAACACAATAAAACACTGATATCATGCTAGTTCATGTTGTAAGCAAAACCAATTCCACAACGAAACGAGCAATGGTGCTGGTACCATGCGGTTATGGTTGGCTGTTGTGATGTCACAAGTTTCATTGATCAGCCCGTTTTCGCGCACTTGATTCACCTACTCCATGAGAGTGCTGTACTGCAGTTAGATCGCAGTTAACACAAATAATGGTGGTACTGTTTAACAATATAAACTACTAAAATGATAAGGGAATGAAAACAATACAGAAAATTCGAATATCCGAGGCGTTTAATATATTGAATGTGGCAGTTTAGAGATAATATCAGTGTTCTGACAGTTTGTATTAGGACATCGGTCTCACACTTCAATGTTATGACTGTTGAGAAACAGTGCCGACTCCCCATAGCTGTCAAAAGACTGTCAAGCTATTTTCACCTGCCATCATGGCTAAGATACACAGAGCAATTGTATACCATATTCAAGGAAGAAGGGAGAAATGCGAATACTAGTCTGCGGTATTTGGGACAATTTAACGCTGGCATAACTGGGCACATTAAAGAGAGAATAGGGATGATCTGTGTGTCGATAATAATCATAGAGTGGACTGTAGTTGCCTACCTCAAAACCCAATTAACAAATATTAGCAAGAGATTGGGCTAAATCTTCAGAAACGCCATCTCTAATATTGCCTGCATTAGCCAGTTATGTTTACCGGTAAGTTTGAGTGACAGTCTGTGGGGTTGCCCAATTCAGACTGGAGGCAGCCTTCTGTATATAGGCACCAGCCAGGGTTACCGGTATGGCATTGAGCGTCTGTGTTGTTGAGACAACTGATATAGGATTGATGACTTGTGAGTTGATGGTCGTTACGGCGCTGGCAGCTTGTATTATCTGTGCTGGCTGGGTTCGCCCTATCTGGGCCTGCGTCAGCTGGCCAAGATGGCTCAACTCAATCATTTGTTGGGGCTGTATCGTGGCGGGCTGAACAAGTGTGGCTGTGCCGCCGCCCGGCATCACCCCGGCAAGCTGGTACTCGATGGTGGCTCCAGACGCCTGGTTCTGTGTACGGAACTCGGTCAGTGTCGGATTGAGTTCACTCATTGCTTGCGTCAGCAGATCAGTGCCCTGCAAGGAATCTATATTCTGGAGGTTCTGCGGTGCTATTGTTATCACTTCTGTTGCTGTGTTGTCCAGGGGCTTCTGTATAATGGCGGCCAATAATCTTGGCTTCTCCACCAGTGATGTACTCAGCGTCAGGTCGCCACTAGTGGTCGGCTGGAGATGTATCTGTACACGTCTTCTATCGGTCAACCCTGACTCAGCATCCGGATGCTTCTTGCGCTGATGCTGGAGGAGTTTGGCCTTGCTGGCATACTGCTTGTGGCACATTGAGCATGGGTGGGGCATCGTGGTAACACTGCCCGCTGGTTGCGAGTACGAGGCATGCACGCCGTCCACGCCATAGGCGTTCTTTGATCGGATGCTGGGTGGCAACTGGCCACCAGGATGGTACTTCAGGATGTGCATCTTCCTCTTTGAACTTGACTTGTACACCTTGTCACAGTACTGGCAGAAAAAGTCACGGTTGGTGCGCAGGATAGGCAAGTTCAGCTCAGGGATATCATTTGCCTTCATGTCTGGATGCCGTTTGGCAATGTGGTTCACCAACATGCCGCGCCGCTTAAAGCCCAACATACATGTGTGACACTTGTAGATGAATCGGTTGAAGTCATTGGGCTCGACCTTCGGTGAAAACTTCTTTGCCTGCGTGCTACCTGCCAGCTCCTTCTTCTTTTCTCGGAGTGGATTGTGCATCCTCTTCATGTGCTCACCGAGTTTGTCCTTCCGTTTGAACTGTCGGCCACAATTCTCACACATGAATTCCCGGTGATTGGAGTGCTTCAGCATGTGGAGTTTCAGTTTGTCAGGCCTGGAGAACACCTTCTCGCACTCAGTGCACGCATATTGCTTCGGCGAGTGAAATGCCTTGACATGTCGCCGGATCATCTTGTAATCGGGAAAGCTCTTGTGGCATTCTGGACAATCGTACATGCCATTGACAGCGTGCTCCTGGACGTGTTCTTTCATCGCATGGATCTGGTCAAAGTCCTTGTTGCATATTGGACACTCATAATATTTCTTGTCACTGTGGGTCTTCATGTGGCATGCCAGAGCAGAATTGTTCATGAATCTCTTGTTACACTTGTCACATTTCACTGGCTTGTGTGCCTTGTCGCTGTGACACAACATGTGCTTCTGAAGGCTCTCATCCGTGGCAAAGGACTTCCAGCACGTCATGCACTTGAATGGCTTCCGAGGGTGTATGCGCAGGGAGCGGTGCGTCTTGCGCGCATGCTCGCTGGCATGAAGAATCAATTCTTGTTTGGTCTGAAACTTCTTATTACACACGGGACACTGAAGATGATTCTCATCCCACTGGATGACAGTATCACCAGAGACTGCATGAAGAAGAGAATACATCAAACAAATTAATTTGTCATTTTAGAATCCACTATAATCTACACTGATGGTGAATGTTCAATAATGGTCTTATGAATTAATTCTCAATTATATCTCACTTCCGGCTACGCTGTTCCCAAGCAGCATTTCAACAGCTTGGTTAGGGCTGACTCCAGGTACTACAGATGGCGCCAGGGTGCTGTTCAGGTCAACCATGGCTAGGTCTTCGGCGGCATGCGTCAACGTGTGCAAGTTTAAGAGACTTGGATTGTCGAAGGTTAGGTCACAGTTTGTACAGACCCATTCATTGCCACCAGAATCTTTGCCTTGTTTCTTGTACAATGTCATCAGAGAGCGTTTGATTGGCTCCCGGTACTTCCTTATCCTGAACACACACACACATTTATTATTGGCATTAAACAAAACATTTATTTGTGGAAGAAATACTCTATATTTGAAAACTTTCTTTATCAAACAAGATCTCTTTTCTCCAAATAATGTGTTTACATATTTAGATATAAATTCATGCAGAACAGGAAAAGATAGTTTACATGAAATATTATAAATCAAATGCTGTTTTACTACTGACATAATATTTTGTAAAAAAAACTCAATTAAATTAGTTCAAATGCAAAATACATACTGTGAGAACGTGGTGTACTATTAATACGTTTATTTTCACAACGGTCTTTGTAAGAAGCAAATTAGCATTTCTGAAACTGATGATACATACTTGTTTAGGTACATGTTGGTTTTTCGTTTTTTCCATGACTGGAACACATTATTATCATCAGCGACCAGCTCCTGTCAAGGTAACGCAACAAATAGTTAATTTAATGTTCTGTTAATATTACAACTTAAATAGGTGGTTTTCAAATGTATAGCTACAAGGACCATTTATAAGAGGGAACCTTTTAGTGGTCCCTTGATGGTAATTTGGTTCAGATACCAAGTTAACAAGAGCCTAACTGTGTATCTAATTCAGCTGTTGCTATGCAAAGATTGAGTGCTAGGTCTGTGACAGGTAAATATTTTGACTTATAAATAATAACAAATAGTACAAAATAACAAACCAAAAAGTTAAATAGTCATGATTTTCATGATTAAAGTACACAGAAATATTGATGCTTTGTGAATGCCAGTTTCTTTGATGATGAATGATCTCTTTGTTAATATACCCATTTATCTTCAAAATGAAAAAGTAAACAACATGATCAACAACAGGATTACCGGTATTCGTATCTGTTTTTATGAATGCACCCTTTGACCATATGTTCAATGTGTCATGGTCACTCACACTAAACAAATTACTCACTCGGTCATCAAACAGACAGCAAATATGTCATGATTATTATTTACTTATTCACCAATGTTTGTGTCGTCCAGCCAACAATAAATTGAATTAATTGATGCATACCCAAAAAAAATACTAAATCTCAGGTTTCATGATTATGGAATGTTTTTTAATTCTTTTATTTACTAGAAGACTGCTACAAAAATGGCTTCATTTGTCATGTACGTGTAGGAATAGTTTTAAGATTGTGGTTTCTACAACCAAGTACATTGCTGCTGCCTTTAATACTTTACATTTCATGTGGAAATGATTTCATGAAACATTTCAAAATGTCATAGATAACGTAGTACAAAAAGCAGATGGCTTGGTGAGTACTTGTAGCATGGCAGATTAAGAGGAAGAGATGTCATTTGTTCAAATCAGGATTGGACAACTTTTACACAGTTTGCACTATTAATTAAAGTTAATTAATGGAATGCAAATGGAAAGTTGTTCCTTTGAAATTAAATTTTTCAAACAAATATTTAGAAATTAACTTTCATTACATGTAATGGATTATAAATTGGTAATTCACAGTAATACAGTGTTAAAAATACCACATGCTGAATAATATAGTAGCTTTATCATATAGTATAATATTACATACATAAATAGGCATACTAGTATACACTTCAATAATCATCCTAATTAAACTTTGAATGGACACAGATGATACCTATAATGTCCTTAAACACTTAATAATCAGAAGAAGTAGATCTTTATGGAGAATTAACCATTTTTATGGTGTAATGAATAAAACAAGATTCTCATTGTAAAAGCTCAATCCTGTTCTGAATCATGCTGGTACCATGGTGATATTTTCATGGTGACAGTGTCAATACCCACAATGGTGTCAGTACTAGCATCACCAACACCACCAACATCATTGTCACCACCACTACTACAACTCCTACCATCATCATCATCATCAGTCAGGCCACCAGGGCTGGTATATTTTGACTTATACCAGCTACATGGTATAATGACAAACACTTGACTTCTTTAATTATATGGTAATTGATGCGTGTTTATTATGGGTAAAATTAAAAAAACATTATGTCTTTTTGGGCCGAACATGTCTCTCAATGAACAGGCTACTATTGCTGTGGTGTAGTTTATAGTGCATTCTGCAACAGAGCAACAGGGTGGTTTTCAAATCTTTGTTACCTGTAGGTTATTTTATCTGATCATCTGTTGCTTTTTGTTTGATAAACAGCTCTTCTGCCATACATCCTATATAGTCTGATTAGTGCTGAGGTTAAACATGACACTGACTCACATACTTCCCTAACGATGGATGGATAGATGCAATTTAATGACACAAATTAGGTCATTCGGCGTCCTAGAACATTTCAGGAAAAACCTTTTTTTAAATGTGGCAATAAAAACACGTTCCTAATGAATGCTTTCATCCCCATCATTAACTATGATCTCAATCTTAATTTACACTGTCATCACCTGTCCTGTTTATGATCCTGACTAGTTGTTGTCAGAACATTAATGGCGGAGGATCCAGTGGATAGTCTCGTGGCTACTTTACTATTTTACAATTGAATCGCTTTCTCTTGTGGTATCAAACTGTCACGCATCACTGCTTACCGCTATCAGATTCACACATCATCAACAATATTTCACTGTTGATAAGCGTCACCTCACAAAGTAACGCATCAAAACAAAGCCAGTTTGGGCTAAAATATCAATAATAAATTATATGCTTATAAGCAAAATTGTCCAAATTATATCAGCTCAGTGCGCTGGTTTATTATCACAGTTACCGGGCCTCAAATAATTTTTTCCAGTTCAAACTGCATCATCCTCAGCATCATCGCCACTGTCATATCATCATCATCATCACCATAAATATCATTACCATCATCATCATTATAACCATCATCATCACCAACATTACTACCATCATCATCACAGTCACAACCACCATCATCATCATCATCACTATCTTCATCATCATTATCAGTTCATCACAATAACCGACATCACCACCACCATCATCATTGCCACAATCACCACCATTATCATCACCACAATCATCATCTCCGATGTATTACCTTAATCTTTTTCGCTTTGCCCTTGTTTGACCTTCCTCTGCCGCCAAATTTTCTCTTCAACCGTCTCATATTTGCCTCCTGATCATCACCACCACCATCATCATCATCATCCACTGCTTCAGCCATCGTTGGATCTTCATGAACTGAGAGATGTTTCTGGAGCAATGCTGATGATCGGAAACTTTTATCACATTCGTAACATGGCCACTTGTTGTGTACATCCAGGGCTAGACAAAAACAGAAACAGAGGATAAGACAATTAAATATCTGACGTTCCTATAATGCCCACATGCAACAATATATAGACATATATGTGGGCAAAATATGACCCCCCCCACACACACAAAATATGCGATAGGATTTTCCTTTTTTGTATTCAATGGCAGACTAAGTTGGAAAGTGTAAAAGCATTTAGTCCCTAACCTTGGAACAGATATGTAAATTTTCAGAGGGCACTCCATAAACATGCTGATAAATATAACAAAAATAAGTACAGACTGTTTGGAATATTACTGAATAGTTCTACAGTGAACACCATTATTATTCTCAACCATGATCTCCCTATCAATTGTTGAAATAATGTCAATAAATATAATCGCGTGTAGTGTATGTAAATACTTAAAGTCTGCTTAATGTTAGACTAATTTTTCAGATAATGACAGCATCCTGGATGTGGAAAGTTCGGGGGAGGGGCGTTGGACAGGGAAGAGGTTCAGTGTTGCAGGAACGTTAATAGACTGCATTTTATCCATGTGAGCTTGATGTTACAGATGGAGGATGAACATGGATGATTATAGCCAAGCTGAATACTTATGCATATACCTTGAAGTTCCTCCTCTGTTGGTCTGTATGGTTCTACGCCCATCCTGTTGGCATAGGGAGCAGCATACCAAACCTGTAATAAAATAGACAATAACAGCATAAGGTAATGTTGGATTTTGCTAAAATTAATCAATCAGCCAAACCTTTACGACCAAGGGAAATTAACTTCATAAAATTGATGGCAACCAGAAAGAGCTTTGAGAGAGACCTGGAAGATCACAGCTGCTTGGTTATATTAATGTCTTTAACAAACCAAATTTACAGTTGAACTATTAATATCATCATAGTTAGAGCAGCTTCTAGCTGAATAGGGCGCTATATAAATATCACATATTATATTATAATAACGTGAGGATGGTGGTGAAAACAAAGCATGGGAACCGTGAAGAGTTTAAGGTGAAGATGGGGGTACATCACTGATCGATGCTTAATCCATTACTATTCATGGCTCTTATGGAAGCACTGACAAGTGAGGGCAGGGAGGGATTGCCATGGGAGCTGTTGCATGTAGATGATTTGAGAGCACCGATGGAGTTGAAAAAGAAGGAATTAAGGTGGAAAGAGTGCACAGAGGCAAGAGCTGAAGATTAAGACCAGCAAAACTAAGGTGATGGTTTCAGGGAAGAGCTGTGTTGATGTTCAGAGGACCGGGAAATGGCTGTGTGCTGTTAGAAATAAATCAGTGCTGTGTAGTGAGTGTGATGGATGGGTCCATAAGTGCTGCTCAGGTGTGAATGGTTCAGTAAGTAAAACTGGGGAGTCATTTGTGTGCAACGTTTGGGAGAGAGCACGTGATGGAGAGGATATCAACATACAGCAAAGACTCGGAACGTTTTTGTAATATCGTAAGTAATCATTATTTGAGTGATGCTATATGTGCTACCATAGAATAAATTAATTCCGACATTAATGGCATATCCTTCGAACGACAGTCTGTGCGAATAACTACAAAAAAACCGAACATTATAGTTTTGTTATGTGGGATATATACCAAGTGGAGGAGAGAATTCAGCATCAGTGGTGGGAGTAGATGGTACATGGAGAAGGTTTAGAGAGCTGTCAGGGATATTGACAATGTTGTATGAGGTGGATCGTGTGAGAAGCAGAGGAAGACAGAAAATGACACCGAATCAGGTGGTGGAGAAGGATATGAGAGAGTTTGTGCTGAATAAGGTAAATGTGCAAGATGAGTTAAAATGGAAACCCCTTTATAAGAGGAGAAAATGGTCATAAATGATTTGTTTTTGTTTGTTATTTCAATAGTTATTAAAATTACAAACCAGGACAAGCTATTTTTATCAATAACATCACATCAACAGTTCTATAAATCATATGATTCAGGACCATTACAAAATATCTTTATCAAATACTGATTGTTTCATGCAGGTTCCTTTAATTTCCATGATATTAAAAAACTGACCTTGTCATGCCAGTACCTTTAATTCCCATGATATTAAAACAACTGATCTTGTTATGCCAGTACCTTTAATTCTTGTTTTGGCTCTATGTTTTTGGTTGTCATGTAAAAGATATCCATCTTGTACTGGAAGGCGACCACGTTTTGTTCTGAGTAGTTGTTAGCAGGTCGAACAAACATCATCCAGTTACAACTATTCTCATCGTTGGCTTCAAAGAAATACTGAGAACCATCCTCATTCTCAATCTGAAATTTATAATATGAGATACATAACCTAGGATCAATAGCCATATTAACTCACCTGACAGATATGGCACAGTCATATAAAAGGGAATTTGAGTTCACTAAAAGCTCTGACTACATGCAAAGAAAAACTTTCATGTTTAAGAAAATGGATATTATAGCCTCCTGTGGATGTTGTAAGATGCCAGCAGAATGTGAGCCAGGGAAACAAATTATTATTACTTTTATATTCTTTTAAAATGGTATGGTGATAAACGTTTTACTTTAAACTACTTTACACTAAACACATTAAGAGAATGAGTCATGTTTTTTTAAGGTTGCGTAAAACACATTTTCAACAAAGAATTTTTTTGTGAGAATAAAAAATAAACAAAAATGATATAATTGTGTCACAGTACAATTTTTGTCAAGACAGCAGATGGTGATGATTGATGTTTTACAGCCACTTTTATGCTCATGGTAGGCTAAATCGGCCAAGTGACCTCCAAAGGCAATGAAGCAAAGTCAGAGATGAAACACCCTTCAGATATGCCCACGCCGAGATTCAAACTCAGGTGGTATTCATCTGTCGTCAAATATCCTACCAGTTAGACCCCATCAAGACAGAATTAACCATAACTGAGATTTATGTATTCAGTAACATTATGATATATAAATCGAAGATTAAGAAAATTAAGAACCAATTAAAACTTTCAGAAATGGAAAATACATGTCTTCAGGTTTGAAAATGATGAGAAAAAAAGAAAGGGAATGCTTTTTTGAGGATTTTAAGTAAAGAAAAGCAAATACATTTTTTTGAATTGCCAAATCAAATACTACAGGTTAATGGCTTTGATTGATTATATTGCAATAGTAATTACTGAATATGCAAAAAGCTCTTCAATTAAGTTTAAAAGCCTGGTTGATTGATCCTTGGGATAATCAACTTATTTCTCTGTATAGATTAGGTAGTAATTAGGTGACATAGGTGATCCACTGAATCAAAGTGCTGTTCTTTATAAACTAACCTTAAATTATGTAAATATTTTAGCTTAATAGCAAAGTATACTATATTTGGACCTTCATATCCAATTGCATAATATTGTAATGAATAACATTTACCATCTATCATGATAGATAGTCATTATCTTGATTATGAGTTTGCTTACCTTTAGCAAGAAACGTTTATTTGTTACATGCTCAAGACTTTCCACAAGTGGTGCATAAAATGGTCCAAATTTTGTTCGTTTCTGTACAGTTTTTCTTGCAAAGACTCCCAATTCTGGAATTCACAAAGAGTTGCAATACTTAACAACGATAAGAAATTTATGGAAGCATTATAGACTATTATTGTATTCTATAAATGAATGTAAAATAATTCTCCTATCTTTTATTTTAATAGCTTCAGGATATATTTAGAAAATGACTATTGGTCATCAAAATTAAAAAAGATATGTGTGCATAATATTAGGAAACTAATTATACATCTATTTACCAACTGTCATAAAGCTAAAATTGTAATGAATACTGCCAAGTGATTTTTTAATTAAATATATATATATATATATATATATATATATATATATATATATTTAATTTTCATAAACAAATTAGTGAAGTCAGACAACATCAAAATTAGTACTATCATTAGCTCAGTGGCTTACATAGATGTATATGCAGAACTTTAGGTTATTGTATAAATGTGTATAAATATCTTTTGCTCCGTAAGAATTTTACTTCTCAAACAAATAATTGATGAGTGACTGCTTGCTATGAAGATGACTCTATGGGCTACTCAAACTAAGATTGATCCAAATAAATGTAATTATAACTGAAGCGTTTTGTACTTATGAGACAGCTACATTTACTGACCAGAAGTTTCACCAAGTCTGAGAATCTGTAGAGGTGAGGGTAGTGTAGCCCATGCTCGAGACAGCAACACCTTATCATAGATGGGCTGTTGTTTGTGCTTCATACACTCTGTGCTATAACTCGTTTGACAATCTTCACACCCTGGTAACAATGGATAAAACATCACATCAGTTATAGTGGTCAACAATGGTATAAAAATGCAATAGAAAAGGAGCAATATTTATTTATTTATTTAAATACCACTATGTTTATAAACTGCCCATTGTAAATAAGCTTTATATTCTAGCTAGGTCTGAGAGTTTTGCTCAGCTGCATTTTGATGACCTCCTGGTATGGCTCTATACATCATGACAGAACTGCAAATCACTGGGGACTATACTGTTTATATCAACCAATTATAGACCTACAAATCGATCAATGAACTCATAATAAAACACTAGCAACCCCTATGTGGATTTGAACTGAGAAGCTCCCAGATTCTAATCTAGCACTTTATCAATGAGTTCCATGATCCGCTTTAGCTACAGTTGAAATATTCCACTTTGAACCACCAGCTAATAACCGGTTATCTGACTGAATGTATCACTAGAAATTATGTTTTTTTACAGTTGGCAGCTAGAAATGTATAATCCTAAGCAGCTGATGATCATGCTGAATTGTACATGTCTATGAATGAGACTGGGGACCTGGAAAGTTCTTAGCTCAAACTTACATAAAAGGTTCTTATATCAGTGATGCTGGTTTTGGAAAAGCAAAAATTAAATATTTTACAGATAAAAGGATGTGGGCTGCTGGAAGTGAAGGTTGGTAAACTTTGTTGCTAATATGAAACTAACACTGTTTTATGTTAATTGCTCTTTTTGGATATCATCTTGAATCATCTTCTATCGCTCTGTGCGGACCCACATGTGTGCAAATGATTACTACATAAGCACACCAGACTATAACACTGTATGTCGCTCAAATTAGTGACCACATCATTCTCCAAACATACACGTGTATCCACTGGTCACTGTATAGTCATATCAGAATAAGCATAAACCGAAAATCTAGGCTATGTTTACCTGAATGTATCTGAATCCAAATTTTATTTTTCAGTGTAGATGTTTAATGATGTCCATCATTTGTAATACACTGTACTTCTAATTATAAATATTGCTGTCATAGCAGACAGCCATAAGGCTGTGCCTTACAGAGATGGCCTGGGAATATCAATTCCCCTTAACATGACAAATGATATTTAATCTCTGTATCATGGCAGCTAATGTGATTTTATTTGGACTACTTGCATGTATCAACAACAAATGTGTATACATTTATGTACAATGTTATGTATCTGGATGAGCATGTTTCTGAAAATTACATAACTTTGTTCATCCAGCCTGTTTTAGGTGTTGACTCGTCTTCATGAATAAATAACAATTTGATGTAATCATGATTAAATGATCATGATATAATTAAAATTTATTATTTTCATTTTTATGCTGACTGTAATCATAATTGGTCATAAATATTTAGTAAGTGTATTTGTAATCAATTATATTCTCAATGTAATCACCCCAAGTCCATAAAAAACCCTGTTGTGACCATTTTCAAGGTGGTTTCTACTGAATCTTTCCATACAACTTCCCAGTAAGTGGGAAGGGAAGAGCTATTTTTGGATACCCATGATGACAATGCTCCATGGTAGGATAATACACTTAGAATGGCAATAAAAGAAAGAAAATAAAACCAAAGGATGGGTACAATAACTTACATATTTCAGAGATAGAATAGTATTCTTTTGGTAAATAAAATGGCTGCTGTGTTGGGGATGGAGAGCGTTCTTTCTCAGCAATCCTCTGCGATTTACGAGGCTGAAATATTACAAGTAACACATATTTAAATGGTTTACTGCAAAATGGATTAGTGAAAAACAGACAGATCCCCTGCGTGTGTATGCGTACGGACACAGAGATGCATGTGGATATGTGTGTGTCTGGAAGTGTCACAGACAATGTTTACATTTGACAAAAATATAGCGAATAGAACATTTGTATTCGCAGTTAACAATACAGTATTACCATAAAGAGTGCACTATCTGTGTTATCATAAACAGATACTTGTCCATTCTGTGGATTAGACTCATTATTATCATCCTCATCACTAGAGTCATGCTGTGTTACCATTGGATCATGTAGTGTTGCTTCATTCAATCCCAGCATCGTTTGTGGCTCAATAATATGAAGGGCTAGAAACATAATGAAAGATCTAACACATTTATGTCTTACTTTATAATAATATGTACAAAACAACTTTCTTATTTACATTGAATTGGTGGTATCTACTGATGTGACAATAAAAACTTCTTTTATCAAGAAGCTGATGTTAATTATAGTTTACAGTTTTCTAGTAAATAATTTATCATTGTGTCATTTCATAACATTTATAAAAATACCAAACGCATAGGAGGAAGACAGCAATAGCTATCATGGTCCATTTAATTTGCATTGTATTGAAAATGTTTCCATATTATAATTTCTTGTACAATTGTTTCTGTGAACTGAATATATCTATTCTACATACTATCTATTTAAACATACAGATAAGCATTCAAATAGACTTACTGCACACAGCTAAAATAAATTTCACTTTTTAACTCACAGCTGTTATTTGGAGTAATAATATTTGCAGCCGACAGGTCTGCTGTAGTATCATGTGATCCTGCAAGTAGTCTATCACTGGACAGTGTTCCATTTACTGCAGCACTGACTGCATTCACCATAGCATTAATATTAGCACCATCTGGAGTCTGAGTCTGGTGTAGGGTGTTATCAATTCGTTCGGATAAAGATGGCGTCATGGTCAGTGGACCACTGACATTTTGAGTTTGATAGGCCTCGGAACCATCTAAAAATTTTAATATTGCATAAAATTATACATAAATAGAACAATAATAGACAATTTCCGTGCCACCTAGTGAACATCTGTTTGCGGGTCGTGTTTTACCAATCATGAGATCACAGAGATCACAATATGTTTCATATACTGATAATGTGTATATTACAGTTCTCAACTTGATGATTTATTTTCAATAACATGTATTTTTTTCAGGCAAAAATAAACTGTCAACTTTCCCCATACAAATAATCTTATCTATTGGTAAAAATAATTTTACGTTATATTTAATCAAACTGAAATTGCTACTAGAATGATTTAGTTCTGTGAATCACCCAAAATGTAAATTTACAAACAATTAGTGAATTACACTTTTTGTTCCATGCTACTACATGGCTTCATTGACCCACAAACAACAGTAGATGTGGACTGTGCATGTGTTGCGGAAATTGTCTATTGGTAATCATTTCATATTCCTAATAGCTTCACATGTAAAGGTAATATATATATATATATATATATATATATATATATATATATATATATATATAAGCACAAAAATATTTTTTCTCATGAACATATACATAACAAATAATTAATTGAATGAATAATAAAGAAACATTCAATTGTAGTACTATTTGATCTACATACCTCCATAGTGTCTAGTTGGCTGTAAATGTGAAAATGATGGTGAGTTTGTAGCTGAAGTCCCTTCTGTTTCTCCTGTGTTAAAACTATCAGCAATTTGCTGAAATCAATATAAACAAAACATTGAGGATTCATACTGAGTGAGTGCCTTGCTTAGCCATGGCACTGGTCACACATTTAGGATATATTAGTGTGAGATCACTCCCCAGGTTAACATCCCTAAATACAAGTATCACTTGGAACTGAACCCTGATCTAGAAGTTCGAACCGCAGCACTTTATCCCATTTATCAGAGTATCATCAATGATTAATAACATCTTGTACTGGCATGTTTCATTCATCAGTAAATTTAGGAATATATTCATGGTTCCTACTTACAATTAGAAAGCGCATAATGATCAAATCTATATAAACATTACACCAGAGGAGCCAATCATGAGAGTTATATATGCAAATAGAGACTCCTAGTTTTCATTGGCTCAGTTCAAGAAATATTTCATCAAAGAAGCTAACTCTGTTGTCAATTCTGATATTTGTCCAACAACAAACCATTGTTTGATATTGCTGGTTGCTCATATCTTGTTGGCTGAAGAGAGTTGGCCAATACTAGCCGAATGTTGATGAGGT
Source organism: Paralvinella palmiformis (assembly GCA_025642065.1). Taxonomy (NCBI): domain Eukaryota; kingdom Metazoa; phylum Annelida; class Polychaeta; order Terebellida; family Alvinellidae; genus Paralvinella; species Paralvinella palmiformis. Next base: position 243,343 of record JAODUP010000291.1, on the reverse strand, counting down.
AACACCCACACCCACTCACATACACACACACACACACACACAAGATATTAACCTTTTTAGCAACTTCGGAGAGAGTTAAATGTATGTTATGATCAGGATCCGGGTCAGTTATCATCAGGGACCCACCATCAGTAGCACCTTCTCCTGGATGGAAGCCACCAGCTAGCTGTACCTGTGTGGATGAATAAAGTATATAATAAATCTTGGTTTACACAACAACGTAATCACTATTTGGCATCAACTCTAGTATAGTGTTAAATGATGATGCTAATGGCAACCTGGACCAGTTTTTCATAAGCAAATAAGGGATGAACTTTCTGATTCGGGAATTTAAAAAAGAAAATATTCCTGCCAAAATCATTGTCTTGCCAAACAACCCCGCTCAAAACAGCCTATTTTTTCAGTAATGTTAGCTAGATTACGCATACTTTGGTGGAGACTACAAAAATATATTGATTTAAATCACACTAAAAACAATTATTCTGATCATATATATAATACATTGTTACCATAGAGAAAAGGGGTGGATTCTGTAAATTTGCTGAATTATTCTGTGACTGTTCAGCTAACAGACTGGTGTGTAAGGACTGGACACCAGAAACTAACTGCTCCCTGTTGTCTGAAACTATATGATCCCTTGTGTCTAATCCAGCATCAGAAAGTGAAGTCACTGGTAGAGATGAGGTGACAGTGATGGCATTTGATGATATCTGGCTATTATTGAGGCCACTGATCCCAAGACCAACAGAACCAAGACTGGCATTCAGTGATGTCTGGTTTAGGGTTGCACTACGTTGTAGTGCACTGAGTCCAATGCCTGAATCAAACAGCGGAACCTGAAATAATTGATCAAATTAAACATTTTGGCATGTTCACACAAACACACACATGCTAGTCATCTCAGTGTTCAAATGTATTTGACAAAAACATACAAAGCTTCAATGTTCTGGGAGTTTATTATGTTAAAACCTGCAAAAGTGTGGTAAACTCTCTGAGGATTAATTTCAAAGCTGTGTTACAGCAGTTTATGGATAAAATGTGAACATGTTGTTTATTATTGCTTAACCGCTTATCTCAATGGAAACTGTATCAAAACATAGCGTTGGAATAAAAACTATTAGACAGTATTTATAATATGCCAGTTCTGATTTTCTTAAATTGACAATGAAAAACATTTTAAGTGTGAAATATTTCACCAGTTTAAACAATATTCTGGCTTTGTATATACCAAATATGTAGTCATAAGCCTGGTGGTTATGGTTTCATTCTAATATGAATAAATATAATATTGGGGGATCTTGCATGGGTCATAATACCATATGTGGCCCAGTTTTAATTTTCAGAAGTTGTGACGATTTCCTACTGATGACCTCTGATATTAAGGGTGTATATTTCCTCACTGTAGACTATGGTAGTTGTGTGTGGTCCGTTTGGTTGATGGGACTGAATACTATCTATCCTTCTTATGATTTTATATAGCTGAGTCCTATCAAATTGATAGCACTCAGCTATATACAATCATAAGAAGGATATATACAAACCAATCAGGTCAATTGATTTTGACTACAACCATATCATGCCAGTGTAGTCTAATAATGAGACCATAATATTAAAACTTATTGCATAATAATTTTAGTTATATTATTTTTATATTTTATTAATAATATATTGATAAAGCTATTTTGTAAAACTGCCTTTGAGATAAATCTGGGATAAATATGTTTCACAAATTTGTTGACTAGATCTAGGTGATTTTTTATTTATTTTTGACAGTTTATGATTCTGTCATGTTGTAAACTGTCATAAACCTGTTTATGACATTACGTCATAAACCCTGGATTAATCAACGGTTTTTGACATTGTGTCATAAACTTGCCAACCCTGCAATCAATACATCATCTTCTATGCAAAAGACCAGAGAGTTGGTGCAGAAATATCAATGAAGTGCACTGCATGGTTGAACACTGGAATTTACTTCACATATCGAGGTCTTTCAGACTAAGAAGTGCAATTATTATAATCTATTTGAACATTAGACCATTGAAACAAATCCATTATTTAAATCTTCAAAACAATATATATATATATATATATATATATATTTATTATATGTTATCAAGATAAAGCTATCAGATGAGATGATATAAAATAAAACAATGATTGATATTTTTATACCTTCACCTTTGGGATAAAATAAAGTCATACTTACTACTTGTAGATGTGGAGGTAGATTTTTGCGTTCAGTAGCCTGTTGCAGAACCTGCTGCATGTGTTGCAGGGTCAGTGAGGTACTTGTTGGCAGTGCCATGTTCTGTAATCCTGAGCTGACCAGTCCCACAAAATCCTCGACACGAGGCTCATAGCCTGTTGAGGAAACTGTAAATATTGGCTGAACTGGCACACCAGTGTGATAGTTCTGATTATCTGGCAATTGAATGTTGCCAAGGGATGGCAGGGTGGCTGGAACACTGGATGAAATAGATGTGTACGCCTGCGTAGACTCCGGATCGTCAACTCCCGAAGGAGTTGGATAACGCTGAGGTGAGTCAATCGACACCTGCCATGTCTGTTGTGTACCGTCAGACACCTGAGATGTGTTCTCTGGATGTGTTAAACCTCCACTCGTCTCCATGGTTACTGAGGATGAAAACGATTCTTTACATTTAACATTATATTCTTAATCATGGTGGAACTAGTAATGGTTTGGGGAATGTCTAAATCAGCTGATGACCTGATCACAGAAGCAACAGACCCAGTGACCATTGCCATCAATCTTCATTGGTAGATCTAACCCTTCATGGGCTTAAAGTTAAACCCAGATGTAACTTTGGTTGGACTAGGTCTTCATTTTGGGGTAGACTAGGTTACACTGATTTTCAGGCTTACTTCATCGTGACATAATCAAATAAAATGAAACAAATGTGTTATGCATATTTGTTATCAACACTATACGAACAAATAATGACATGATGCAACAACTATATAGCTATATATATATATATATATATATATATATATCACAATAAGCAGTAATAAAAATGTTTGGATGTTCATCAGTCTAACTCAGTACCAACCATAAAGTTCTCAAAACAATGAGATAGGCTTTCCCCTCTTCTCTAGGCCCAACCACATAAGTTTACCACCTTGAATAGTGACTATATATATATATTATGTATATTCAATAAGTATTAACTGTAATGATTCAATTAAAATATTGATAATTTATACAGGTGTCTTTAAGAGACAATTAATGAGGTTATATATATGATTTGATCGCCATTATGCCCAGGCTTTGAGTTAATCCTGGGTTCAACTAGTTTAGCCCAGCCTAGTGGGTTAAACCTGGGTTTTACTAGTTTAATCTGGGCTAAACTAGGTTTTACCAGGGTTTTCTCAGAAAATATTACATTGGTCCACAAATTTATGCATATTTAACCTGGATACAGATGAAAAGTAGTTGTTAGAATGGCATGAATTTGTAAGATGTTATTACAGATATAATACAAATGTAAATTTATCCATTAGACCATAGGGGTGTAAAAATGGGCACTGTTCATTGTAATAAATTATTTGAGGTATTCCGTTATTGGTGAGAACAATTAAAGACTGTGTCACACTATAGTAATTATGTACTGATATGCTTTGTTGCTGGCCTAACAGTAACCCAATTGATCTGTTCTGTGATTGGTTGAGCTGGTCATTCTTTAAATCTTGTGTTCAGAAGCTGAAACTAGGTTTGTGGTGGACTTGTGTTTTTTTTTAAACATGTAAGAGTGTGAACACTGGTCTATGTGATCTAGTCATTATGTTGCTCCATCTTCCATCCAGTTCAGCCTCAATTGAGAGGATTTTCTCCAACTTTGGTGCTATCCAGACAAAACTAAGTAACACTGTTACTTAGTTTGGGTCTAGAGAAAGCAGTCAAGTTTGTCTCTTCCTATTGAGAACTTTGTGATGGTGCAGAGTTTGAATGGTGAACATTTGAACACTTTTGTTATGGTTTTGCGTGGCAATTTATATACAAACATTTTATACAAAGCCCCATATTATATCTCACTTAATTGTATTAAAGCCACACATGAAATTAACCACAGGCAACTCTTTGTGGGAAATAGTTTTAATGAGTATCTACTGCAACATAAATTAGCCATTATAAAACCCAAGGTATTAATTATCGTTCTGGATTTATATATTATTCAGCTAATCCCCTAGCTCATGTTTATTATAATGAGTATCACCAAACATAATTTTCTCAGTTGATGATAAAAACTTGTATCCTTATCTACATAATCAACATCTAACTGTTCTTGATCCTGACTTGCTTTTCTTACATCATATAATGTTGGATGTCTTAATTAGCCTCCTGGATACCTTGCTGTGAGTGTGCTACAATGCTATAACTGTAATGGCTTTGTAGAATTAAACAATTTCATATTTCAATATTTTCACACACCACGGGAACCAGGTAGGTGCTTATGTTTCATGGTAGCCTTGATCATAAATGTAGATGTGCATGACAGCTTATACATGTTAAGACTAGCTCAATTTCAAGTGTATCACTTCAAATATTGATTCAAGGGCTACGTACTGTTCTAATTTAGTCAGGTACATGCGTCAATGTAATGTACTAAAAGAAGAATGATGTGGAAATCATCAATTGCTTTGAGTTAATTAAATGGCATGTTACAATATCTGGATGGTCATAGACATACTATCAAATAGGGTAGCATATTTTATTGAATGACATATAATTTTTACATAAACATTTTTGAGGCACAAATAATTGACATACTGTGGTAGTGTGTTATGTGACACAACTTTAACTTAGAAAAAGTGCATCGGAAAGAACAGGTTATGACATGAAATGTTAGTGATGTGAAATTAATATTTTAATGAGAGCTTTATAACTCAGTGTATTGCCTTTAATGAGAAATACTCATACTGGTAATTGGAAGTTAGATATAATGACATATCTATATCAGTATATGTTCCATATATAATATTATTTATTTATTATATATAATTATATCAGAATTGTGCTTTTGTTCACTGCAACTAAATCTAGGTTTAGTGGATCTAAGACGACTAAGTGTAAACATTGTCCTCGGTCGTGTTACAAACAAACAATGGCTGAGCAAGACAACGAAAAGTTGAACCTTGGTCGTTCAGTCAACGGGGCTCAATATGGACAACATATTACACAGAAACTGGTCCACCAGGAGATTAAATATGGGCCAAAGTTAATGGGACGTCTTAGGAGCAGCTGAAACGAGATGAAGTAGTCAAACAAGTGGAACAATCCAACCCCTAACCCCCTGCTTCATGCTCGCATTATTATCGTCCGAGCAAATGGCGGACTAGTCCAAAAATGGCCGATGACGGGGTGAAGGGACATTTGTCACCAGATTTACTAAGTTAAATAGATATCCGTTACACAAAGAAATCGACACACATTTACATATATAGGTAGATTCATATGTCGTGATTAGGGTTACCCGATTTGCCAATATATAACATATATATTGACGAATGAAATAAACACAGCGGGGAAAAGTCTAAGACGGACCTACCTTGATTGCAGAAATCTCGCATATTCTCGCCGCCTAACGTCTCCCCGTAGCGGTATTTTAGGCATTGTTTACAAATGGCCGACAAAGGGCTGATCGTTTTATTTATGTGCGTTAAATTAATTTTTATTAAATTTCCGTGAAATAATGACCTCCAAACGATCTGGTATTTATAACTGGGAGAGATTTTCTAAACCTCGAGTGTATTCTAGTAGTCAGGTAAACAACATATATTAAGATCGTATGCTGTGTGTATAAAAACAGTAGATTACTAATACTAAATAGAGTCTAGTATTACTAGTACTAGTAGTAATACTACTACTAGATCTAGTAACTAGATATATTTATTTATATCATTAGAAGTTTAACTTTAAGAATAACAGTGTAGACTACTCGCCTACTGACGTACTGTAGAATAATTGATGACAGTGGTGAACTGTCACCCATTTACTGACTCCAATTCCCCTAGAAATCAGACATTACAGGATTACTCACTCAGCCTGACTAGTCTCAGCATACACATATTGGTATAGAATGTTGCTACTGATCTGGCCCAAGACATGATGATGCTCTCCAGGACCTATAATTGGCTATATTAATGAGCTATATCGTTGACAGTTGCCAAAATAAGAATCTGATGTGGGAAATGGACTGTAAACATTATGCCCATCTGCAGTTTTTGAATGTCATATATAAGAATGCGACCATATCCAGTAAGAGTTGCTATTGTCTGGGGTGAGTCTTGGTTACTTTGAGTGGAGTTATGTGATTAGGATAATTATTGTATTCTTAGCTAGTCATACAATACTTGGATGGCAGGTATTGAGCCCAGGGTGTGCACTTTGAACATACTGCTTCATTCACAGGAATTGTGAAGTCCAACATCATTCAGTGGACATAAATCAGTAATAATCCTAGTATCAATGTAAGTGTTTAACTGTTGATATGCGGTTAATAATAAGCTACAATCTAGACAAATCTCCAGGTACTGATGGTCTTCATCCGAGAGTTCTATGTGAACGACAAGAACATATAGTGGAACCTCTGTACCACATTTTCGGAAGTCACTGGACACTGGCTACCTCCCTGATGACTGGAAGATGGGAATCATATCACAAATATTCAAGGAAGGAAACAGACATTCAAATTATCAGCCAGTCAGCCTAACTTCCACCACATGTAAAATGCTGTGGAGCACCTAGTTAGAGATACCATAATGAAGCACTTAGACTTACATGGATTGTTAACAACCTGTCAACATGGTTTTATGAAGGGGAGATCTTGTGTTATACAATTATTGGATGTACTAGACTGAAGCATTAGATAATGATGACTCCATGGATTGCATCTATCTAGACTTTGCTACGGCCTTTGACTCTCTTCCCCATCAGAGGCTACTAAGGAAAGTATATGGATATGGCATCAGAGGAAAGCTTATTACATGGGCTAGGTCATTCCTCATTGGCAGAAGACAGAGAGTCTCCATAGCCAGTCTATCCTCCCTATTGACACATGTTCTAAGCGGCATACCACAGGGCAGTGTTCTGGGACCACTCTTATTCATTATCTTCATTAATGACATGCCAGAGGTAGTTAACAGTCTAATTAGGATGTTCGCGGATGACACAATACTGTTCAGGATAGTAAACAGAGAAGCAGACTCAATGGTTCTCCAGAAAGACTTGATTGCACTGCAGTACAAGAGTAGAGTAACAAAAGGCAATTGAAATTTAATGCAGATAAATGCAATGTATTGCACATAGGAAGGAAAAACCCAAAGCAAAAGTAATATATGATTCAGTCTGGAAAACCTCTGGAACTACATGAGACCAAACTGGAAAAGGATCTGGGTATCCATATAGGCCCTGAATTAAACTTCAGTCAACACAATGAAAAACGGGTCAACAAAGGAAACAGCATACTAGTCTTAATATGCAGGACATATTCCTGTTTTGATGATAAGTTTGTGACCAGACTACAGGGTTGGGTTTAAATACCTTTATGACGTCATATACCGTCGTAAACTGTCATAACCCTATATTTTGTCATTTAAATTTTTAACTTTAACTTTTCATCTATTTTGCTTAGAACCAGTTATGGATTATCATTATATCAGAATTAGTATATTTATATATTACAAACAAGAATGTAAAATAATATTTTATGTTGGTTTTTCTTAACTTTTTTCCAATCCAGTAATAACAGAAATAATTTGGAGGTATCTTTTGTTTAGTAACCATAACAGACTCTCACACATGTACAGTTGAATCCATCCATTTGATACCTCTGTCATTAATAATCTAAATGACAAAGTGCCCAGAGGATCCTGTGACAAAATACGAGCTTGGCTGTTTTCTCATTACCAAGGCGATTCCATATCTTAGTTTGGATCCCGCCAAAGCTTGAAAAATCTTCTCATTGGATGCTGCAAAGGCAGGAGCTGACAATAACTGGAGACAGTTGGCCGCAATCGGCTCATTGTGGATGTTGGACCACCCATCCTGAACCAATGTAGCAGTATTACCACTAACACTCTCCATCATATCCTGTGTGAGCTGGTCATGCACATTGTCCAGCAGTATTCCACCGATGGCTTTACGACTTCGTTGTTTGTAGCCTGGTCGGAGCAGCTGACTCACACGGCAAAACTGGGGATGGGATGTTGCATGCAAAGAACATCTTTGCAATCTCAATGTCAAGTGTAGACTTGGCTGTACCTGATGTTTTTGTGACATGGCTACTGATAGCTGATTGGCTGAACACAATATCTGTGGCTTGGTTGTGTAGCTTAGCACAGAAGGAATGGTGACTTGTCATTCTCTCTGCACTGGGTGCTTGTTGGTGACCAAATCTTGCACTTTGCATGAACCTTACCATCCACTGTCACTCTAAGAAAATATTCCCAGGTGGGATGGGCAGGTCTACCACCATTGAACATGACTGGTTACTGTGCTATGCTTTAATGTCCTAATATCTATGAACAATACTGGTCTTAGAATGTATTACATTATGACTCAAGGTTGTAATGAAGCCACCCATGAAACTAACCATGTGTAACTATTATTTAGTATGAAAGCTATAAGATGGACTAATATAATCAGATTAGAAGATATCTTGAGCTCTTGTCAGATGGAGGATCGTTAAGTGGAGCCACTGCATGCATGGTCAACCACATATATACATGAACACCAACCAAAGAGCTCTAAAAACAAATAGCAGACCAATCAAGTCAATTGATTTTGGCTACAACCAACACTAGTGTATGATTAACATAATTTCAAAATAAGCTTTTAACAGTTTGTGACAATATCATGTCATTAAGTATCATAAACCTGTTTATGACATGACATCATAAACCCTGGATTAATCCATGGTTTTTGACATTGTGTCATAAACTTGCCAACGCTGCCAGGCTATATTAGTATATACATCACTGGTTTAACCCCACCTCAAATATAGTAATGCAGCCTGGAGGCCCCTCTACAACAAAGACATCCCCTACTTGAGAATGTATAAAGACGTGCCACTAAGTTAGTTCCAGGCCTGCATGATAGGGAATACATCGAGCCGTGAAAGTGAAGTTAGATAGAGCATAGGACTCGTAGTCTAAAGGTTGCAGGTTCGAGGCTCCATCAGCTGACAATCCTGTCATGTAGCAACTGGCTCACTCTTCCATAAAAAAATGAGTACCTGACAGGATGCAATGGCTATGTGTTTGAGTAATGCTTTGTGTCTATGATGGCAGCATGCAGTGTATACTACCTTGGGAGTTGAGATAAGTGCTGGGTGGAAACAGGTCTAAGTTAGGCATAATAATATTGTAAATACTATTGTAAAGTGCCTTAGAGTTGGAGCAGTTTCTAGCTGAATAGGGTGCTATATAAATATCTTATATTATTATATATTATGAGGATAGGCTGAAACAATTGAATATGCCAAGCCTTCGCTGCTGCAGGACAAGAGGTGATATGATAGAGCTGTACAAGCATACACGTGGCATGTATCATATAGACGCATAGTAAATTATATTAGATCAGTCACCAACCACCAGAGGGCATTCATTCAAACTGGTCAAAAACATGTAAAAAAAGGGTACAACAAAAGTTCCTCACCACAAGAGCAACTAATACATTGAATCAACTCCCAGTTGAGGTTTTAAATGCCCCAAGTCTAAACGCCTTTAAACCAAGGTTAGATCAAGCCTGGAGTCAATGGAAATATAGCCAACAACTGTTAAAAGGAAATCGTTTCATTGTGACAATGTGACCCTGGGTAGGTCACTATCTGCTAACAGGGTGTACGCCTAAACTATATGCAGAAGAGGATATGGGTAAGTGTAAAAAGATGTAAAAATACATCAGGATCAAGTATTCATTTATTTTCATTTGGTGGGAGTGAAATTACAACAAGGTTGGTGGTATTTTCCTAATAAATACAATGCAATACTATTATATTGAACTATCTTGTTGCTTGTTAGTAACTACTGAGTTTGTTATATCTGTGAATTGGTTATGCATGTATGCAGTTTATCTACTAGGTGCAATGTTTTTTAAAACTATTCATCAGGTTTTTCTCAGATGGAAAGCTATGTTGTGTGACATTTATTTTGATGACACGTGTAATAAAACAGTTACATATGTTGATACTGTACATATACATTCTATATAATTGCAGCGGATATAGAAATTATGAAATTAAAACAGTTGACTGATGAACAACTTTTAAATGGGTGTATTTATACGTGAGTGCATTTATACATGAACTCATGCACCCCCTGTCAAAACTAAGTTTATTTGAGAGATGCCATATGAATAAAATATATCAAATTTGGTTTGGCTTGTTGCAGTCAACCTGGTGATCAAATAAAATTGATTCTGTAATCGAAATATTGCCCACCACCTTCTAGACAGAATGGCGCTAAGATAGCCGAGTTCTTTAATGAGTGGTATGGTTGGAGTGAGCCATTTAAGGGATGGGAATGGAAACATAGTTGTAAAGCCATAGATGGTCAGGAAGAGATGGAAGGAATGGGTATATGGAGAACCTACTGAATGTAGAGAATGTATGGGATGGAATGGTAGAACTTACTAGAAGGTTGGATAGTTGAAAGCCCAAGAGAGAGTATCAAAAAGATGGAGAGAGTAATTGGAGAGATGAAAGTTGAGAAGGCGCGTGGAGCGATAGTTGGTGGATAAAATCATTCGTGCAGCTGGTCAGGTTCGAGTGAAGAGGGTGCAGAAGATCAGTGACATGGTGATGGTAGAGAGAGACTGGGAGCTAAGTACTGTTTTACCAATGTACAAGGAAAAAGTTGATACATTGGAGTGTGGGTCGTATTGGGCAATAACGTTGTTAGAACGTGGAATGGAAGTAATTGGAGAGAAGGTAAAGACACTATGTCAATATTGGTAGAATGCAATTTGGATTTATGTACGCGAAAGTTATGTCTGATGCAATATTCATTATATAGCAGCTACAAGAGAAGTTTCTTCAGAAAAAGAAGGCACTGTTTTATGTATTTGTGGACCTGGAGAAGGTATTCGATAGAGTGCCAGTCTGGTGAACTTTGAGGAAACTGGGGGTTGAAGAATGGCTGGTGAAGGGGATAATAATAGTAGTGTATGATAATGTGAGAACAGTGATGAAAACAGAACATGGGAACAGTGAAGAGTTTAACTTTAAGGTGAAGGTGGGTGTACATCAGTGATCGATGCTTAATCCATTACTATTTGTGGCTGTTAATTGGAAGCACTGACATGTGAGGGCAGGGAGGGATTGTCATGGGAGCTGTTGCATGTAGATGATTTGGTGTTTGGTGGCTGAGAGCACTGATGGAGTTAAAAAAGAAGGAATTAAGGTGGAAAGAGTGCACACAGGCAAAAGAACTGAAGATTAAGATCAGGACAATTTAATGCTCTTGGTCTTGTAGAGTATGTGACTGGAGTGACCCATGTCAATGGCCACACACTAGATGTGTATTTTTACATGGGACATCAGCCCACATCACCCTGGGGACTCATTCAGTTGTCAATCCCAGGTCTCTCTACAATATCAAAGGTAATCACTCAAGTGACCCCTTGCCATTCATGTCATACTGGACTGTGCTAAGCAGTAGTACACCAAAAACTGAGATCATTTTCCACCGGCTCTGTATACTATTTCCTTGCCAGATTTGATCAATGGCGTCCAGTCATCTACCACTTTCCTGAATATGAGTGGTACTATAGATGACCTTGTGGAAGCGAATAATTCTGGTATCAAGGTACACTACTACACAGAAAAATGATAACTTTGAGGCCAAATGTTCCCTGATAGACAGAGGAACTCCAGAAGCCAAAGGAAGAGCGTTGGAAATCTGAAAACTATGGTGAAGAACAAGGCTCCCTATCCATCAGTAGCTATACGAGGAAAAGTGTTATGAGGTTGGAGAGTTAGTCACCAAATCAAAGAGGAACTGTAACTCAGACAAAATAACAGATTGTGGAAGTAGTTAGAAAAGTTTGTTCAGTGTCACAAAGAATCTGATGTGACAAAAAGGAGAAATCACTTTGCCAAATTGCTCATCTGATGAGGAATTTATCAACAATTTCAGTGATTTCTTCATGAAGAAGATTGCAGCAATTAAGGACACCATTTATAGCCATAAATCTCTCATCAGGGATCCAATTGTGATGAGTGCTTTTGTCAAATTTGACTGTCCATCATGACATTGCTGAAATATTAAATAACAAGCGTATGGCAGCAATAGTCTTTCTTGATTTGTCTGCTGTTTTTGCTGAATGTATATTTCCCAAATATTCAAAAAATGTCAACTGTAATATATGACTGAAATGGAATGTTAGTGCATTAGTGTGCTTGTGAATATGCATGTTTATCTATGTCATAAGTCTGTCCAGTTGTGTTCTTGTTGTAAAGGCAGCCAGTCACTCACTGTTTCATATGGTGGCAATTACAACTAGACAGTTGGTGGTTTAATTAGTGGTGTTCACCTTTGAGTGCTATAATGTGTTATATTTCTCTGAGCAGTGGGTTAATTGATTAAAATATCTGGTCTTTTGTTATGATTGCTATCAAATTCATGTCTCACATATGCCATCACCAGATCAATAAAATCTATAAATGTCCAGTGTTTTTATTTAGTAGTTATATAGGTATTAAGCATGTAGCTGAGTGAATAAAGATGCAGTAACATATTCACATTTGTGATTGTAATCATGATTACTTAAAATGTAATTGCAATCATAATCAATTTTAATTAATTATTAATGTAGTTGTAATCATAATAATTGTATTATGAAGTAATCATAATCTTAATTGATTACTTTGGTCCTGTAATTGCTCCACGCCCTTGATATATATATATATATATAGAGAGAGAGAGAGAGAGAGCCAAATCATGTTGCTGCAATGATTTTTGATTCACCACAATATGTTACTAAAAAGCAAGTTACATGCTATATATTTTAAATTATTGGCATTTTATTTTGGTTAGTGTATGATATACATGTATTCAGATAAACAAAGATATCAGCTGGATGCTACAATACTGAGGCTTTTAAGATTGGCAGCAGTTAACTGATGGTTAATATGAATAGCTTTATTAGTCATGATTTAACAAAACAGAAATAAAATTGTTTATTTATTGGTGTGGGTATCTGTTTGTGTACGTATGTCATAATCTATAGATAATCAAAACCTAACATTTTTGGAAATATTTTGTGTAGCAGCTTTATGTGTGCCATAATTTTCTTATAAACATAAATAAATAGATCCTTTTTAGGGGAGAATAACAATGAAAACCAAATACTCATTTCATATATACTGATGATGGGTACAAATGATGGTGAAGAGTCCATTATTACATGAAGATAGCTTAGTTTTAAAAATTATTAAATTACTATCTAACGATGAAATAATGGAGTAAATTTAACATGTTATCTTAAACAAATTTGAAGATAACTTGACAGGAGTTATGGTTGCCTTCACCAAAGAGAGATCTATGTTTTTGCTGAGTAATTTATTGCTTTCTCAAAGAAACTGTTTATAGCAGTGTGAAAGAAGACCTTATAACATAAACTACTCCATTATCCCACACTAGTCCATTTATTGTAAAAACTGAATATTTGCATTACATTTATTTCATGATTTTCTATAAAAAACACAAAATTTAATATGCAGAAATATAAGGCATTTTCACTAATAAGAATTGTTCTAAATATTATTTAACCTACAGGCAAAAATTCTAAGTTAAAGATAGCTAATATTTAAAAAAATATTATCAAACGGATATTTTAATCTATGAAACTATTTTAGTGGTTATTATGAGTGTATCTGTGTGTGTGTGATTTGTTTAAGCAATGGATTACATTGTTTGGATGCACCCAGTGTATTTTGCTTGTACTCAATACAACAACATATATTTATCATTATACAGAGATTGACCAAGGATGATGATATACAAGATTGGATTAAGGTATATGCATTGTTCTTTTATACATGATCCAATACTCGTTTTGTTGTTCTGATGATATTCAGGTTACACATATTATATAAAAATAATGATAATATTTATTATTGCAATATTAATTATAATAATATGAAATTTCTATAATAACTTATCCTGCTTAGACAACTGCTCCAAATGACTTGTCATGAAAGACATTTCAATTCTGAAAGTTGTGTAAAATTTAGGAGAATTATAACAGTAAATATAATTGAAGATGCAAGATTATTTAGATACATTTAAAAGATAAATAGCAACGTCAACATATGGACCAAATAGAAAATGTTTAGGGTTTAGACTAATTTTTCTATCATGTTTCATTATTGCATAATGAAGTAATCTAATTTGTGGATGTTAATTATTATGTTGGGAATAAATTGGTAATTCAGTACAGTGAATGGACTGATCTGCCATTCCTTCCATCGACCTTCATGGTTTATGGTAATTTCTTTCCATTTTATGTCTAGAAAGTAGAGGATGCTTCATCGAAAGCTGCAGCAGTCGCATTTGGCAAGAAACACGTACCATCTTATCATAGCACGAAGGCTGCTATATCAACTACAGTAGAAGATGTTCATCTGCACGATGCTGCCTACGCTGAAGGTAAGTTCTGTAACATAATAAACTAATCTCCTTTATGGGAGCAAGGATTAACTTTAGTTCAGGTTACAGCAATGGATTTGGTTCACGATTAGGGGTTACTCACCTCCCCCCCCCCTGGGAGCCAATTGACAATATCAAGGGGCTTTGGAATGACACTAGGTTAGAATAATTTGTGCACTTTTAAATTATGTTTACACTTTATATTCATTAAATCCACATGTCAAAATAGTACCCAACACATAGCTGGTGGGGGAGGACTGTGGGGGATGGGGATGGTTGTTTGAGATGAAGATCCACTTCTTTATTGTTGTCATTATCTTTAAAACAGTTCAATGCTAAGTGTCATATGCTTGAACATCTTGTACTGAACATGTAAAGTGTTTCAATCAAATCTGTGGAGGCTGTTATGAAATTTAAGTGTTTCAAGAACAGCATTAGAAATATGAATACACAAATTTATTCTTTTGGTATAATGTCAGAAAGTTTAAATTGTTTTACCCCTGATAGTGATTATACTGATCCTGGAATATTCTAAATATTTATATGTTGGTGTTGCATGTTATATTTTGGGGGAATTGTAAATAAAATTCAGTTTTCTAGGAACTAAATATTCTTCATACCATTACTGAGGGTACATTATCTCTCAATAGCCAGTTAGTAGATTCTACCCAAAGACCCCCTAAATTCTATTTTAGCACTTTAACAATGAGCTATCATGACTCATTAAGTCTTTTTGCCTTGTTTATTTCATGCAGCTCAAGAATTATTAGAACAATGGGTTGCCGAGAAAGTCGATTTAGATGACGATAGTGATTTTACTGAAGAAACTTGGACAAAGAAGACTCAGGCAGAGATCCGGAGAGAATGGGATCACCTACTAGATCCTGATGAAGAGAGGGGTGATGTCATCGTTGAGGATGTACTGAATCAGCCTTCGATTAACAACGGTATGTAAATGACCTTGACTTGTAGGAGTTTGTTTCTGACAGGTTTTTATGACACAAGTGTTTACACCTTTTGTAGCACTGGTTGTGATTATTGTTTGGATATTATTTATTTATTACTGAATATTTATGTTGTTGCTTAACAGCAGAAAAGGCTGGATAATGAATAAATAAATAAATAACAAAATGAGGTCCATAATTCTAATAAAACTGATGGAATTCCCAATCTGGACAATGTTATGGACATTGTTGTTCTGGTGTAAAATGGAAGACATCAGAAATTACGGGTATTTAAACACTATTTGCTTTAGAACATCTTTATTGAATTGTATCACTTACAGAGCTATTTTGCATAACTGATATAATCATAACCTAGATAGTAAAACCTGTGCGTGTGTGTGTGCACGTGCAATAAGCAAATCTGGGAAAACCATTCTTGGAATAGTTTTGCATAATGTGGCAGTCTTCAATCAATTTTTTAATTATTTTAAATTCTAAATTGGGGATCTTGTGGTTTGGTGTCAGTGGTCTGATTGTGTTTTAATAGCATCGATGCGATAGCCATCTTTGATGTACAGAAGCAGCATTATATGATAATGATCACCGATATCACAGTGTTGCTGTTCTGTTTGTATCATTGTAATGCACTTGCCCTCATTATTCATGATTTAACAGTTTGGATTTTTGTTATTTTTTAGATCCTTATAGCATTTTGGAGAAAGATGATAGCTCTATAGTTGATGATGTGATGCAAAGATTGCTAGATAAACAGGTTTTAGGAGCTGACGTACTGGACGATCTTGGACTTGATTATAAAGATTCAAACTGGAAAGATCCACGCACGAAGATGAAACTGCGTCACCAACAGGTAGACCTTTCTCTGAAGAACATAATCTGCTCTCCTGCAGAAATTGATTCAGTGAAACACTTTTCCTTGATCACCTGCTTTAAGTAAAGATAAAAAGTGAATTTGTGTTAATTAGGAACTCAAAAACTTAGAATCAGACTGATATATCTGGAAGATATTAGAAATGTCTCTTGAAAATTTTAAATCCATTCTAAAAACAGGTTATTTTCACAGATAAATAATAAATATCATTTGAATCTCTTATAGGGTTTTTACAGACATATTACTTGGGTTATCATTGTACAGCACCATTGAATGGCTTCTGCTAATAATGGCACTTTATTAAATACATTATTATTATTATTATTATGACTATTGTCTAGAGGAGGCACAACCCTTCTTCAAAAATGAAATCATGCACAAAAGTAGTAATACTAATATATTATAAACCATTATTTCCCTATGTTCGGTGACATTTTCAGTAATATGTCTGCTTCTCTTGACAGGAATGAGTAAAAATGGCTATTTTCTAAAGAATACATTACAGACACTAATGTAATCTTACATCAATTACCTAGTGAGTTTGTTGTAATTATAATAATAATTAGAAGAATAATAATGTAGACTTAATCAAGTATCTTTACTAACAGGAGCCATTTAAAAGGACAGTGAAATTACATATTAACTTAAAAGTACCTCTCTAGATATATTAAGAAAGATAGTACAGTGGTTGGAGCACTGCTCTACAAATGTCTAGGCAGTAGGTTCAAATCTGATTCATACCTGTCTGTGTTTGAGAGTTCTTAGGGAATCACCATGGTCATTTACTGTGGCTGTGACCAGTACCAAGGATACCCAAAGCACTCATTCTAGATACATTAAGAGGTTACCATAGGTCCAGGCCATTAAGCCCATCTGGCCATTAAGCCCATCTGGCCATTAAGCCCTTCTGGCCATTAAGCCCATCTGACCATTAAGCCCATCTGGCCATTAAGCCCATCTGACCATTAAGACTATCTGGCCATTAAGCCCTTCTGGCCATTAAGCCCATATGGCTATTTAGCCGAGGTAGTATTTTAGGCCTAAAGTATCACCATTTACAATAGTATCATCCATTAAGCTGACTTAAAAAGTTTAACTTTTCCCTGCCATATTTTAGGTGATATCGATGTTTTGAACGCAGGAAATACCATTGTGTATTGTACACTGTGAATAGATCAAGGCAATTTATAATGAGCGTTTATACATAAATTGTTATAGCATTCAAAACATTCAATGAACCCCATATGAAATCAGTCGCATACAAAATTAATTAGACAAACTGTCAATTACTACTGAGCCTTTGATGATACATTTTGCCTACTAACACAGCAATAACGGACACAATGTATACTGGTATATCCAGTCAGTTAGTCACTAACTTTTTATTGAAAATCAATTAATTATCCCTTTATTAGTATAAATATGCCCAGTTTCAGCTAATTTTCAATAATCCTATATTATTACAACCAAGATAAACATGCTCTTCTACAAAATCAAAATGTCTGCCTTCAAATTGAAGGTCATGAAATGAGTTAATGAGTCTAACAAAAGTAATGCAGCAAGAGTTCATAATTACAAAAATCAGATAATTCTACACATAAATATTGATTTTTGTTATAAACCATGAATTATTACCATCATCTTGTTTCAGTTCTATTTATACTCTGTGACTGTTGTTGATGTTCTTCCATTACATATAGATGGCTGCTAGCATACTGAAATTTCTTCTCCTGATGCCTGGATTTCTTGACACTTAAATAGCATCAGCCATTAAGCCGACCTAAATAAATAAGGATAAAAACATTGACTCAAAGTATCGACTTAATGGCCGTGACCTACGGTATATAACAAATAACATTTAATTTATATACATTCAATTTATTACATAATTGGGGTAAAAATAGTCAGCATAAAAAACAGTTTACATCTACCTATTTTAAAAGTTCTTTAGTAACAAACATCATGCATCTAAATATTTTAATTATGTTATATATATAGTACCAAACATATTTATTTATGTATCATATCTATGACTGTAAACTACAACTGAGCCCAGGTATTAAATAATGAAAGTGCTACATAAATATGAATTACCTCCATAATAACCTTAACATCAATTTCATCACAGACTCTTTTTAGCTATAATCTACTTGAAAACATGTGAAGAAAAAATGAACTTTATAAATACTTTTATTAATGCCACTGGCTTCTGTGTTGGCATAATCATGTACATTTCACATCAGGTGACTACGAGGAGTTCTTAAACTTTGACATCTGCATTTTTTCATCTTCATCAATTTGAAATAATTCAAAAGTAACTTTGGGAAGTTATCTGTTGGAAACTTTATAATACTTATGTCATAATCTTAAATTGTTTCACCAATAATTATACAATAATATCTAAACTTTTACTCTCTCTCTCTCTCTCTCTCTCTCGCTATATATATATATATATATATATATATATATATGATAACTTAAGACACTGATATATTCATGTAAAAATGTACTTAAACATATGTTATATGTAGCATGATGTATATTACAGATAACTTCACAGTTCTAGTTCCAAAGTTTTATTAATATGAATTGGATAACTTTGTCTGCAACTGTCCCATAGAAAAAATGTATGTAGTTTGTTATGTAATGACAGAGAATACCCTAATAGATAATTTGCTTAAATGTATTATGATGCCCTTCTCTTAGGTGAAAGAAAACCGAGAGAAACGTGAACGTGAAAGGAAAAAAAAGCTGAAGGAGTTACAGGCAAAGAAAGATGCTTACTTTCAGGCAAAACAGTTAATAAAAAAGGTTAATTATTTATTTTAACAGTTATTATTCTTAAACACATTTATTATGTTTTGCTGGTAATTATAACAAAATCTTTTAAAATTTATTATTATGTTTTTATGAATAAACAATATTTAAGTTAATTAAATTTTTTCATGTATTTTCTCAAACATACATTTATTATACCATTGTTATACAAATTGTGACTTTTATCTTAAATTTATTCAGTTGTTAATAATAGAGTTTAACTTGTGTTTAAAGGTTTCTTTTGTTCACTGATATGAGTAACGTTAATTATAGGAAGATCACTTTAAAGCTCTACAGAAGAAAAGAGAGGAAGAAGCGATTCAAAAAGAAATGGCTAATATACGCAAAGAAATGGAAGAAGCCAAAAAAAGACAACGAGAACAGAAATTGAGGTTCATATCTTACACTTTCAGTGAAATAATTGTCTGATTTGTATTTAAAAACAAAAATCAATTAAATTATTAATACTAAAGATATATATATAGGCCAATCTATATATAAAACTGACCCCCGTGGCCAATCTCACTTTTACCTGACCACAGCAATTCACATGTGATGATAATTAGTTTTGAATAGACATAGGGAAAACATGCAAACTGTTGAATTAGATAAGTTGCTTTTGATTATCAGTGTGCTATGCCGCTCACTTTCTGTATAAATGCTACCACAATTTGTGAAATGGAATCATATCATTTTAGATATTTAGGGGTCACATAATACAATCACAAATACTAAATCTTTCAAAATGACTACAAAAAGACGAATGATGAACTTTCACTCAAACAAAAAGTAGACCTGTTGAAATAGTGATGGTAAAAGCAGCAGGCAACTTGTCGAAGCGTAAGGTGTTGGTAGTACTCGGGTAAACAATATCCTGAAAAGAAAGCATGAAATTATGGAAGCATTTGAGGATAACAGTGGTTCAAGCCATAAACAACAATGTGTCTCCACGGCCAATACTTACAAATGACTTGATTTGGCAGTGGTTCTTAAAGCTGAGGGGCAAACATATCCCTGTCAGTGGTCCAATGATGCAAGAGAAGGCTCTTTATCTGCTTTAACCACAAAGCAAACCACTAGCACCTCATTCTTCAAAAAATAGTTCAATAATGTTACGAATTTGTATACATGTATCACAATGCAATGTACTTGCGTAATATTATTTTTATTATGTTTCTGTGAATGAAATTTCATTATAATATGTGGTACACCTAATGTTTATTCCAGCATGGCTAAAATTTCAATAACAAGCTTCTCGATGATGCTAAATTTGGGTTTTCTTGTACTGCAGCCAGTCCTCAATTGTGGTCACAATTCACTGGTCCCAATGGTGACCGTAATACAGGCATTGTACTCTAGTATAATCATGTCACCAATCAACCCCCCTGTAAGAGGGGCAAACAGATATAAAATGAATAGTTATTTGTTGTGTGTGCATGTATGTGTGTCTCTCTCTCCTCTCTGTATCTCTCTCTCTTCACACACACACACACACACACACACACACGCACACACGCACACACACACACACACACACACACACGTGTATACAGGGCTCGAAATTAACAGCAGCAAAGGTACGGTAGCAAATACTTGCTGCCTGGCTTATCAGACCAAAATCATTGTTCGTGAACATTACCAAACCACCACTCCCCTAGCTGTATACCTATTATTTTACACATGATATTATGTATGATGAATCTCATAAAAGGTACTTTATTCCTACATGCAACACCCACATTCAAACAATTAATACAAAGTTTACAATTTATTACTAATGTTTTTTTATCATAATGTACATAAAGTATGTAAAATAAGTACCACATCTTGACTGGATAGCTAAATTGTTACAATTAAACACCTCCATGAAATTTGCTTCCAGGAAATTGTATTTGCTGCCTGACAAAAATACTGGCAGCAACAGTTTGCTGCCAGCTTCTAAAGTTAATTTCCAGGCCTGATAGATGGTATAAGATTTGAGTTTGATGTCTGTTAGCTTACGTTCTTGAGTGCTTAACTTTGCATTGAAAGGTTCTGTGATTTCTGTCCTTATTGATTCAGTTTTATACCTGGATTTATCAGAAAATAATGATCAGATAAATATCTGACTCTCAGTGGTAAGGTTTAATACCTTTATTGGTACATGAAGTATTTTTTACTATTTTGTCTATTGTTTGAATCCAGTTTAAAATTGTGTAATCGGGTACTGTTATGTAAATAATAAAAAATGTAATAGCCCCAGAAATTATTTTATTTGTGTACTTCAGCAAGATCAAATCAGTTTGTTGATGATTATTGGTACTGTTATTGTTTAATTTGAAATAGATATTATCTGTGTTTATTAAATAATCGTTCATATTTTCTGAACCGATAACATTTCAGAAAACTTCATGTTTATTCTAAATCCCTATTTCTTGCATAACTGAAATGACACTGATTTTTTTATTGATTTTTTTATGACAGAGAGCAGAAGGAGAGGGAACAGTTTGAACATTGTGTTGAGGAAGAAGTCAATCAGCAAGATGAGGAGTTAGGTAGTGAAGAGAAGAGGCGCCATCTGGAGAAAGAATACAGACGTCAGCTTATTATGGAGAGACTTCAAGAGATGCAGACTAAAGAGGCACTAGATAATTTAAAGGTGTCACCTTTGACCTTTACTGATTTAATTTATTGTTGTTGCCTACCCATTTAAAGGACATTTTTTGCAATAACTTGAACAAATGCATGTAGAAGACAGGCTCTCTCTCTCTCTCTCTCTCTCTCTCTCTCTCTCTATATATATATATATATATATATATATATATATATATAAAATTTGCAGCTTCTTCAGAAGTGCTTCTCCTCCTGGTACAATTTAGTTCTACAGCGCCACCTTCAGATTGGCAAAGCTAAGGCAATGGCAGACTGGAAGCTAGTGCTGAAGACATTCAATGCATGGAAGTCATATACACGGTCAAAACATCTGGAAAAAGAAGCAATTCTACATGAAACTGAAATAAAAATATTACAAAGGTTAGATGTTAGAATACTATTCTATTGTAATGTTTGTAGTTAATTTGTGGTTGAAATTCTAGATAGCTTTTTATTTTGTTGAATGGGATCATGATGCTCAATTTTAAAGAATTCACTATTTCCAAAGCCATTCTATTTTTCCCGATGCATTAAGGTTGTTTATAAACACGTGGATTGGCTAGAGTTATAAAAAGGTAAAAATACATGGATTTATCATGCTCACCTTTCTCCAGAATATTTGCTAATATGGTTAGATATATAATGTCTTCGTGCTAGAAATTAAGATGTCTTGACAGTTCCAGCTTATTGTTATAAACCACATTTGCTTGAGATTAAGTTTTCCAGAAACATTAAAACTGCCCAGATCACCAAATATTAATAAATCAACATACAGTGTCTTATCACTATGTTTCCATAAGAAGAAAAAACGATTACTGGTACTGTAAAGTTCCGTTTGAGGCTCCTACAGAAATCCTAATGGTCAATAGTAACACGCTAGTCTGCGTTTGTTGTGTCAGATTGTAAGAATTGTTACATTTCAGTTTTTTTCCTTTAGTATTACTTTGATTTGTCATCAAAATCTTCAACAAGCCATCTATAATTTGGGTAGAAAACTCTTGATGGCCTGAGCTAATCTATATCTGTGTTTGCCTAAATGTGTTCGCCAAATTTGATTTGACACTACTATTGGCTGATTCCACTAAATTTGCATGAATACATTTATTAGCTTATTAGAATATGCATCATTAAAATTGTACAAGTTCTTAAATCTATGTGATCTTATTTATAATAATTTGATCTAAAGACAATTGTACCACCTTAAAATATAAATATTTTTATCTACCTATGAAAGATACACTCTGTCAGAAGAAAACCTAATTAATACATAATCTAGTTTGACTAAACAATCAACCTAAATATGAAACTTTAATATTTCCACTCCAGAATATTAAAAAATTCAATATCTTTATATCAGGTACTTCTTTTATTATAACCATTTAGCATTGTCAGGTATTTTCTAGCTGCTTCAAATGATATCATATTCTTTTGCCATACATCTATAAAAGTGAACTATT
Source organism: Paralvinella palmiformis (assembly GCA_025642065.1). Taxonomy (NCBI): domain Eukaryota; kingdom Metazoa; phylum Annelida; class Polychaeta; order Terebellida; family Alvinellidae; genus Paralvinella; species Paralvinella palmiformis. The sequence goes on along the minus strand of JAODUP010000291.1, from coordinate 219,932 downwards.
GGTTTTACCATTTTGTTACAATTTGGAGGAAAATCTTATTTAAAAAAATTCTTATAATTTTTACTAAGGTATCTCCTTGAACCAAATATTACATTGTGTACTTTCAATATTTATCATATCAAATAACTACAAACATTCTGTGCTTTTTATGCGATTGCATACAACTGTCACATAAAAGTGATTGTGCATATATTCTACCAGTTTTTCATTCTGAGAGCTGGTCAGATTTGTTTTAGTTGATTGACCAAAATTTGTGATAGCCATATTTTGTAAAATATTTTCTAGTAAAATAAGTAGATGTTATGCAATCGATAACACATCTCAGAGAGAAATATGGCCTGGCTGGATGTAAAACTCACCCCGTTATAATTCGATGTTCATCATTCAGCCCTGTGTGCAAAGAGTCCCACACCATATCTTCTATTGATTGTACAGATTGTTTTTCCAATGAAGTAGTTGTGCTATTTTAGTAAATGTAATTTTCTAATCTTCCAGGAAGCGACTACTCTCAGAGCAGCACTATAGGTCAAGATTAATGAGAAAATGTTTCCTCAGCTGGCAGCTCTATATACTTGGACAACGCCATAAAAAATATTTAAACTCACAGCAAGACCAAACTAAAAACAAGATGGCTGCCTTTCTAGAAGCAGCTTCTTCTGGTAGACTCTGGTCATCTAGGTCAGGTGGTGAGAGTCAGATGTCAACTGGCTGCACAGATGATAGATCTACTTCTCAAAAAGTGGTTTGTATAATGATTGCTTCATAAAAATAAATTCGTACAGTTTAGCTGGTTTGCCACAAAATTACTGTTTGATATGTTGTTACTGTTGAAATATTTCAGGCTAAACTGTTTGATGGTAATGGAAGACATATGGTTCCACCTGGTGTTGACGTTTCTGAGACAGATAGGACATTTAGTGGCAGAAGAAGAACGAACAGTGGTCCTCACCAACTCCAGGCATGGCAGGTATGTATCAGTAAGATTTAATGATACATAAAAACAAAAAATTACATGCAATTCTAAACCTTGAACTGCCGTAAAACAACAATCATCATCATCTAAACCTTGAACTGATGTGGAACTCTTGATATATTTATTTTTTGTAACTATACATTACAATTATACAGGTAACTTTATATAAATATTATTTGCAGTTGGATGCTTTATTTTATAAATAGGAGCAAATAATGCAAATTTTTTTGTCTTTAAGCAAGATCATGAAACTACTTACTGCATATTGTGGCAAGAACCAGCCAAAGATCACAATCAAAATACAAATTCTTGAAAACTGAAAAATGCTTCTAAATAATAATAAACTTGCCGATGTTTTAGCCATACAGCTATCCAAATGAATGACCTGTAATTAATGTGGATAACTTGAAAATAGAAAGAACCATGTGTCTATACAGAGACGCAGCAGAGGGTATTGCCGCCCAGAGCCAAATATATATATGGGCACCCATATTGGTGTCATAGAAAAACATTTGCGAGCCTACGGCACAAGTTCTGGGGCCTTTCAGCGGGTCCCAGAAGCCAGAAGGGTGCTGTAGTTTTGTGAGGCATTATTAGCTTTTCCTGAACTTAAATATCAAGGGACCTACCTCTCAGTGAACACTCAAGTGATAAATTATGAAAACAAATTTTTACATGAATTTTTTCAGTTTGAAATTGCCACCCCTGTAAAGGTGCCCCCCCCATTGCTCTGCATATATATAGTGGCAGTGTCTCTCTGTCTCTGTCTCTCTCTCTCTCTCTCTCTCTCTCTCTGTGTGTGTGTGTGTGTGTGTGTGTAATGTATATACTGTTCTTTCTACAAGCATTTTGTACAATGCCCCCTCCACCAACAGTTTGAGTTGGGGATTTACCATACAAAAGAAAAGAGGATACTGTACTTTGGATTTCTGGCTAAGAACCGGAAACATGCAATCACATGTGAGATCATAAGAATAACTTATCACTGTGAGCTTTTAAAAAGTGCAATCTGTGTTGCTGCATTTCCTCTAAGTTTATTAATTTTTATGAAAAATATTTGAAATTATTTCAATTTTTTTAGATTATCTGTGAACGTTATTTACTACAAAACAAGTATATGTCCTTTTGATTCTTCTTTATAAATATTCTGAAAGGGTTATTAAAATTTACCATCTCAATATATTATTATTACATTAGCTAATATAAAGATTATGTTTCAGCAAACTGAGGATAATTTAAGTACCTTGATATCTAAAATTGTTTGTTATAATAGTCTTACAATATTTCCATGGCTGAGATCAGGAAGGCTTAGCTCCAGTAGAAATATGAAGCACATCAAACAACATCCCTATATTCAAATAGAAATATGATTGACCCTGATAACTTTTTATTTGTCTTCAAACAGATCACCAGAAAACACATCCAGATAACAAAAGATGATCTTGCCAAGGTTAAAGACAAAAACAAATCGATGGAAGTAGGTGAGACATCAAATGTAAAGATGCCAAAATCGAGGAAAGTAGTGACCGTTGGTAATTACGAACACCGCCACCAGGCACAGCAAAAAATCTTAGAAATGCAACAGAAACAGATCAAAGAGCAGCAGCGTCTCATTGAGGAAATGCAATACTTGCAGAAGCAACAGATGCTGCAGCAACAACTAACACAACAGCAGGTCATGAAGCAGAAAAGTGGCTGGGTTCAACCTGGTTCAAAGAGTACAGTTGTAGAACAGGTGCTAATACCAAAACCTGGTGAGTACCAAGGTGATGACAGACTGACTGTGGTCACGGATTTAAAGATTGAGGATCTGGAGGGATTCAATGAAACAGATTCAAATGCTGTTCGTGAACCTAGAGTTTACAAGTTAGTATTAGTATCTACAAATTCTATGTTGATTATCGGTTCTTTGAGTTTGATTATGTTGTTGGAGATTATTTAATTTTTGATAAGTGATAATTAATATCCAAGACCTGTTTTACCTGTAATAGTGAGAACACGTCAAGATCTGACAATGCATCAACAGCTTCGTCAACTAGGACCAAGGTATCGAGCAATAACAGAAATGTTAACTTCTTAAAAAGTGAGTTTTTTATGATTTTCTCCATTAAATATTATCATCATTACAGTCATCATTGATCATCATCATCATAAAATTATCTATATTGTCCATTCTGTATAAATTATTTTGATAGCTCATTTTAGCATTGCTATACCTGCTCAGTTTCCAGAAAATATGTATCTCATCAGGCAGCTTTTAGCACAAGATGTCACTTATCATTTATTATCACCTAACTCTAGTAGATGTGCATCCACATCACTCATCATAGAGGAGAAATATAGGAAGATGGCAGATATGGGCTCAAATACATATGTATCGTCTTTTGAAAGTATTAATATACTTAAGTATTTGTATTTGTTTTCGAGACGTAGTCAAAATTTCCAGAGGGAGGTCAATGCCCGAGTGTTTCTGTTCTCAGTAGCTCTTTATTGACTCACTTTAGTATTAGATTCTATTAGATAGCACTTAATGTGATCAGTTGTCCAAAAAAAGAGAAATCAATCTTGTAGCCAGAGATGGCTATGGTAATCCAAATTAAGCATTTCTAAAGTGAAATGGCCAACACAAAAATACGAAGTTTTCAAATTCTGGTAGCATAAATGGCATTTAGTAGCATTCTGAGTCATGATATATATATATATATATATATATATATATAATGATAGAGTTGTTTTTTCATTAGTACATCAACCACTTAGTCAAACTTGCATGCTTCCAAATTTGTTCTTCCTTTCCATTTGGAATACACTCAAAGGTTTCAATTATGAAAAATAATCTTTAGATCTAATCCCATAATGTGGGAATCACGGTACATTGAACTGACAACAGGGATATATGCAATTTGTTGTTAGTGTTCCGATATTGATTATTTTTAACTTGATTCTCAAAAACCTTATTATTTATATATATATATATATATATATATATATATATATATCTTTGGAGATTATCTTTTGTTTTGTTTAATCCATTTAATCAGAAACCGAAGACAGTTTTTGGATACAACCTCTTTTTTAAAGACAGCTTTGTTAATGATCATGGATCATGTTAATAATAATATTAAAGATTGCAGTCCATCATAGACTGTTTACATGACAGGATAGGAGTTTAGGACAATATAAGCAGGATACATGATGCTGTCTGTTTCTCTCAAAGCAAACATGATGTGGAAATTGATCAATACCTTAACCTCCACACCATGACAATATGTGACTTTTGCGGATGGTGTCTGGTGTCTAAAAACTCTAGATCATAGAATATTTTTGTCACTTTTCAATGACTCAATGAAGCCAATAAAATTATTATGAGAGGTATTGGAGTATTTCTTTGTGAATTTTTGTGTGACGTAGAACAGATAGCACAACTAAGAAGAAGCCACATATTTTGCACTTATAAGATAATGAACAAACATGGTGGATGCTGATACACAACAGAACCACACAAAACCTGGTTATGATTCTTAGTCGAGTGTTGATCAGATCTGAACCTCTGCGCACTGATACAACAATAAAATAATAAACTGCGCCGAGATCTATAAAAAGCAGACAGTTTATGCCAATACAATGCTAATGATTTGTATGTGCTATGACTACCACCAGCAAGTATAATGAAGAGATCTTAAGGTGTAGTTGACCATCACCAATGCTATTTTTAGTGTTGTGTTTCTTGTATCCGTAGATGTCACCTAAATAATGTTTGCTTATTTTATTCATGACATTCAGTGATATTACTATAACTACTATTACTACTACTATTACCACTAGTATTGCTATCACTACTAATACTACTACTACTACTAATAATAATAATAATGACTGATATATATAATGCCAGCCATGGAGGAGAGAGCTCACCAGAGGGCGCAACTGAAGAGAGAAAGAGAAGAAAAACGTAGACAAGTGGAAGAAGCACGTATGGTTAGTAGTGTGTCTGCGTGTCTGTGTGTGTGTGTGTCTGTGTGTATGCATGTGTGTGTGTAATACAATAATAAGTATTTACCAAAATTCTGTCTTATCCCTGTTGGTATGTACATTGTTAATATATTTGTTGTCAGAGAGCATTACAAGCTGAGGAAGAAAAGAGACATAAAGAAGAAGAAGAGGAGAAGAAAGGGAGAGCAGAAGCATACAGGGAGAAGAAGAGGTTAGAAAGACAGGTAACTGTTTGATGAATACAAAAATATTACACCTTAATGCCCTAACATTTTCATATTAAAGTACTTCCAGATGTGGCTCATTGGTACGGTGGTGATGGAAAAAGTGAGAGGATCTTGGTTTGAATCGTAACCACTCTGTGGTGCCATTGGTAGCACACAATATTGGAAATAATAAGGCTATTAGATTGCATCCTGTTCCTAATGTTTGATTTTGTCTGTGGGATGTTTCATTCATCGTTATTAATAGCCCCAATATGTCCAAAGTGTGTGACTAGTATCACAGCTAAATAAAGCTCTCAGTCACTCATTAATTCTCTCACTCACCTCAGACTCTTCATGAACTATATTGAAAATATTGCCAACCATCTTTTAAACAAAATAAATTTTGAGCACATACAGCAGACATGGGGTCAATTCCATTTTGTCAATTCCAATTCCACTCCATTCCATTTGGTTAATGCCACATTAGATTTATTAATCCCAAGTCTAATTCCAAATTTATCAATTCAGATTCCAATTCCAATTCTTACATAGGTAGTCGGAGTAGGTACTCCTAGTATCTACTTGGAATACCTACTCCCAGTAGTTTATATTCCAAGTAGGATTGTCATGGAAGGATTATTTCTGAAATTAAAAAATTAAATGGTAAATTAATTTGTGGATTAAATTTTCATTTGTAGCAATTGACCTGACATCAATAATTTGTATTTCTAGTTTAATTTTTCAGACCCTAATCTACTTAGATTATTAGTATATAATAATAATAATTATTATTATTATTATCATTCAGAAAGAATTGGAGAAGAAGAAACAATTAGACCATATGAAACAATTGACAGATTTGGCAGAAAGACAGAATCGCATCATTGTGATGAAGTATCGTGGTTGGTTGCCATGGCGGCATCTGGTTACCATGGCCAAAGACAGCATGGAACATGCGAGACGACATTATGAGAATGAACTTCTACGGTAATATGCTTTATTTTGTGGAACTATAAGATATGCAGAAAGTTTACTTCTGCTGCATTTCTTGTGATGTGTAATAATTTATATATATGGCTGACTTTTGGTGTCTTCTCTATTGTATATTGGCAGTATGATCTAATTTGAAATTATTTAATTTCTTAAGTCAGCTGTTTTATCACTTCGTGTTTACTAAATACATCAGTATTATTGTATAAGTCAAGCCAAAAATTAGCAATATAATGCTATTAGTAACATAATAACAACAATAATAATAATAATATTTTATATAGCCCCTTATTCAACTTGAATTGCTCTATGGTGTTTTAACATTGAAAACATAATTAAAACATGTTTGGGCTCATGTAGCACAAGCACAGTTTATTTGTCAGTTCACTGCTTTATAGATATTATTTAAAAGTGAGTTTTAAGAACCTTATACAATAATTCTTTATTTTATGCAAATTTAGCATGATTAAGTAACATATTCCACAGCTTTGTTGCTGATGCTCAGAAATATTTATCTCCATACATTGTTGTGTTATTTTACCATCAAGAGTGAACAAGACTCAGCTCGCAGCATTCTCACTGATGTATATTTTTTTATCAGATCACTTAGGGACAGTCGCGCTGCTCCACTCAGTCCTTTGAATGTGTGAAACAGGAATTTGTAAAGTAATCTGAAATCTAAAGGAAGTCAGTGCAGTTGGAACAAAACTGGTGTTATATAGTCCCTTTTGGGAATGGGTGCCACTAGATGTGCAGCACAGTTCTGTGCTCAGTGTAGGTGGTTTGTCAGAGAGCGAGAGAGAGAGAGAGAGGGAGAGAGGGGAGAGAGAGAAAGGGAGAGAGAGAGAGGGAGAGAGAGAGAGAGAGCTTACATAACAATGCACTTCCCTAGTCCAGTCAAGAAATTATTAAGGCTTGGACTAAAATCTGATAATAATGATATTTAATGTTATGCCAATCAATAATCTCACCAACTGGTTTAGTATACATATAGTAAGTTTGGGGTCCTAAGATAGATATCTGTGTTACACCAAAATGAAGACGTACATATGATGATGTTTTAGCTGTGACTGAAACACAATGAGTTCTGTATGTGAGGTAAGACTTTACCCAAGGTTAAGGCCTTTTCTTTCATGCCAAAGGAAAATTCTAAAGGTTTCAGTATTATCAGGTGGTTGATTACATCAGAGGCTACACATAAATCAAAGATAATTAATGCAGCCATGTATCCTTTATCAAGAGTCTCAGCAATGTCACTGTGCACTTTCAAGAGAACTGTTTCCATTGAATGACCTCTATGATAAACAGATTGATGACTGCTATGCAGGTCATTGTGGTGTAAGTGCTCTTCTACCTTGCTACTACCTTTTCAATAAGTTTAGAGATGAAAGGAAGTTCAGAAATATGATAATAATTCTTCATATCTTCCATATCCAACCCAACTCTCTTAAGCAGCCGGTTTATGTTGGCTCGTTTCAAACACTAAACATCACTGACTCATCCATTGACTTATTGATAATGGCTGTTATCAGTGGCAGAAGTTGTTCCTCATATTTCTTCAAAAGCTGAGTAGGCAGTGGGTCTAAGCCACATGACTTGGTCGAAACAACTTGAGCATTTTCCCATTAAACATAATATCTGCATCCATATCAATATTGTAGGTATTATTTGGGGAATCTGAAATAATCTTATTCCTGATGATTGTCGTTTTTCTCATGAATAAATTGCTGACTTGTCTGCCAGGGGTTCAGCTGAGGTCAAATGTGGAAGATTTACATTTGAATTACTTTCCATCGGGTTCCTTGTTAATTTGGAATGTTTATTTTGATCTTTCCACATTATTTTATCTTCGTGGAGTATAAACACTCCTTCTCCTGAAATAATAGTGTATTGATTTTTACAGAGTTCCCTGTATATTTCAAAGTGCACCATTAAAAAGGTTTAGCACCAGGTTCTCTCAGATTTCTTCCTTATTTCTTAGCAGATCTAACCTTATCAGAATACCTAGGAGCTTTGAGGCACCATGTATCTATTTTTGAACAAGAGAGAGCATGGTAATTAATGATACTTTGGACACCTTTGTTATAGGCTTATCAACTGATCCCTCATATTCACTCAGGTGTAAATTCTTGAATATTTATGCCACAAATACATTCTGTATGTGAACTTTCTTTCTGTGCAATCTGACTTATTCATATTAATGACAAATTATACAACCAGATGACCACCAAAGGATTTGCCTTTGTTGATCCTGAGACAAGGGTCACATACATGAGGAACTCCTACTATGATGGGGCTCAGTTCTCTAGAGATGAAACTAAATCTATGTGTGTGGCATCCTTTGTGATTTGCACCATTGACATCCTGAGTCAATCTATATGAATGCGGGGGGGATTCTCCGTGGTCTAGTGGTAGCATGTTGGACCACAGACCACTATCACCCCTCTTCGTATCTCGCTGTGGGTATATCTGAAGGTTGTTTCACCATCAACTTCGCTCCATTACCTATGGAGGTCGCTCGGTTCATTTAGCCTACCATGTGCACAAAAGTGGCCATAAAACATCAATTATCATCAATCTATATACTGCAAAACCTACATGTTTCAACATCAGACTTATTAGCCACATGAAAATTTAACTCACCAATTATTATAACATCATATGGGATTAATGGGTAGGTTTTTCAAAGTATTTAGACCAGTCATCAAAGAATAATGATTTCTAAAAGGGATTTTGTTTATAAGGAGGGGGATGATATATAATAGAAAAGTTTACTTGTAACCTTACCTATACATGTATTTATGGTACAGTCCATATTTTCAAAATGTGTATATTTCTCCATTGTCTCTGACTTACTCACCATAACTGTCAGTCCACTTTTACAGAGAATATGATTAAACACAACCTGTGGAAACCAATTCATTTATAATAAGCTGATCAATGCCAATTCCAAGCCATGTTTCAGTAAGCGCTAATACATCAATACCTTGCTGTACAACATAATCAGCCACAGGTATGGCTTTATTCCTCAAGGATTGAACACTTAGACAATATACCGATATAGAGACTTGAAACTTCTGATCATTCTGTAAAGAGTCTAACATGCAAGTTACGAAAATTAATATTCCTAGATAATTCTGTAGCTGGTTTGTGATGTGGATACATGATAACTTTAATAAAGTTAGATGTAAAATTGGAAGATTATATATTAACAATTGAATTAACACAAAACAAAGCCTTTGCTGGCTGACTGCTAATTAAAGAAACATGGTTGCTGGTATTTACACCAGGTTTATTGCGATAAGGACTTACTTTATCACAAGACAAAGTAATTGTTTATCACAATACAGAAGACTTGTGGCTGGCAGTAGTTAATCTAACACATTTAATAAGCCTATTTAGCTTTCTGCCAGCCTGGGATGAATCCGGAACAAAATCTCACAGGATTTTGTACTGTGGGATACCTAGTTTGTTCAATGACATGTAGGCCCATGTAGCGTACTGTGTGCACAAACGTGGTTTTAAAACACCAATCATCATCATCGTCATCATCGTCTTCATCAACAGGCCAGTGTGTCGAAACCGTGGCTTTCTCATCACACTTGTATGCCAGCTGTTTATTACACCTTGACTAAGTCACAGCTGAGTGCCCACAAACACTTTACAGAAGAAAACTGATCTACTACCAGATGAGTAAACTCAAATCTTTACATCCAGTTAGTTGGAGATAAATGTTTTCTGAACATTCATCTACCGTTCTTGATATTTGTGAAACCATACTTAAAATGTTTGACTGGTTGATGTCTGTAGTTTCACCTGTGGTTAGCAAAACGGATACAACTATGTCTCACTCGCACATGTACTATCTCTGTATAAATATGCCGGAACTATCAAGAAACTTTCTGACTTTGATCTAGATCATGTCCATTTTAATAAGTTTTAGGCAAATCAGCTGTGATTTATTCTATTAATCCACTCTGAGTCTGATAAGTCAGTGCATAGTTTATTCGACTGGGTTTGCTTTGAATGCATCAGACTCCACAGTTCAATGGATAACAGATGCGACGGCACAATGGAAACTGTTAGTATATCATGGAATAAGTTAGCTGAAACATACTACTGGTTCAGGGAAAACTCTATGAAGGAAAATGCTTGAATTCTGAGTGGTCTGAAACAGTTGGTATGATAGCAGTTATCAAAATAAACTTGAAATGATTATTTTTACACGTCAGCTTTTGCCTTTTTCAGAACAGATCTTTGTTTTTTTATGTTTTTTAGGAAAGCTTTGCTGAAATGGCATACATTTGTGAAGGAAAAGTTAGCTCACAGTAAGGCATTAGCGGATGATATGTTCAGTTATATCCTCCTCCGAAGATGTTTCAACAACTGGAAGAAGGTAACAAATTATATCCTCATTGTCTTAATATGTTGACATTATGTCAATACATATTATCCTAGTTCTGTATTAGTATATGTGTTTATTCTGATGTACATACTGACATAATTACTAACAGTTGACAATTAGCTCATTTTGGACATAACAAGTATATAGCAGTGTTACAGAAAAACGTCGGACACGTCAGACTTGACTGATGTGTGATGTTGTTAGTCCAACGATTGTCACTATGATGTCAGTCTAAATGTCCGCGGATCATTCAACAATCATTAATCCTTATTTTCCCGTATTTTAGCACGTACCCGTCTGTACTGAACCGAACGTACACTGGAATTAATGTTACCAAGTCAGCTCATAACATTTTGTTGTATTTTGCACGTATTTGTAAGGACTGAAGTATACCGAGTGCATTTATTGATGTTCTCATATTGATTGTTTGTCAATCATGTGCAGAATTTGTTTTGATGATTTGTGCTCGCCTCTGTATCTTCCCTACTTCTACATTTGTCCTGCATTTCTGTATTTTGTCCGAGGTTAACAACATTAACGTAGGACATAATGTCAGACAATTTCACAAGTTTTTCCTTAGCACTGATATAGTATATGACTTATATATCATAGATATATACTGCTGTAATCAAGCAAAGTTGAATTGAAGATTATTTCCTACATCTTAAATGTTTACTCCTTTTTTTCTAATAATAGACTTAAATATTTAATTGTATGCTGAAATATGGAGTATACATATTAATATTATTTTGTAATCACAGAGGTACAGAAGCAGTAGTTTAGTTATTAAAATTGAGTCAAATGTAATACAGTCTGTGACAACCCCCCTCATAATGGTCAACCCCCTTATAAACATATGTTAATTGAATTGTTGTGTTGTTGTGATGTACTTGACATCTTTATAGCTTGTTATAATTCATGTTCGTATTTCTAAATAATTCACTAGGTTGGTAATTATATGATTATACAAGAAGAGAGGGCACGTCGTCATTTTGAGATGACTTTGAAGATGAAGATAGTTCGTGTCTGGGCAGATTATGCCATGGAGGAGAAAATGGCGATGTGGAAAAAAGAAAGACTGGCCAAGGAACATAATGCTAAGTAAGATATAAATCCTAATGGATCAGTGAAAAACTTGGGGGGTATTTTAATAAACATATTAAATATGAAGGAATTTCAATATATACTGAAATATATTATTTGATCAGCCAAATTATTTAACAACTACATTGGCTGATGGTTATGTAACATATCTGTTTCATAGTTTTATTGACAACTTATAGATCTAACAATGGATAATATTTCAGGTGCCAGTCTTACCCAAATCATGTACCAATTGTCTATTTAGTGTAGCATCCCCCACTTTATTAAATCTGCCTTATTATTATTATTTTTATTATAATATTTATTATTAGATGTCTGAAAACAAACTGGTAATGATTTCTACATGACTAGAGAGATAGATCTCTGGGTACATAAAGATATTGACTGATCTATAAATAGATGGGTAGTTAGTATTGTAAAGAGACAACTTGATGTGTCCATAACAAGACAATTAGATATCTTGCTTGATAAAAACATACCATTTTATCATTATAATAATAATGATAATAATATTTTATATAGCACCTTATTCAACTTGAATTGCTGGAAGGTGCTTTACATTTAAAACATAATTAAAACATGTTCTAAGCTCATATAGCACAAACACATTTTATACATAAATAAACTGGTTTATATATTATAAATAGGCTAATTTTAAAATGTGGTATTTATTTGCTGCAAGTTTAATTTGATTTGGCAGCTTCCACAGTGTTGAAGTTGATGATCAGAAAAATTTCTCTCCTACATTACTGTGTGGATTTTTGCCAATGTCAAAAGTAAATAAAACTTACATTGTAGCAGTCTCACTCATATTTATGTTTGGATCACATCACTTTGATACAGTGGTCTTTGGTCCACTCAGTACTTTGAATGTGTTGTGTAGTGATCTGAAACATTTGCAAGTGCATGTCACCAGCTGTGCAGTGCAGTTCTGCACCTGTTGTAGGTGATTTATCAGCAAGAGAGAGAGGTGGGGTGGGGGCATATTATATAACAATGCATTGTCATAGTTCAGTCAAGAAATTATAAAGGCTTGGAGTAAAGTCTCATCATTTATCTACCTACGAATAAGTTTTATATTTCTTATTTGATAATAACAAGACCTACGTATAGAATTCACTCATTTCTCCATTCCTAGAGTATTATCCAATATAAGCTTTTCTTTAAATTGATGTATTAATTGTGGCTTCTAACTCTATTACCAATATTAGATCCTGTTATTACCTATTATAGACCCTTAACATAATGAATGACTCCCATTTCCTGTACACAAAAATATCTTGTTCCTTTTTGTTGTTTGAAACGTAATTTACTGAAGATAGTTTACGTCACTGATGGAATCTGATCTAAGAGTGAACAGTGAGTGATGACTTTGTTTATCTTTGACACTGGTCTCATCTGATCCATATGATCCATTGGCCATTCCCTGGGGAAGTGAGCTGATCAAGTCAGAATAATGTTATAGAAGGTATTACATTCCACAGACAAGAGTGGGTTTCAAACCCGTGATCTGACCGATTGCAACACTGTGTGCTATGAACTGTGCCAAGGACTACCATTCACAGTGAAGAAGAAATTGTACTGCATGAATATGGCGATCTAATTTACTAGTTACGCCAAAATCATAGTATAGCCATTGATATAAATTGATTTCTGTTCTTCAGGCGCGTGGTACTAACAGTGTTACGTGCATGGAGACGTTATCCACGTCTAATCAGAGAGGAGAAAGAACGTCAACATCGTTTGGAGAAGATGAGAAAAAAAGTGTCTTCCTTATTACCTGATTTTGATGGTGTCTCACTTAGTCAAGTCAGTACAGAATCTGGCTCTTGATGGAGAGAGTAAATTTATATACCGGTAAATGATATCTCTTTATTTATTTATTTATTTAAATATGCAAATATATATAAATAAATTTATTATAATAATGTGATTCTATGTGTGTGTGTGTATGTATGTGTGTGTGTGTATATATATATATATATATATATATATATATATATATATATATAAGAGAGAGAGAGAGAGAGAGAGGAGGCACAGACATCAACATATCTACCTCCATAAATCTAAATCTAAATAAAACTATACATACATCAATCTAAATATAAAATATTCTATACCTCCACATATCAATACATATATGCGTAGACTTATACCTGCATATGGGCTACTCATCAGTCTGAGGGGTTGAGCTAATTTGTGTCTTGGTGAATTGGTGATTTTTTGACAGAACTAGCCATATCTAATTAATAGAGAACTATGGCGATTTACGAACAAACACACACACACACAATTTATATACAATAAATACACCAATAAATAGCATGTTAACAGTTCACCAATCAACTACAGAGTTTTAGCTTGGACTCAGTTTGATTATAGTCATACGGCTATTATCATCATGAGAACAGTTGTTGTTGCTAATCACTTTTGTATATTCTGAAAGTTATAATCATTTAACATATAATAAAGACAAAAATTAAATGGTCCATGGCTTCTCCTAAGCTAGCGATGTGAGAAGAAAGTAAAGATGAAATGCTTCAAATAAACTATATAGAGTCCTAGAAGTCTGTATAGCCAGCCAATGATTGATGTATCAGTAGAGCTCTGACAGGTTCACTTCATATTACCCAATATGTTTATAGGGCTCAATATTTTTTTTCGTAATTATATTATACAATAAAACCCCAGACTGTCTACATCAGGAGGACGTTTGGAGGTCACTTGACTCATTTCTCCAACAATGTACCTAAAACTGACCGTAAAACAGCAACATTGATATAACATTTTGGTGTTAATGTTCATGGAAGCTTCTTCCTAGATAATTAATTTTGGGTATAGTTATTGAAGCCTAGAAATCAGTTGATGCCTGATAGGTAAGTGTTAATAGCTTATATTGTGTATATAATTAACTTTCTCTCTCTCTCTCTCTCTCTCTCTCTCTCTGTGTGTGTGTGTGTGTGTGACTTACTCATGAACTCCGATGGCTTAGCGGTTAAGATGATGATGATTTGTGTTTAACGGTCACTTTTGTGCACATGGTAGGCTAAATGGGCCGACCCCCCTCCAAACGTAATGAAGCGAAGTCAAAGATGAAACAACCTTCAGATATGCCACGCCGGGATTCGAACACGAGTGGTAGTAATCTGTGGTCCAACATGCTACCGCTAGACCACGGAAACTTTTCCAGGGATTAATTTCTCGGCTGACAACATCGTGGGTGGCTGATCGCGTTAAATTGCGCTGCCGTCTCCACTGAATTATTAAAATAAAGGGGGACGTTAAAGACCCTCTGAGGACGTAAAAACTCTGGCAGTGACCACCCTCGGGGATATTTCGGCTCCATATTTCCGTACTGCTCCCCTGTGAGTGGTAGGGGAGGAGATATGAACAACCACTCAATAAAAAGGGGTCACACTGGAAATAAGTGTTTAATTAAGCTTTCGTGAGCTATCCCTGTTTCATGATCAGATCATGAAACGAAAGAAAATTAATCAATCAGTCAATCAACAGCGCAACTTTCAATAAATAACCCCAACTAACATAAATACAGTATTATAGTTTTCAATTCGAATATACCTCATAAGTCAGTAAACATTGAGATATAGACTCAGTAATGGTCCAGTAATGCATGTACATGTATAACCTAGTGTAAATAAACAATACAATCAGTAATATTCCATCGGTCACAAGACCTGCAGCGTATTCCCGCCAATACAATCACATGGTTAGGGGAGTGGCGCCGATGTCGACTTCCGTTGATCATAAGACCTTAGTTTGTTGAACAAGGCAGATTGTTTTATCAGAAGCACAATCATAACAGAACATCTAATATATATTGGTAAGTTTAACTTTTCATAACTATATACATTAATAGAGCTAAACTATATTATATTACAACAATAAACCTAACTTCATATAACATGTAAACTTGATATTTAAACATAGCATCATATCAAATATGTACGTTTATAGTCGTGATAGAAAAGAACTAAATTAGTGGCAAATCTTGCACATAAATATTCCTAAACACTGGTCTACATCCTTGTAGCGTAATGGCCTCTTGTATCTCCAGACAAGACGATACGGAGATGGTGTAAGGTTTGTGCGGAGCGGCTTTGTTACAGGAGTAAGTCGATCCTACTTATTTCTACATAGTCCGGTTCTGCTGGCATAAACGCCATGTCACTGATCGTTATATTTCTCATATAATTGTTTAATTACCGAATAAATTATATTACCATTGCATGTGCTAGGCATGCATAAAAGTCATGTTTCCCGATTTTAATATGTTAGTATAATTATATATTTCCCAGGTTTTGTTTTGTATGTTGAACCAAATAAACACGAACAAATAGATTTATGTTGTGATTGTATGCGTGGTCAAACATGTATTACTGTAACATTACCACGTGTTGTATATACTTACCAACATGTCATTTGACGATATTAGGTCAATAATGTTTTGAACAGCGGTATAATATCAGCCTGGGATAGGCCAACAATAACGGGCCATTAGCGGTATGTACGGAGTCGGTACATCGATAAATTAAGTTACCCATCCAGTATACGTTTGTCGTATCAGTCCAATAACAGATAATAAAGACCTGATACTGGATTGATACTTTATCAGTACAAAATTTAATATAATTTCTGTACTGATCCAATAGCGTACATCAAATATATCTACTATCAGAATTATTAATTTATATTAGAGCCTTTATTTCATCATACACGATGGACAAGTTTGTGTTTACAGTAGTATTACACTTAATTCAATGTGTTCAGAACTGCTTAATTAGCTATAGCTAGGGTTGTCACACGATCTCCTCGGTTTTCTCATTCTATGCCATTCCTGCAATCACTTCATTGACTCCCTGTTCAATCTCGCATCATTTTCAAACTATGTACCATTGCCTATCAAACTCTTTCTTCCGGAGAACCTTCATATCTATTTTCCATGCTCTCTCTAGCACCCAAGCCCAGAGAACTCCGTTCATCTGGTTTTTAGTTACTGTCTGTTCCATGGGTTAAAACTCATGCTGGGACTTTTTCAGTTGCTTTCCCTACTCTTTGGAACTCCCTAAACATGTTAAGTCATCAAAGAGCATAGTTTCTTTCCTTCGCCGTTTGAAAACTCATCTTTTCAGATTCGCTTATCCCTCCTAAGTTTCCACGGGGTCCAATCTTTAGTTGATGGGTTTTGCACTGTGTACCCTGGACAAGGTGCGACACTGCATGAGCTCGTGTGTTTGTATATGTATGTTTGCAGGTTTGTCTAAATATGTAAATTCTCATTTATTAAAAGTTAGTATCTAGTATACTAACAAGAAATGTAGTTGAATATGAAATTGATTTCGTATATTATGTAAAAATATATTTTAGTTTGTCGATCATAATATATTGTATATGTCGTAATTATCAGAGCTGATCGTAATCGGTCACTTAATAGTACATATATGTCGTCAGCTGATGTGTCCCACGTCGTTATATCCAAATTTAAAAAAATCCAGGGTGCCTTTCCCATTCTTCTGATATTAGCCCACTGAAATATTAAAGAACTTTGATTCAATTTACACTATATATATATATATATATATATATATATTCCTATTGAACTAGATATGCATTATGAGTATTTGATATGAACTGCGTATTTGACTCCTTCAGCACCCAATCTGATAGGTCTTCTTCAGACATAGTCAAGTTATCAATCATAGCATGAAACATTTGCAAATATGATTTTTATACACGTAGATTCAATGTAACATATGTGCACATAGTTGTATTAACTTTTTTATTTGGTGTACTATGTTAGATGAATCTACGTAATTTTGTATGTAAAATTACGTAAAAAAGTTTCTACGTCTAAAACATGTGATACTTTTACGTAAAATTCACATCTTCATACTCAAATTTCCCCGTCATAATATCCTCGTAACATTCATGCAATACTACAAAAATGTCTCAATTAATCACAACTTATTCGATATAAATACAACCAATTATCAGTATTATCAAGAAGGCAACTTAATTAATTAGACTACATCTAATCTACATAACATATTGTAGGATTAACAGCATTCTAACTTGAAAGTATGGAGAATTTACAACGAAAATTTATATATATATATATTGTGTGTGTGTGTGTGTGTGTGTGTAACTGTGTGTGTGCACGTTTATGTCTGTGTATGTTTGTGTGTAATTTGATTGTTTACCTAGTATAGTTAGTTAGTCATAGGCATGGAAGCCTGTATTTGACAAGCTTAATATTAGTATTCTAATGGTTATCACATTTGTAACAAGTTTTCACTCTGTGTACAACTTAACATATTGTTTGTAACATTTCCATATTTATCGATAATTTATTAAAGTATGTTAATGATATTCATGACAGTATTTGTATTATATTTAACTATAGTTAGGTAATGTGAAGTAATTTTAATCTTTTGTACACAGTATTGCATATGTTACTTGCACCATTTGTTATGCATTAATTGTTCATTATTATTTTACAGGGCATATTTGTGTATGCTAATCAACCTCGGCCATATTTTGGGTGCGGATGCTCGGGCCCGGGTTAAAATATGAACCTAACAGGATTTACCTAATTTATAAGGGGGGGGGGGGGTAAATACGATTCAAATATCATCAACAATAATCAAATATATTTTCCCATCTAATTCTATTACATAAGAAATTATTTGGACAGTATTAAACTCTATTCAAATTACATTGTGCAATGACCAAAAGGTAATGAGACGAAGTGAAAGACGAAACAACCTTCAGATATGCCCACGCCGAGATTCGAACACGGGTGGTAGTGATCTGTGATCCAGCACGCTACCGCTAGACCAAGGAGGCGCCCCGACCAAAAGCTAGAAGATGTACATACGGGTTTACTCCAGACAAAATAGAACATTTATCCCCATTCAAAACTACGCCCACGGATATAGACCAGATGTCGACATATATTTACCAGTATCTGACAATACATAATAATATCCAGACAAGTAAATTTTTAAATCTTTAAAAACAAATATGTTAGTTTTAATGGGAATCGGCATTCCCGGGCAAACATGTATCTTCCAGTACAATAAAGGGTATGTTTCCCCAGATGTTTCTTACGTTTATGTGATGTCTGTGCTAGTGCCAGTGCTGGTGTGGCAGATGATGAAAAGATGAAACACCCTTCAGATATGCCCACGTCGAGATTCGAACACGGGTGGTAGTGATCTGTGGTCCAACACGCTACCGCTAGACCACGGAGGCGCCCAGCTGGTGTGACAACTGATTTGCAATGACGACGAATCAAAATGGACCGATTAGAATCTAACACCGTGTATAATGCAAACCCCCCCCCCAAAAAAAAAAAACGAGTCCAATATATATCACGCAAAAGGTTTTATTATTACAATCAAAGTATAATAATAACTATCAGGCCGACCGGGACTACGAACGAAATTCGGCGGGGAAGGGGAGAGATTTCTCTTGTTAAAGTTCATTGTTTTTGTTTTGTTGAGGCAGAAGATTTGACTTCGATCGTTCTAGATACTGGCGTGTGTTCTGATTGTCTTCCACATACTCAATTGATATGATATTTGTTAATTGAAATATATCCGATACTTTAATACGTATTATGCTGATGCGTGACAATTGCTGATGATAAGTTCATACTATTAGTAATTGCTTCTTGTAATTGGACAGGTGTATTTATAAACACGTACATATTTCTGTGCATTTGATATTTAGATTGATATAGTTGTATATTTTAGTTATTTTTAATAACTGCATTATTATCCAGGTGAATCTCGTGAATGTAAACTGACTCGATGCTATATTTATATTATCAAGATGTGGTATTCCCCTTGATCGAGCTACATATCTGTTGCAATATTGTATGATCATATGATATGAATCTACTGGTTCTCACACACTTGTTAATCCACATACTTATCGTACAAGTAAACATCTTGCAATCTTGTGGTATGTTTGAACTTTGAGTACTCTGGAGGTCAGACAGAAGTATGTTACTAGATGAGTCTAACGAGAAGCCTGGCGGAATCTTACCTGAAGTAATACAATCACCCCAGACAGGTTCCGTGGATAGAAGAGCAACTAAATATAATAAAGCAACTTCGGTGGATGGACGCGCACGACACCTGGATCCCAATTAAGAAGATTTGCCTGGAAGATTCAAGAAAATAAAAAAGGAGGCGTCGAAAGCATTCTGGGCAGTTGTGAACATTGCTAAAGGCCCCGTGAAAGTTACAGAGGAGGATATAGAGAGAACACTAGTAATCCAGCCGATCATCTCAATTTAGTCAAAATCAGAAGAAGTCTCATGCAAGCCATGGAAGATCTCGATGGTGCCAATAATTCTTTACGAAGAACCATTTTTAGCACATTTTCATCAAATGTTCGTCGATCCATGAACAGAAAAAAAGGTTGTTGATTCAAAGAGTCATTGCTCGGTCGTAGGCTGTGGAACGCGTCGAGGAAGTGTCTCGATACGCGGCGAGCCATATGACTTCGAGTTCTTCCAGTTCAACCTCATCCAGGAATAGCCTGTTAGCTGCACGTGATGCCAGCCTGCATATTGAGATAGAAGCAAGGAATAAAGGAAAGTGAACAACTACTGGAGACGAGATGTCTTGAAATTGAATTGCACACAAAAAGAGAAGAAATGGAAAGTCAGAGAATGGTAACAGACTTAAAGATAGCAGACACGGAAATCCGGAAATCCATGGAGGATAAAAATGTAAATCCGGCAGGTCAGAAACCACCTTCTGCTCTTGTTGCTCAAAAGAAAACTTGTGTTAGTCACACACTCAATATTTCAGTTCCAACATATTCATTCCAAGAATTCATACTGAAAACAGTAATGACTCTTTGAATCGCAGTAGATTAGCCATGCCTGTACCTGATGACTTTTCTTGCTAGCCGTTAGAGGATTTACATATAAAATTAACCTGCTTCTCCATTCCTAGAGTATTATCCAACATGTAAGTCCTTGATTTTTCACAGACATGGACAAAGTTATATAACTGGATCCTACCTTAATGCAAAGATCCTCATTTTTTCCGCATGGTGTTTGGATGAGAAAACCCTAGCTGGTTGTACACATATGATTGTGTACATGTGTCCCGCATGGTTGAAACGAATTGGGAATAACAGTACTATATCGTACATGAGCAATTACTCTCTTGCTAATTAAAACTTTAATTGTGCACACATGATATTTTAAAAAAACAAAGCTGTGAAACTGTAAATAAAGAAGTAATTTCACAGCTCGGTCACTTCACAGCCTATAATTTGCGATCACTTCACAGCTGATCACAAAATAATAGAAAGTGGTTTAGATCATTTCATAACCTATTTTCTTTTTTAATGTTACACACATACACACCCATACACACAAACAGAATGTAGCAATGATGCAGTGAATACAGTGTCACAGGAGGTAGTTCATGGAAAAGGAGTGCTGTTACATATTCATCAATATATATATATATATATATATATAATCATTTAATATCAATCTCCTGATTATAGATGTGTAGATGTATCCCACCAGAGCATATCCGTATCTACTCCAGCGCTATCCAGGATCACCTACCTGACGAGGTTGTAGAGTATGTGTCCTATTTCATGACCACATACGTTGGACATTATTCTTTTCAGTCGGCAGCTGACGGATCCCTTTATCAGGCCCTTCACTATAAGCCTCCTCTCTTTGATCCAGCCAAATTGAGTGTTCACATTCGCGTCATCCGGCACTGGCAGCGCACTGCCAATCACCTGGAAGGATGGCATTGACGATTTAAGCCAGGTGGTCAGCAAGACGCATCCCAACATCTGGGAGTTCCTGCTGCGATTTAAGGATGAGCAGGCCCACACTGAGCTGAAGATCCAGCGTCTGGTGATGGGGAATCTCTACAACAGCCCTGTAAACGTGTCCGCATAACTAACATCAACATCAGGGGCATCGTCGACTCCTTCGCTACCCGAACACCTCCAGACTACTTGCAAGGTCTTGCCCATGGGATTCCAGTAATTGATCTACTTGGGTTTTATTGTGTTTTTGTTTGTATATCTTGTTTTTACGTCATATCATTGTGTGCCATATTCTCTCAAAATAAACTATGAGAATTATTCACGTCATATCACTGTGTGCCATATTCTCTCAAAATTGTGCTGTTTTTATACAATGGGTAAATATTTATTTTCGACGAGAAAATCACTTTCTACATGTCGCACCTCCAAAATAATTTTTCAACGAGATACCCATTCGACGAATTGTCTTACGACGAAATGTCGTACACCGTAGTAAAATAGCTTTATTAAATCTCCATTATATTATTATTCTATTATAATTTATGGAAATAACCCCAAACTTGCTGAAACTAATTGCCATCTGGTAATTCACATA
Organism: Paralvinella palmiformis; assembly: GCA_025642065.1. NCBI lineage: Eukaryota > Metazoa > Annelida > Polychaeta > Terebellida > Alvinellidae > Paralvinella > Paralvinella palmiformis. The sequence continues at coordinate 197,826 of JAODUP010000291.1, read as the reverse complement.
ATATAAGAACAGCCAGATATAACAGTTCAGCTGGAATCGTGTGTATTAAAAAATAATTGCATTTTTCAAGAATTACGCAGTGAAAATAATTCATGTTTATTTTAATTATATATTAATTCAAAGTTGTTCAATTTAGTTGTGTTATTTTAGTTATCTTGTGTCATAATTTGATTAACTATAAGAGAGTAATTCTTCTGCCGAGGGGGGTGATGCTTTAGTACATATACTATAGGATCCCCTATGAATATGTTCATGTAAAAATATCAATGTATTTTGTTTATGAACAATACTGAATAGTTCATGTTATATCACCCACCCACATATATGGTGTTGTTGGGCCACTCTTGGTGCCTGTAATATAAAGTTATGTTTATTGGTATAACAAATTAAATATCATCACAACATTAGGACATATATCTTACACCAGAATGGCCATGAACTCGTATGATAATATAAGTTCCATATGCATTTTGAACTCATATGGTAATATAGGGCGCCTCCGTGGTCTAGTTGGCAGCGGGTTGGGCATATCTGAATAATGTTTGACCCTTGACTTCGCTTCATTACCTTTGGAGGTCGATCGGACCATTTAGCTTAACATGTGCACAAAAGTGGCCGTCAAACATCATCATACAGTAATATAATACTAGACTAAATGCCATATGTATATTCCGCACATTGGAGCTAGCTTAGAACAGATGGGAGTATTTTGATGGCATTGGAATTCGGGAATTAAAACAGTATAAATGGTTAATATATGGTATAAAATAATTAGCATAGCTGGTGTTAAGATTATATATTCCATATCTTCACTCTATCCTCAACAATAATATATTAGTGTATAAAACAACTTGGCCATAGGCATTGTTTGACCGAGGTTTTGCAGGGCATTCTGGGATAGTGTATTTATAGTAATGGTTAGTCTTGGCATAGTCTTTTAGCCGACTTGGTGGGTGAAGCTACCGATAACGGGTTGGCCGAATCCCAGTTTCCGCTGCGTTCTGGCCATCAAATGTACACTAAAGTGGTGTAGCTGAAGAAACAATCAGCTTAGTTTAATAATTATTTATATATGCCATCGACTTCTGGGATAATACACGATTTAGAAGTACTATACACATCAACTTTAATCTATGGATCACAGATTTTAAAATAAATAGAAATCCTAATGAAATATCAGAACCAACAGAATTGTATTATTGCCATGTTTTAACATTTGAAGTTGTATGCCTACTGAATGAACAAAAAAGCATTTTTATATCCCACTGATCTCCGGTGTGACCCCAAAAAATGCGTAACAATATAATTTTATGCTGGCAACATTTAGAAAAATATTTTATTTTGGCATCACAGAAATACAGCACAACAACAACTTTTTTTACAAAACGTATTTATTTAAGCTAAGAATCAACAACTGAGATTCAGATTGTCGATGTATCTGTTCCGGAAGGGACAATCTGCATTTTGCTGTTCAAGATGCAAAATGACGGGCTGAATATTAAATAACAAAACTTGCGTACCATCATCGCCAGAGTGACAGATGTATGAAAATAAAAAGTTAATGACAGAAACGATCTCGCATAATGTTGACGTGTTCACCATACTAGATTAAACTAAAACTAACAATGGCTGACGCAGATGGAAATTGGATACCTATGTAGATATTCTATCTGGGTGTTAGGTGGCTTGGAATGAATATAAATGCCATACGTCGAGACGCAGAGTCTCCTTTAGATAGCATACACGAAATTTAAACTAAACATATTTCACCAAAGTAAAATAACAATCAAAACAGGATAACCATGTGTAACTCTCTCCACAGTAATGTATTTGCCAGTTCAGGTGTATGAAAAACTGACAGCCCAACAAAAGATATGTTAATCCAACTTTAAGCTACTGCTTTTGCTTCTGAAAAAGGTTTATATATTAAATTAATGTGTCAATAATCGCATGACAGGTAACGCTGAAATTAGATATGGCACAGTGTGCATTTAATGTACATATTCTGTAAGCATTTTGTGTATATATATATATATATATATATATATAATATGCATACACAAAACATTACATTTTACATTCTCTTAACAAAAGTTCTGGTAACACGTTTCACATTTTCTGAGAGTATTTTTAAAATGCAGCATAGATTATAGTAATATTATAGGTTAGGCATCAACTGTAACTCTTTTTAATAGCACCAAAATCAGTGCCTCTATTTAGCTGGGTGTGAGGTGAATAGATTGGAAAGAAAAAAATCTACAAAATACTGAGCGATAATACAAAGCAAGCCATTACATAAGGGAACAATGGACATGCACAATGATCTCATTGGTTGACTATAGCTGTGTACTTCAAACCCAGTTTGACATTCAAATTCTGACTGATCAGAAGTACATGGCTAATTGACTGAGTGTGTGTCTGTGTGTGTGTGTGCACGCGAGCAGAAAGGCACTGGCAAAGAAAATCATGGATACAGCCTCCGGGAATTTCATTAAGAATTTACAGGCAGAGAAGCAATTTCATGCACAGATGTGTGATGTCTCACAAGTGTGTGTGTGTGTAGTGTGTGCATGCGTGAGTGAGCAGAAAGTTATATAATGTACTTGTACATTTGGTGATGCAAATACAAATATATGCCACAAACACTTGACTTGCAAATCACATAATGTCATATGCACATGATATGCAGAAGTAATTCAGATATATTCAAATGATTCATACATGAATAACAAAATCCCTTAGCAACAAAAATAAAGCATACAATCAACTCAGCTATTAACAACAATGAAAAAGAAGTTAGCAAGATTGAGGATATATATATATATATATATATATATGTCAACATGAACAAGAAACCTGAAATGTGGTTACCATAAGTATACCTTTTGATAGTATTCTGTATAATGAAAATTCTGTTCCACTGAAAAATCATGTGAGAAACACAGAATACAACAATCTTCCAATCTTTAGTTCTCCAAAACCAGCTACAATGGGCACTGACTGCATCAAATAGACTTGTGCTGTGACGTGTGCACACGCACACACACACACGTATATACACAATTCTATCACTATTTAACTATATTGCCACCATGCATCTGTTACCTTAAGCAACAACTAACTCTATTCACTAAAATATACAAGTTACAAAGAAGAAATCAAAACTAGCAGAGGCTTGATTTGTTAGCAAAAACGTTTTAATTATTACATCGGCGAAGTTTGACACATCGACGATTTATTTCCGGAACTGGTCCGCTCAAATCTGGTGAATGTTCAAAATATGTTAAAATGCATATAAAACGATGCTTCTAAACACTTTCAAAATTTGTGTCTTCTCTGACACGGACACGACAACTATAAACACCTTCAGACAGTCTCGATGAGCATCCAATACGAAACTTGAATGTTCACTTACAATTCTATAACTCATTTGATATTTAATTCATGAAAAAAATGTAAATATATATATATATATATATATATATATATATATACATTTATTTATTTGGTGAAGTCTATTCAGCAGGTTTTTCTGCCTCGGCACTTTGTTCCTCACCATCACCATCATGTTTCAGTTTGTCACCCATTTCTTTTCTTGTCTTATAACCCTTGAAGCCGGCCTGGATCTTGCTCGCTGCCTTATTTACTTCTGGATCATTTGGATCAAAATCAAATTCAGCAGAATTGGTAGTTTCTCCTGGCGCTGTTTCCTCGCCAGTGACGTCATCAGGTGCATCGCCTTCCCCATCCTGGTTTTCTTTGTTCTCGTCCTTGCCATCATTCTGCACCTGCTTTAACTCCTTGACCTTTTTACGAGCCTGCATACCCCTAAGACCAGCCTGGATCTTGGTGGCAGCCTTTTCCACGTCAGGATCGTCATAGTTAATAGCCTTCGAGTCTTTCACCTCATCGCCATCCTGCAATTTGTCGCAAAACAGAAATGATAGTCATTTGATAAGAGACCACCTGCCCTAGAAGACCATTACAAGGTGGACCACCTCATTTTTCCCAAGTTGCAAAGGGTGGTCTCTTAGGACAGGTTTGATTTCTTCTAATTACTAAAACAATAATCTCTATCATAAAAACACTCTTTACATTATAGAAACAACATTCTTTCTCCAAAACAAATTACTATGAGTGATACAAGTATGCTACGTGCTAGAGTATGGGTGGGCTACAGTTATGATGCATATACTATTCTACTGGGACACAACAACAACAACAACAACAACAACAGTTCATACATATTGATATAAACAACATATCACTCGACCAACTCAGCACATATACATACCCACTGACATATATAAATACAGTCAAAATCTCACTTAACCGTTATTAATAGTTTAGTTGAATAACTAGAATGAGCCAAATCTTGGGGAACTCTTCCAAATATTAATTCAAAGTCTGGCCATAAAATCCAATATTCAGCCTTCAATTGATCAACTGTAAAATCGGGGTAATCTATATAGAATTGACCCCCCCCCCACACACAGAGCCAAGTAAGGCATCATCTGGAAAAACCAAGACACAAAAAACTAAATAATTTCTGCTGGCTACAGACATAGAACTAAGACACCTCCAATGGTGTGTGTGTGTGTGTGTGTATGCGTGCATGCATGCGTTTCTCTGTGTGTGCATTTATTTGCATGTGTCTTACTTCGTGTTCCTCATCATCTTCATTATCAATACGATTTTGAGCAACCTTGACATTATCATCAACAACATCATTTTGATCATCATTAATCTTCTCATCCTCAACATCTTCATTATTTTCAGCACTCATGTTGACATCCGCCTCCTGGTGGCCAGCATCATCAGCTATGACATCATCAGTCACATCTGTTATGACATGCTTGGCGTCGGTGTTGACTTCATCATCATAACTTGGTGCATCATAATTAATCTGACTGTCAGCATTATCAAGGTCACCTTTAGAGTGATGATCCATGTCCTTACTATCATCAACATCGGCATCATCACCTGGTCGAGGACTTTTCATTTCTGACGCATTACTTTTAACATCCTCATCAGGTTCCTGCTATGTGTGCAAGGACGAATTGATTGCATTACTATGACAATAATTTGAGTTGAATTGTTAATCAGTTTTTGCACGAGAACAAAGTGACAAAATCCTTTGTCCCCTTTACTTTTTGTGTACAAACATGCTTTCGGGAGATGGGCACCAAGCTGATGTGTAGATATTTTCCTTACAGATAGCAACTGTAGAAGAACGGAAGTTTGAGCATTCCTTATTTGAAGTGTGATACATTTACAAAAAGCTCTGAAATCAGTAATTACTGTAAAGTATATAAATCAATACTGTTAATGGAAGGTCCCATAGTCAAAGCATTGCCCTGGGCAGGTTCTCAGGCGATGAGATTATAAATAAAAGCTTATAATAACATTAACGTTTTACCATTGTGTATGATTGTTTGGTCAAATAACTATATTATAAAATAAGCTTTTACAGTAATAGCAATTGAACTTCATCATTATATTTCTTGCAAACAACGAACTACCGGTAATAATAACATATACACCCATCATCATCTAGATGTGCTGCATTTCACAGATATTCACAACCATCCACCTGAGTGGCTGAGGTAGTGACAGCTTAAAGCGATTCTTCGTAAATTTTCATCCTACTACAAAATATATAATACCTTATTAAAACTGCAGATTTTCATATTTTAAAAATAGAGCACTAAACTTTGAATAAAACCTAACAGGATTACAATACATGGATATTTTAGTGGCGTATACACAGAAATTCAGATTTCGAGCAGCAATCAGGTGGCATACAAGGCATCCTTGTGAATATTTTATTCAATCCATTTGTGCTTGGGAAGTTCTGCAGACAGTGTCATGTACTGACCTCATGGACATGTGTGTTTTGGTATAGTTTTGCTTGGTTATGTGTGTAATTTATTCTATAAAACTAGATATATAATAAATAGCTCATTAGCTGTATTAATAAAAATGTGTTTAATCTTAGGATTGGACCATTACGGAACAGGTCTGTGATACTGACCAATTTACAGTAAAAATAACTTGAACAAAATGGGCTATTTTAATTCAAAGAGCAATTCAAACAAGGGATGCTCATCACATGGAATATAAATGTTGTTTATGAATGCAATATTGTTTTAGATTTAGAAGACTAACCTTCACTGACTACACACCAGCTACTTGGTGAAAGAATTAGAGAATATGTTAAAAACAAATTCACCATATGTGAAATTCAACTATCTGAAGTAAGTAACCTGGTGTCAAAAGTTTAAAACCACCCTCACAGAAATGACAACCGTATTCTTTTTTGAAAGATACTGATATATTTGCTGCCTGATTTCTTTTCATTGTTTACAGACCTAAACTGACCTAATTGAACTATGTATTTAAAAGCCATATAGATCCAGTTAATTTATAGGACCAGAACATTAACAGATAACTTATGGATCACACCTAGTGATCCCAATGCTGGTCTCCACAAATCGATTCTTTAATAGAGATTATATGCTCACACCCACCAGGTTACTTCATATAAAAAAGTTTGGGGAATTTTTTTGGCTCAATATTTACATATAATTTCCAGTAATTAAAACCAGCCAAATACATGTATTACTTTAAAAAAAATTAAAGTTGAACTTTATGAAGACATGTTACAACTACACTTCTAAATACATATTTACTGGATATACATTAAGTTTAATAGAGATGATAACAAGAATCAAAATATTAACTCAGAAAGTGATATACAATTAATGATAAAAATATAAACAAAGACAACAATTTTCACAGTTTTAACATTAGCCGCCATTACTATGTAAACAGACCAGAGTTGACATAATTTGCACTTATCAATAAGCTGTATGATGTAGTTTGCTCTTTAAACACTTGATGAGCTTAACGAGTCAGAAAATAGCTGGATATAGTATGAGCACGTGCATACTGGATAGGTTGCTTTGGTGCATCCATGCATGTATGTAGCCAGCAGAAGAATTGGTAACAAAAAGCGAAGGGAATGAACGTTATAGGAACTGATTATATAAAAAACAGTGTATACCAGTAATTAATATTGAATCACATAATTTAGTGATAATTTCTTGTATTAAGCTAAATAGCTGTGATTGGATAAAAAATAAATTAAAAAAAGAACACCTAAGAATTTGTTGTGGAACAAAAATAAACATAAAAATTATACAACACACACACACACACACACACACACACACAAAACATACAAATTACACACACACACACACACACACAGTGACAGGAACATATGATAAGATAAATGGTGATTAAAATGTGGTAAAAAGCAAGAAATGCAGAGTCAAATAAAACATGTAAAGCAAGAGAAATTGGCTGACAAATATAAAACTATCTGTATTTACATGTAACTAATACATCAAAGGCATCCAGAAGACTTAAATAAGATAAAAATATGCATAAATATTTCAAAACATTTAAGAAATTTAAGGGTACACACACAAAAGAGATAATCATAAAGGAAAATCTTAATAAACATACAACAAATACAACAAAATTGCATAAATGTAAACAAAAATCTTAAAAACTGAAAATGAAACAAAATCATAAAGTTTATTTGAACATAAAAACAAAAGGCAGAAGATGGGATTATATTAATATCAAGGCAAGGGCAGGTATATGTACATAAGAAGATATGTGTTCTTGACTAGCTATGAGGAAGCTGTGGTGTATAATTCTGTTTATATACATCAACCATGCTCATGGAAATCACCAGATGAAAGCACATGTGAGGTCTAGAACTGTAATATAGACTATATATATATATATATATATATATATATATATATATATATAGGGCTGACTAACATCTAGTGCTTATAAGGAACCACTAAACTATACACAATATACCTTCTGAAGAGAACTGTCAGCATTGTCTGCTGGTTCTGGAGCATCAACAAGCTCAGATGGCTTGGTGTCATCCTGAGCTGTAGGCTCAGCATTATCCTGGGCTGCTGACTCAGGTTCTGCTAATGAAGTAGCCTGCCCATCCTATAGTGAAATGTTTGACTAAGTTGCTTTTCATTAACATTATAAACATGTAACACATAAATCAGATTAACCACCAATACAACACAGTAATAAAGCACACGCCGAGGTCATATTCCTGGAATAATGTTACACTGACATCAATTAAAACAAACTAAACACAAGTTGCAGCAAAAGCTAAAATATACAAAATTATATTATAATATTTAAGCAATTATATTAATTACTGTCTGAAGGATAAATATCATACAATATCAATATTATTCTCATTATAAAAGCAGACATAGAACAAAGCACATATGTGATATGTTGAGTAAAAATCATTTCATGCCTGTACCTAAAAATAAATAATCAATCAAGGAAAAAACATTGTGGTAAATAGGCAATACAATTGTGTACATCTGATAATCAGAGGCTTCTACAGTTCTAGATACACGGAATTATACATGTTTCATAAGCTATCAATACAAAAATTATAACACAATTTATTATCAAATATATTATTATAATCAATCATTTAGATTATCAACACCACACTGATACCACACACATATTATTATGGTCTATAAAGCTATAATTTCTAGAGTTTAAATAAAAATATAAAAAGAAATAAACAATATGACAAATTATATAATACTACATGATCACATAACAAAATGAAAATAATCTCACAGAAACGACTAAATTAAGTGGAGACAGATAATTTGTTTTTGTTCTCATGAATCATGAAGTGTATGACAACAACTTGAAGAGGCGCAGCAAATAGAAATATGATGACAACATACCTATAGTTATATAATAATATGCAAATGATTTTACAATGCATGTCTTTTTCTCTCTCTCTCTCTCTCTCTCTCTCTCTCACACACACACACACACACACACACGCACACACACACCATTAGCATCAAATCTCATGAACTGTAATATTAGATGACACAATACATCATATGACATATCTATTCAAATACCACAGATGTGCAGCAGCGACAACAACACTGGAACACGACTATTAAAAGTTACATTACTATAAGTCATCTCTATAATATACTAGTGAAATAGTTACTGTGGATGGTAATTCATTTGGTAAATAACATTACCACAAACTGTATTGCACAAAATTATGACAACATGCTGATAACACACACTATAACAATTTCTATAGGTATATCACTCTATACAATAAAAGTCTTTTAAGTACTGAAATTAGAAAAACAATATCTTTTTAGCACTTTGCACAGTATAAATATTACATTAACAATTAATATTAAATAACAAACTATCATTTATTCCTTCTCAAAGAGTATGGATACTTTTAAGAGCAAACACAGAAAGCCATGCATAATATATATATATATATATATATATATATATATTACTTTTTAAAGCATGCAGGCCACCTATCAACAACAACACAGGTTATAACACAGGTGTTCTGATCCATAAACTTATCCAAAGCTGGGATGACGTGGACTAATCAAAGCCTTACCATTGTGATCCTTTTTGCTTTTCTCATTTTTAAACCTTTGAATGTCGCCTGAATTTTGAGAGCTGCCTTCTCTACCTCGGGATCTTTAAGATCAATGTCAACTTCCTCATCAGCTGATTGAGTTTTATTAATCTCATCTTTGAGCTTTGTTTCTGGGTTCTCTTTGACTTCATGGTCTTTCTGTTTAATTATCGTGTACGGTGTATCGGGGTGCAATGGAGGTGATAACAAAACACAAAGTTTATGGATGATAGCAAGTGCTGCATTAAAAAATTATCTCTAGAAAAATCGATGGAATTATAGTAATCAAATCGGTAAAATACAGCCACAACCAGTACCCCCATGGGTCCCCCATTTCCTAACATGTTCAACTATCTATCTATCAGCTGTGTGCCGCAGAACTCATGGTTCACAGATATTAAAAATAAAGAATTATGGCATTTATGTAGCTACACATTTGTGAAACAAGACTACTATACCCAATGCATTAGTTATCTCGCAAACCTAAAACAAACTTAAATTGTAGCGAAACATAGATTTATCCAACCTAAACCAACTTGTTATATGTGATTCACAAAAACAAATAAATTCTGTCTAGTAGTTTCCTAGTTATAAGTAAATAAATATCTAAATGTTGTTGTTTTGTGGCCACTTTTGTGTACAAGGTAGGTTAAATAGACCAAACTACCTCCAAAGGTAATGAGGCGAAGTGAAAGATGAAACACCATTCTGATATAGTGCAGCTGGGGTTTGAACCCAGGTACTATAGATCCATGTTACCAGTTAGGTAGGGGGACTAATATTTTACAGACAATAGACGGGTCACTCACTAAAGTAGCCAGTTATGTCAAACACTATCATTCTTCCCATTATTATTATTATTAATAGTATTACAGACAACTAATGCACACATCACACTGTTTGATCTCCATAGGAGAGGAAGTATATAACTAGTATCAACTGACAACTAGCCCACTCCAGGATTGTCTCATTAGAAGCCAACATAGACATACAAGTGATACAATTACTGACCAGCAAATATTGATTTCAATACCCAAACAATTATAATTTATACTCGTCAACCATGACACTCTAGAGACAATAGGTTCATGACAGCAGCAACATCTGAACCGTGGAAATCTATCAATGAAATGTCAAACAAAAAAGCCTCCCAAAAAGCACTTTTTCGTCCTAACTGTTTCCAAAAAAAACCCCCAAAGTACAACATCCTTTTGCTTCTTTAAGTCACACGCAGATCATGTACGGTGGATAATCCAACCTTTGGAGAGAAATTGTCATGTGTCAAGCTAAAATTGTGTTAAACAATAGAGTTTTCCAGACCAGAAAGGCACAACCAGAACATTGCCAGGTAGAGAACACGGCTAGCATGGAAACAAACAAACTAACAAACGGGAACACAAAAATAAGAACATACTTGGTACAGAAACAACATCTCCCTAGGACACAATTCCCCCCCCCGTCATGTGATAGACACCATAACACGGATTTCAGGACTGTCACTTCCATCTAGTACTGATAAATAATGTATTCCTGCCCGGTGCAGGAAATATTTTGTACAAGACAGGCCCCTGGATATAGATCTATATTTCGGTTAACAATGAGATTAAATATTCTAAAATTCACAAACTTTCAAAACAACCAATTAGATGAATGCTGAAGAAAACTCAATGTCGGGTTTCACCTTCACAGACTTATTTCTTATTTTAGAAACAATGGGAGAGAAAATCGGCCTGTATATTCAGTAAACATTCAATGTGCTAATTAATATATTCCTAATAAACACTTCTGCAGTGAACAAAAACTGCGGATTTCTAAATGAAAATCTTAGACTGTTGGGTTACATCAGCATCAGCTCCTTAAATAAGGAAACATGAACTATAGAATCATTCCCTCACTTACACCCAATTATCTTAGACAAATCCAAGAGAAGTAACTGTGTAACGGATGGTGGCATCTAAAATATACAACATCCAGGCAGCTAAAATGACTGAAATTTTTCTAGAGTAATTGCTCACAAGTATATGCCATTAACTGAAAAAGGCTAATAAAAGTGCGTTTTTCCCAAATAAAACTCCACAATAGGTCAAACAGCAGTAAAAGCTATCAATGAAGGAATTGCATTAAGAACCTGTTTATAATCTTTTAATCTCCACTAAAACTGTTTACTTTTATTTTTACGGGATGGGGGGGGGGGGGTTCTTTCTAAATTTTATATGCTTTATAGCCCTATTACACTTACAGAGACTGTTACAGTGTCTCTTACCACAAGTAATTCATCAATGGCCTTCAAGTCTCCATTTGTTATTCCGAGAATAGACTGTTCAGTTTCAGGATGATGGAGGTTAACTTTCTTCCGATCTCCAAATCTGATGTCTTCAGATTTTAATAAAATGTCAGTCGTGTCTGGATTCTCTACTGGAGGAAGTTCTGATCTGGTCTCCTTTCTGTTTACTGAATGATCCAGTATTTTGCCAGACTATACAACAATGAAATAACTATTAATCTGCCATGGCCTAATTCTTATTGGTCAGTTAGAATTCCACGTTTCCATTTCCTGCACAAAATCACTAATCACTTCGCCAGTAAATAACCTTATTAAAAGAGGTTTAAAATAAAGTTATTATTATTTCAAAATGATACCAAAGACAGTGTCACCTTTGTTCAGTTTTTTTTAAATCAAAATATTACCTAATAATTTAACAGAACTTAACCCACATTTCTTTATAGTATCCAACTGGCATCAAAGGAATCATTCAACCGTTTAATATTCGGATGGTAACCTACACTCAAAGACCTGATTACCTGATTTTCTGAGCTATTTCCTGAGTGTTCTGATGTTTTTTCTGCCTATTTCACAGTATAATGTTCCATTAAGAACGAAATATACAACAACAAAAATAAACAGAAATGCATTCCAGTGATGGTCACATGACAATCCAAGAATGATCATGTGACAGACAATCCAGTGAAGACCAAGTAAGCATCCAGGCAAGAGTGTGAAAAGGAAGAGGAATAAAAGGAAAAACTTTAACAGAATGATATAAAAATAGGCTAAAAATAGAATTAAATTTTGTATTATCAAATAAAATATTGTTGAATTATCCTAATATATTCAAGAGGTGTAGAGCTAAAGTTACATTGATATTTTTAACTATTCTGTCACTTCACTATCAAACGCTTTTAGTTTTACTGAATAAAAATTGCTTTAATAAACACTGAATTACCATTCCTTTTCTACACTACAATAACTTTATATCCAATGAATATCTTCCTTTGCCTCCAAGCAGCAAAATTTTTATTAATGTGCAGAGGAACAAAAAATGTGAATGAACAGAGTGAGCCATGCGTACATAGATGGTATAACAAAATTTATTTAAAAACACAAAACAAATGAAGGTGATTCAATTAACAACATCAATTATGACAGGAGTCAGCTGACAATACTGATTAACACAAAGTTTATCCCAGGCCTTTATCCCAGCGGGTAGAACACAACAAATATGGAACATCAATAACTGATGTACAATACAAGTTATCTTATCTAGTCAATCTGGCAATTATTATTTCCTTATAGGAGTCAGGCATGTGGCATCCATTATAATCAATATTATGCATGATTACAATTCTGGATTGTAGCCAGTTTTGGGGTCAAAAGATTGATTCACCTCTCTGGATCATGTATTGACAGTTTAGTTAAGTCATAAGCAGACTATCAAAAGTACATACTAATGTTACTGCATTACAACGAAGGTAGGTATTCTAGATCTTGCCTCAGTGACTGAGGTAGAGCTTGTGTAGACTTGACAAAGTTATATAACTGAGATGATTCTAAAACCTCTGAAGTTCAGATGAACCACTGATATCCCGCCTGAATCAGCCCTACTCATTGTTTCCTGAATTTCTCCTACCTAATTTAAAGATAGATAAAAAATTAAAAAATCATAAACATGCGACTGTCTATTCCGAATAATAGCTGAATATATTGTTCCAGTCCAGTGCTGTACATGGGAAATTCACTGAATACACCGATGTGACGATTACATCACAATCTGGTAGTTTCAACGGGAAACATTGTCCAGGCAACTGATGATATTCTGTGTGTTTTATGGAAACAAAGAAGCCACTAATTGCATCTGATAGACGACATTCACCACTCAGCTGGAAACAAATGATATCATCCAATAAACCGAAAGGTTTCTATCTCATCAATCAGACTATAGCAATGATTGATTGATGTTTTACGGCCGCTTTTGTGCACATAGTAGGCTAAATGGGCCGAGCGACCTCCAAAGGTAATGAAGCGAAGTCGAATATGAAACATCCTTCAGATATGCCCACGCCGAGATTTGAACTCGGGTGCTAGACCTGTGATCCAACGCGCTACTAATTAGATCAAGGAGACGCGCCCTGACTATAGCAACGATGAGCAGGACTTCAGTTTCAGCAGCTCAGAGAAACCCTGGCCCGGCCTGAGTGTTGTCATTGTATTTATATGTTTATCGTAATGATTCCCATCTTCTTCTACATTAATCACTGGGATATTATGTCTATTTGGATTCTGTGTATCAACAACGGATATCAAGGTGTATAAACTGGCCACCTGCTAGCCATCATCTTGCCAGGGCAATCAAACCCCATAAACACACCGGTATGAGTTGGATTCGAGCCCTGGACGTTTTCGGCAGTGTTTGAATCACTGTCCCATGTGAATGCCTGGAGCTGGATTATAGAGCTTCCCCCTGTAATTATTTTGTATACGAATAAGGAAATAAAAAACAGCACGTATCTATTTGGACACAGCAAGCCATGCATACACACTCTATCCTAAATCACAGACAACTGAATGACAACACAGGTTTTAACACAGACATATTGATCCATGTCTTATGCCAACTGATTGGAGACAACATAGGTTACTACACGGGTTTACTGGATACAAATTGTGTTGTCATAAAAAACCTCACCATTGTGATTCTTTTTGCTTTTCTCATTTTTAAACCTTTGAATGTCGCCTGAATTTTGAGAGCTGCCTTCTCCACCTCAGGATCTTTAAGATCAATGTCAACTTCCTCATCAGCTGATTGAGTTTTATTAATCTCATCTTTGAGCTTTGTTTCTGGGTTCTCTTTCATCTGAGAGACGTTCTGTTTAATTGTCAGGCATCCATTATGTGTGCAAAAGAAATTTAATAACAAACCACAAAAATAATGACACACACACGCACGCACACACACACATTCAAAACAGAAAACACAATCAACTCCTTTTTTCATCAACTGAGAAAATAATCACTCAGTGGCTATATGAAAATAATGGCTTCCAACTCCCTCGTAGATCAGCAGTTACGTAATCAATTCTCAAGGTCAGAAAACACGAAGCCAATAACTTCAGAGGTACTTCTAAACCATTACATGTGACATCTATGCTCTGACCTCGTAATGGTGTTCTAATGAAAAGCCTTACGGTCATCTCTAAATTGGTAACTGCGATAAAATGGTCATCACAGCCAGGTTTTAAATCGGCACATGCCTAACCAAAGGACTCGCTTTTAAATTAGTAAATATGTAAATAGAGACATTAAAGCTGCTTCTAAATGTACAAAAATGCCAATAATGGCCATGCTACTGTCTATAAACCATAATGTTACTATTGTTAGTAATTCAACGTTCTGCCTTTATAGTTTATAGCATCGCTGTTCTAATGGCATATTAAAATTTTGGATGATACATGCTAAAAGTTCACACGATTAATAGCACATCATTATTAGTCATATCAGGAGATAGACATAGAGGGAACTAGGATTGTGTCTTGATTCGTGGTAACAAACATTAGATAAAATTACAATTAAAGATCAATTTTAAAACCACTTTTATGTATACCGGTAATCGTTAATATTTTTGTTCTTGTTAAAAACCAAAACAATCTCAACAAAAACACCCCCGTCTTCTTTGTGAACACACACACACACACACACACACAAAAATAATCTGTCGTTGTAAAGCTGGACAACAGCCAAATTAAATATTAAGAGATTACCTTCTCTTCTGAGAGATTTCCAGGTTTTTCTGATATTTCTTTTGGCGGCTAACAAACAGATATTTAGAAAACGATAAACAGAATGACAGGAACAGAAATAGACCAGAAGATAGTCCAGTGTTGATCATGTGATAATCCAGTAATGGTAACGTGACAATCCAGATAACGCCAGGTGAGCATCCAGGCAAGATTTTGGAAAGCAAGAGGAATAAAAAGTAGCAACAGTAATTGATAGGCATGAAGAATAATTACATTATTAAATTATCACATTTAGCAATGTAGTTAATCTGTGCTAATCACATTACTATATACGACAAAAAGTTATATTGACACAGTTTTTGCATTTATGCATGATACAATTACAGACAAACAGGGAACATGAATGTAATCTTTCTGTTGTAAGGATGAGCTAACTAACATAGGTCATAGACTAGGCCATAATGTATTGAAAGACAACTGATATTAATTAAACTGAACCGTGTGTGTGTGTGTGTGTGTGTGTGTGTGTGTGTGTGTTGTTTTGTCTGTGTGCATGCAGGTGCAAATAATCAGCTTTTATTACTAAAACAATAATACTACTTTATACTACAGGATAGTTCAAAGATAAACAATAAACATAGATCCATAAGCCTAGACTAATCCCAGTCTAGAAGGACAGACATGATACAGTAAATAGTATTTACACTAATTATCTACACACCAACACGTTGTTCTTCCCATAGCTTCTATAAGCACGGAAAGCTTAATTAACAAACTGACAATTAAACTGTAACTCTAACACGTTCTCCAAATTCTAGAATCCTACTCAGAAAACATAAAAAAACTAAATAATGAAACAAAATCATAACAATTTCTTAAATAAATAAAAACCAACAATTAATGATAATTACTATCTAAAACTCGTGTGAAATATTCTACAGCAATAAGCAACAAGTTGACTATGGACGCACGTTAATAATGACCTTGACCTTACCGGGTTAGACATTTTTGATTTTCTGAACTTTAAGCCCTTAAATGTCGCTTGTATCTTTTCAGCAGCTTTTATCACTTCAGGATCCTCTAGGTCAATATCAATCTCTTCATTTTCTTCCTTGATCTGCGTACTGTCTTTATCGACGTGATTTCCTTCCACCATCTGGCATTCCAATATTTGTACAGAAACCAGATTCAAAATTTAGGAATCGCATGCTGCATAAATACACAGCACCAGACAGCATTGGAAATATGGGTAGCATGGAGTTGTTAACATCCAGTCTTCAGAAATCACAACATTACAACCTAAACACATTACAATGGGCCAATCACACCTCTGCTTTTAAACAAATGGCCTTTTAACAATTTTACCGTTATCCCTGACCACTGATACAAGTACGGAATTAAACATTTCTTATGGTTTACAACGATGATTTAAGTCATAGTAGTCCAAACTCTATTGAATACCATTTGCATGTGTCTAAACATTATGCTAATGATGACATAGTATGTGAATATTTATTTACACAGCACTGTGAATATTTATTACACAGCGCTGTAAGTACAACGTAATTTGACACAGACACAGAACACAGAATTTGTATTCACATCATCACGACAAATATCACCGGTGGTAATACATCACGATTTGACAACAATAAGAGAAGTTACACCTGAATAAAAAAAAACATGATCAATCACATAGTGCTCATAGTGATAAGACACGATCATGACAATGTAATCGTGCAAAATTTCAGGATCGACATATTCTGAAAGAAATGGAAAACTCACTTTAGCCAGCTGCAAAGAAGTCACAATGAGAAACACCTGACCTACCTCGAGACGGTGATGAGTGAAAACTGGCCACGAACTGATAGTTGGTGGATTTGTGTCAAAACTAAAATGCTTTACACACAGTGACTAAACAAACAGATGGTGTTGGGTATTTAACCAGATTATTTTCACCTTAGCTGTGACAGAAGGCAGTTATCTTGTCGTGATTTTACTTGTCGCAAACATCACATCGGCACAAAATATATCACCCACCAGGTGTTGCATCCTTGTATGCATCTCTCGTGTTAATGCGGAGGACACAGCTGGTTCCCATAGTTGTAATGTTGCTAAAATTTCATTTAGGCTTATATGACTTCAACGATAAGACAAAAATAAGTTATGTAACTATGTAAGAAATTTAGTAGAACAAACTAAAAGCTCTGTAAACAAACCAGCCCATCTGTGGTCACTGTGTATGTGTAGCATTAACACCAAGTTACATGCAGGACTAATTAAGTTTATTAAATGCACCACTCATGACATGGTCATGTGACTCACCCTCATGGCCTTGACCTGTTTACGAGCGAGGTAACCTCTGACCCCAGACTGTATCTTGGTGGCGGCTGCCTGCTGTTCATCCAGATACTGACCAGGTTTCTCTTCGGCTTCCGCATCATCTGTTATTTGCTTCTCTTCAGCAGCTTCATCTGCTATCTGGTTATCTTCCTTGGCAGCTTCATCCATTACTGGTTTAGTTTCTTCAGCAGCATCATCTGTTGCTTGTTTAGTTTCTTCAGCAACTTCATCTGTTGCTTGTTTAGTTTCTTCAGCAACTTCATCTGTTACTTGTTTATTTTCTTCAGCACCTTCATCTGTTACTTGCTTATTTTGATCAGTCACTTCATCTGTTTCATGTTTATCTTCAGCTACTTTATCTGTTACTTGTTTATCTTCTTCAGTCTGATCTTTAACCTGTTGATCTTCAGATGTTGCATCTGTTACCGGTTTATCACCAGACGACTCATCTGTTACCTGTTTATCACCAGATGTTTCACCTGTTACCTGTTCCTCTGACTCAATGGCCTTCTGTCCTTCATCGTGGCCTTCAAGGTCTTGGGTCCTCTTTGCCTACATAGGTAATGTTATGAGAAAAGCAGGATATACACCAAAATGCAAATAACTAAAGTAAACAGCTGGCTGAACAATCTATCCACCATAACAAACTAGAGGTCAAGGTGACACAGATTTCTGGCACAAATCTTCATAACGATAAATATTTCCGAATGATCTTTTATTGAAACATATTATTATTATTTGTGCCAGAAATGGTACCTGAAAGCTCTAAGTATGTATGTGTATGCATATATATATATATATATATATATATATATATAAGTGCAAAGGCATAGACATACATAAATGTATTCTAATCTAGATAATTATGGATGATATGATATCTGTCTTAAATCAATCATCTCTGACATGGTAGCACAGCAATAAAGTAGGATGAAAGGGGAAGGTAAGGGGTGGTAGGTTCAATTCACTTGTTCCAGATTTAGGAAAACAAATCCAGGCATATCATAGGCAAAACAGGTCCAGAGACCTCCGAGTGAAAGATAAAATACCCTTCAGGCTTAGACTGGCTGGGATTTGAACTCAGAGGACACAGATCTGTAGTGAACCACACTACCAGTTGGGCCAAATTACAGTCAGTCATCTTCAAAGTATATATATCTCCCCAAAAACATTCTTTGTGTAAACATTTGATTGATGATTGATATTTTATGGCTAAATGGGCCAAACGACTTCCACAGGAAATGAAGTGAAGTCAAAGATGAAACAGCCTTCAGATAGGCCCACGCCTAGGTTCGAACTCAGGTGGTAGCGATCTGTAGTCCAACGTGGTACCAACTAGACCACGGAGGCACCCCTAGTGTAAACACCCGATAGCCTTCTTTCTGTTTAAGGCTGGTCTGTACATGTTTATACTGATGAGACCTAATAATATTTTTGGACCATTTTCAATAATGTAAGTTATCAACAGTCAGGTAATTTATGGGGGTAAAGTTACATAAATAATATGGAGATTCTTTTAGAAGTAGGTCATTCATTTCTGACGATAATCAACAATTCCATAATTATCTAGTTTTTTTTTAATCGCTCTACCTGCACCTAAATTACCCATAAATAAATAAATATAATAAATGGATAAACAAATAAATTAACAGACATGAAAGTCGTAACAATCTGAAAATTATCTTTAAAATACAGATTAATTTACAAAGAAAACATAATAAATCTGACAATAACTGAATAAGACCATTTTTATTACCAAACTTTTTTTGTTTCTACACCTAAACAAGATATATTATCTTTCATGTCTGTTCTGATAAAACAATTTGATTAAGTCACATGCAAGCATTAAGTGGCAAATAAAAGAACACAAGCACCAAGACTAAAGTGAACTGACAAATTAGTCACGCCCAAAACACAACAAAACAACACAACACAACACTACACAACAAAACACAACCAGTCATAATGTAACCATATAACACTAGACCACAGATCTCCCACAGATGTTGCCAAACCTTAACCAGAAGAATGGTTATTATGATTGCTATGATTAATAAATTGGTAATAAACGGATTGCGGTAAATGCCGATTGGAAGCTTTTAATATTTATCCATAATCTATAGGTAAAATATGTAATAAATTATGATAAAATAAATCAAAACGGAGAACAAATAATAACAAATAACTGATAATGTCGAAAGGCAAAAATCTCTCTCACTCGCACACACACACACACACACACCACAGTTATGTATTATAACAGTGGTTATCAAACATGGACTGTATCATTGGAACAAAACATAATGTGTAGTTTAAATAATTCATATAAAGCGTCAGTTAATTAGTTCATTAACAGTATATGTTGTGCTTAGAACTATATTCACCTCTAATTGGCTTCCACATAGTTACATAATAACTAAGTATTGGTTATTTTAGGCTTATTATGGCTTATGAGTTTGCAATGCGCTGTTATTAATTTCTGATGAACACAGACTTCTGAAGCAGAAGGGGTCAAATGGTCAAAATGTTATCAAAACCAAACTAATTAATCAACACAGAGATTAAATGAACACATTTGAAAGAGTATATATATATATATATATATATATATATATATATAACTGTAATTAACCTGAATAAGAGCCATGTCACCAAAGAGTGATATATAATGGCTGCTATGACATCTGATAAAATTCATATGAGCATTAACATTAAGGAAGTGGCATTTTAATATTTGACTATAATATTTAAAAAATGATAAAGATTAATAATAATAATGATGAATATTTAGTTATGAAATAGTGATATACAGTAATACTATTAATCATTATTTGTCTGATGATATAATAATAATAAATAATTATGTGGAAGGTATTTAAACAAGTAAAGATTTAAAAGATAACAAACTTGTGACAAAAAATAAGTGAAAATTCTATGTCCATATTTCTGCTGAGACATCTTTGGAGTAGGAATTAAATGTTGACTGAAGTGTGGTAATTAAGTTGTGCTATACTATGTTAAACATAAAACATCTCAGTATGAGGCACCTTATGACTTGTGTCAATTAGGGTACTATTACTACTATATAATAATAATAATAATAACATCTTCCATGGACAGTTTCAGTGTCTGATAAACAGACTACTGGTAATTCACAAGTTAATTATTATAATAATTGAGGACACATCACTGGAAGATATTATGAAATGAGGGCGAACACATGAAGATCGTGTCATATAATGCCACCTTCATGCACCTTTATAACATATGAAGGTGTTATAACATGGACCGGACCTTCCATGAACCTTCATTACACATTGCTCGCCATTTTGTATGTGACAGTACATCATGTCTGTAGTTTGTAGCATCTGTCTGTTGTTGAATGTCTATTGGTACAATCCATCATCTCCTACAAGACACACCTGGCTTCATACACATACAGCTGAGGGCAAGGGTCAGATGCCAACACAGAGAGGGCCATAGGTGATGCTCTGGCCCTGCATGTGTTTGTGCATTGACACACACACACACACACACACACACACAAAGAATAAAATGTAATTTTAAGCTTTAGCAAAATCTTAACATAAAAAATAATCAAATGATTCATGCAGCATGCCACTGACCTATAACCTCAGTAGTCATGGTAACTAGAAACACACTGAAGGAGAGAGAACTAAAAGGGACACCCATGGTATATCCTCAAAGCCATTAGTATATTATGAACAGCAGTCACTTACCTCTCAATCAACCCACAATGTAACTATGATATAATGTGGCTTACTATTAACCAATAAGAGAATAAACAACATACAGAGACAATGGAGAGATGCTGAAACAATAAACCACGTTACGAAAAGATGGCAGACATGTGGTAAAAATGCACCAAACTGAAACAAAACAATCTGGTGAGTGAGTGAGTGACTGTGGAACCTAAGGAGGTGAAAGGATAAAGGTCAAATGGTGTTCACGTCAGAAATCATACCACTTGGTGGCTGTTCTCACCTAGAAACAAAACGCAAAATGCACACAGGTGTTTAGCGCTATGTGCTATCAAGGTAACAGTGACTACTTCACAGGATCAAGCATCCTGAACAGATTTGGTAATCCGGGTTTTGTCTTTGTCGGCGTACAATAAACTTGGCCTACTTCACGGAGATGGCGTGGTCACATAGTGATGTCTGATCATCTGTGGGTGTTGATTCAGTGCTGATCCAGCCAACCAAAACCGGCAAAGGAAACTTTCACAACCAATCAGCATCATTGATACATACAGACACAAAGCAGCCAATCAACGCCATCGGTCAAACACAACCATTTGTCAACTGATATATACCTTCAATTCTTGAACCTGCTTCCTAGCTTTATAACCTTTGAACCCAGCCTGTATGGTGGTAGCTGCATTAACCACCTCTGGATTGTCATAGTTTAGCGTGTCTCCGCGCGTGTCATCTTCATGTGCCTTCTGGGCATCAGCTTCAGACTTAGCATCGACATGAGTTCTGCGAACAAAAAAGTGAATAATAAATCAGAGACATAATTCTTGTTGCGATCATCAGAAAATCAGATTGATTTCTGTCAGGCTCCATTCAGCTCAGCGCATAATAATAATAATAATAATGGCCGAAATGGCAGTTCTTAATGTGACTGGTAACTTCAAATGAGGGAGACGCATATGATTTGTAATTTATAGCTTCCCCACGGAGACTAATTTTAAATAAATTTAGAATATATGGCATGTTCGGTGCAGAAAACGTTGCCAGTTGCCTGGCTGGATGAAAAATTCCTCATACTATAGTGCAATGGCCAAGGCACGAACTTGCGATCTCCCGCACAGAATGGCCATTGCCATAGGTAAATAGTCTTGCACTCTACCCATGTGGCCAAAGAGGCCCAACTGCTGTGCTATTTAGGCAAGAAATCATTTGGTTAAATTATTACGGGTAGACAGCACCGAACATCTTAGCAAATTACAAATACAACAAGGATTATCTGACAGGTATAACAATATGTGAGTATACAGTATGGTAATAATTACAAAAACAGCAAAATAAAAAAATTCTGAATTAATATAAACCTCCATTTTGAAGGATCGGTTCAAAAGTGCTGAACAATAGAAGCTCTACTTAGAAATGCTGAAAGGTGGATATAATATACTCAAAAAAAGAAGAAATAAATCCTCGCACAAACAAGTGTTAAAGCAATTCTTTGGTGGCCAATATATTTCCGTACTGATCACTTGTGAGTGGTGGGGGTGGGGGGGTTCACACTGGAAAAAAAGTGTACATTTTCATGTGCTATCCCTGGTTCATTATCATATATAGTGAAATGAAAGATATTAATAAAGAAAAACTTAATATATAAAATGGCTAGAATTTATCTTATCTACAGTTTTAATATTTAGTTATATATTTTGGAGTAGGGTGAAAGTTTACGAAATGCTTTGAGAACAAATTCAAAATTTTCAGGTGATGCACTTGATGTTTATTGTTGCAATCTTTACCTGAAGTTGAGCAGTTTCATTAAGTGCATAAGTGCCATATGACTTTAGTCAAAACACAGGAACTACGGTAGTAATAATACCTGACTGGAATATCACACAAACAGTAGATCAAGGATATATCAACATGATCCAGGTCACTGCTCACCGCCTGATGAGACAATGGCACCTCATTCAAGAGACATGGATGCTGTCCTGACCAAATAAATATAAAACAGTGAAGTAGCCTATTCATATATAAACTTGAATACTTCCTCTTTTCAGCAACTTGTATCAGTTGAACATTCACTGACAGTACCCTGTCTACATATGTCTATCGGGTGCTCTACAACAGCAATACATCAACCATCCACCCCACCACCAACCCCCAACCTCTC
Source organism: Paralvinella palmiformis (assembly GCA_025642065.1). Classification (NCBI taxonomy): domain Eukaryota; kingdom Metazoa; phylum Annelida; class Polychaeta; order Terebellida; family Alvinellidae; genus Paralvinella; species Paralvinella palmiformis. The sequence continues at coordinate 174,041 of JAODUP010000291.1, read as the reverse complement.
ATCCACGAGCAGAAATTCTCCCTCATCTGTTCTTAGGGAATGGGATGAGATGAGTGAATGAGTCAAGGTTAATGACAAACATTGGGGCATAAAAGTCATTTATTATTCTAAGTGACATTCTAAGCACTGGATACAGCCTGATTCCTAGATAATGGCTCAACAGACAAAAGTCTACATAAATCCCAATCCTTTAGCTTTCTCCGATTCTTTCAGATGTGATTTTTTGTGCGTCCCACATGTGATTACATTGTGTGGAGAATAAACCCCAGAGGTATTGCTTTAATATTGACTAAAATATGAACATTTTAGTGACTAAAATGACAGGAGTGTAATAACTTAAATCAGGTTTTGTGACGACCCCAAAATGGTCTACATCTGATACTCTATAGATGAGACTGAGTATGGGCGACAATTTCATGAATGCTTCAACATTTAATTAAACAATATCATAATAGCTACTCAAAAACTTCAACGGTTAAATTACTTGTCACCAAAACCCCAGAAAGACTGAAGGACAACCAGGAAGTCTCTAGTTTGGAGAAATAATGGGGTTTTTTAAATACACAGTTTTATTGAAGCCCATATCTATAATCGAAATGTTGTTTAGTAGTTAGATAAATTGTTTTTTAATATAAACAGGACAGGACAAACACTTCTAAATTTCGTTTAACTGATATCATTGATGCAAATGTTAAAGGGCTATTAAAACCCTTTAACATCTGAAATTAGGCCTTTAACATTTTTTTTAAGTTTTTGGATACATTCAATGTTAAAAGGGTTAAAATGACTAGGTTAAATAGTTGCTAGGGATACCTATTGTGTGTATGACAATGTGCAATATAGAGAAGAATGAAACAGACACTCGCAGAAACACGACAGAAACACGTTTCAATACCATTTAACACTTGCACGGTATAACAATTTCTGTCTTTTCTCAGAAGCTATAATATGAATATGTTATAAAAGTAAACAGGATCTAACTTTGATCATAAACAATGGATAAATTGAGATTAAAGATACCATTTATGGCACAGCTTACAGATCCCAAAACAACTCCAGAACAACTCATATCATATGCCTGTAAAGGGGGAAGGAAATCAGCTGTAGAAAGTGGACGTAAATATAGAGGAACCAAATCCAGAGATGACAGATGGATTGCTCAGAACTGAATTAAGAAACAGGAAGAAGAGAAAGTATAAGGAGAAGTTGAAGTATAGGAGACAAAATAACTCTGCTACGGATGCTGGTTATATGGAGAAAAATAGGAAATGATAAAAACGCAGCAGACCCAAGAAACGAAGAACTGGAATCAAAAGAGAGAGACTAGGAGAGAGTATGGTAAGGGAAATATTAATTGAAAAACTGCTAAAGAGTCTACAGGAAGAGAAAGCACCACGGATTTATGGTCATATACAGCAGGGTTCGTACACATTTTGACATCTCAGATTCCAGGACTTTCCAAGACCTTCCAATGTCGAATTCAAGGACCCTTTCAATGAATTCATCAACTTTTAACGCACAAAGATACATCCATATTTCGGAAGAAGTGTAATGACTGAATTACTGTACGCTTATGATTAGAAATATAGATCTATATGTCCAAATTCCAGGACTTTCAAGGACCTCTACAAAAATTCCATGACTTTCCAGGCCTGGAATCCAAATTGTCAAATTCCATGACTTTCCAGGTTTTCAAGGTCCTGTGCAAACCCTGTACAGCTCTCTTCACCAGGATCAACACATCTATGTTTAAATAAAAGGGAATTTGTATTTGTTGGTTTATGTGCGCACAACAAATTCTGACAAAAGAGTTTATTCATTAAAGTTCTTTTTTTTTAATTATTCAAAATCCTTAGTTACATGGGACGAAGAGGCCCCGAGATAGTCCCCCACAGGATCGAGCTTTAATGTCTGCGTGGAGTGCGGCTTTTAAGCTTGTATTAACAATGCTATTAGAGACACTTTCCAGTTGACATAATTGTATTTATTTTGGAGTGATGATTATGTATCCAGATAGAGAGTGTCAGGAGTGTAACATTTTACTCAATGAATATAAAGTAAACTTTTCACACGTTTCTCAATCCTTGGTCTGTGGTGATGAGTTTCAAATTATGAGTTTCAAATAAGTGAGATAAAACGAGGTTATTAACTATTAAGGTCACGTTCCCACTGATGTTGACAATTGCCATGATTACTGTTTAAAGCTGATTCAGAATGTTCATTATGGAGACAAAAATGTTTATTAGTCAATATTAAAATATGTTTCTCACAAATATGTTGTATAGCTGTAATAGTTGAGTACTAACATTTTTCTGACTGGAATGCATCAAACAATTTTTATGGATGATGAGGGTCTGTATGTGTGGATTGCAACAGCGCAACATGTCCCTTCACACACACGCACACACACACACACACACACACACATTACACATGTCTCAGCTAGAAAAGTCGCCACTCTGGATTCAGTCCCCTGAAGAAACGTCCAGAGTTTGAATTCACGGTTCGAGATTCTCTGTGCCTGTGCCTTATTATACACAGCTAAAACACACATTTCTCTCCCCCCCTCTCTCTCTATATATATATATATCTATGTGTGTGTGTGTGCGTGTGTGTCAGCAGTGTAACAAACTAAGAGTGAAACAGCTAGCTACTTTGATGGGCCACCAACATAGCAAAATGGTTAGAATCTGAAATAAATTGGGGATTTTAGGGAAATCAATGCTCCAAAGATGTAAAATTTGGTCATATACAGTACAGTCTTGCGTGCTTGCATTCCTAATAGGAACATAGGGATCTCTAAATATGAATTTATTATAACTATTTCAACAAAATCGTGATTGTTCAGAAATTAAATTTTTGGTATTTATTTATCATGGTCACGCTTACAGAAGATATTTTAGTTTTTGTTTTAAATTTGAGGTTAAATGGTTATTGGAGTATTAAACCCAAGGATTAGGGATAACAAATGATATGAAATTTCACCTCCTTTATTACAGATTGAACCATCATGTTTGACCCAGGCCAGACACACCGTGGTTCAATACTGTAGCCAGTATGTTTCAGTGTGGGGTCAAGGGTTCATGGCTCCATATATCAGCATCTTAGCCAATCTGAGCACCAGCTGATACAAGCAAATGATTTAGCAAATTGTTGACGTAAACAGCCGCCATCAATAACAAAAGCCAACTAATGGGAACACTATTCAGTATTATGTAACCCCATCACTCTGCTAAATAGTGAGTGAGGGAGTTAGTGTGTGTGTGTGTGTGGGGGGGGGGGTTCATGACGAAGACCACTTTAGGTCACCTTCTTAAATTCTCACTAAGCTGAACATCACAACAATGAAAACATTGTAAACATTGTATAACATACAGTATAAACTTGCACTGCTTGACATTAGCTGAAAACCAACCCATCAGTTCACTGTAACAGGGTTTCTCTGGTAACCAGATTATATCACTTAGAGCTTTACATTTAGATTTAGAGACAATTTCTAGGAGCCAGGTTTATCTTCTAACTGAAGACCTAGTGAGGTTTTTCTGTGTTATTTATACCAGTTACGGAGTCAAAGGATGTTACTCTTCCTTTGCCCTTTAGTTCGTTTGAAATTATGAAATAAGACACATGTACATATAGCACAGTATGGATTATTGTCTAGAGGCATGTAATATTCATATTAGATAAATAATATTAAAAAAAAGAACTCAGTCAATGGATACAACCTAAATAAACGATTTAAAAAACTTAATTTATCAAATATACATTTCCCCAAAACATCCTTAATTTTGCTTGACTCAAAGAAAGGGAAACCCATTTTCACAATTTCTCTAATCTCCAGAGCAGATGAGAGCTAGTCAGGTCAAGGATGTTTAATGACATCACACAATAGATCGATATATTTATCAGTTGGTAGTCAAATCTTCTTATTAATCATGCTATTCTACTTATAGCCATTGCAGTTTTTGAATAAGCAAGATAGGATCATATTTTCAGAGATGTGCATCATTTCAAATTAGCTGAAGAAGAGACAACGCATCTGTGTATTCTATGGATGATGTTCTGTTGTGATATCAACTCCCACTTGTACTTATTGAAATATTAATATTATTATATGATCTTAAAATATATAAAAAAATATATAATTTTTTTACAATCAACTCATCCGGCATTCTCATAAATCTGGTTCAGGTGTAAATTTGGACACTTACACAATCTGAAAATTAGCAACAGAAATATAGCATTCGCATTGCAATTAACTCAAAGTATGACTGCCATTACAAACAGCTGGAGATGTCTTGCAACTGGTGAAAGAAAATCACTACGCGCTGAGTAAGCGAGGCGCGTTACTTCTCTAAATGTGCTGATGTTTGACATGACAGAACCATCATGGCCGCCAACAATATTATGTGAACTACTCTGGTACAAGAAAATAGTTACAATGCTGTTGTTTACATCAGATGTATTTATTACAGCTCTCATGGCATAGCATTCAATCATGCTGAGATATATCCATCGCGCTCTCAACACCAGTCACCCCAAATCAGGATGGGGTGACTCCTGTTGAGATACATCCATCATGCACTCAAAGTTGTGATATAATACGTGGCACCAGGTATGCGAAATAAAAAGGACCATGTAGCTTATGGAGCTGAAGTAGGTCAGGGATGCCAGTGTAAGCGGATTAAATAAAGTATTTAAAAAACGGAGGCCAAAAATACCGCTGTACAGATAGACTATCACCAATCTTCAATCATCCTGCACTTATCAATCTGTTAGTGCTGCGCCAGTGTCAAGTTTGCTGATGCCAGAGTTCCAGTGGTCAGCATCTTATTATCTGGATCATTAGGCACGTCTATCTATAAAGTGGCAGGCCTTTATTGTATATTTTCTTTTCAAGTCTTCATCCATCAATAAATCGATCCTGAATGCAAGTTGATTATTCTTAGTAGATCTGCTAAACGTTAGGAATCTATTTCTATGGCTCCCAATTTGTTTGCGAATATAAACTAAATAGATAATAACAATGATTGTGTGTGAGGGAGGGGGGGGGTAGGAAACCGTTCATCTTTCCCAGTTCATCACGTATAGTTATCCTAAAATAGGTCAAATAAATGTCACCTAAATTACTTCAATTCTTCCCTCTGTTTTAACGATACTGGCACTAGAAGAACTATATTCTCCGCAGGTGAATGTCGGTCTGCTGGAAATGGTATTTGCTTTATTATCTGTAACAAACAGCACAGCAATGGTTCCTGGTTTGGTAATGATCTAAAGGGCTTCTTATTGATATACTGAAACAGTCAACATGTGCTGCACATTATCAGGAAATGAATACAGCAGATCAAAACAAACGTTTGTATGTTACGGTAAGTTCACTGTTTAGCTTTCTATTCAAAACGTGTATTATTATTATTATTATTATTGATTTAGTTTCTTTTGATTTGTTTTCTGATATTATTCTGTCATATAATATATTATGTAATATATGATTAGGTGGTTAACCTGTTTATATAGGTATCTACGCTTAGTCTTAATTACGGACATGTAAAGATGCTCTAAGAGTCCAGAGATTACAGTGCTACATTACAAGTTTCCTGGATGTGGGTTTAAATCTTACTTGTATCTGTGTTTGTGGAATGTTTTCTCTACCAAGTCTCTCCTCGGCCAGATGTGTGACCAGTGCTGAGACTCACTCACTCACTCACTCACTCACTCACTCACTCACTCACTCACTCACTCACTCACTCACTCACTCACTCACTCACTCACTCACTCACTCACTCATCCCAGGAAATAGGATCATATCATTCAGCAATCATTTAGCAGCAATCCAAAGACATGACTGCTGATTGTATAAAACACAATTTAAGCCCATTCCCTGAAACTCATCCAAGTCATGGACTAAAGTTTCCAATAAAGACCACATTCAATACAGCCATTAAAACTATACAACAGCTTTAATTAATGTATTTGATTTCGTTAACGAACTAATCACAACACAATCATGGTGAACCATTATCAATAATTATCATCCACATTGGACACAAGGAACTGGCTGTCCAAGTTTATTAACGTAAACAAAATGAATGAATCACGACGGTGTCTTAGCAAACAGTAAAGAATAAGAATATCCTCTTCACTCTGGGGTAACACCAGAGTACTATTTTTGTACATCATTAACCTTTGACCACTTACTTCAGTTCCGTTACACGTTTCCTGTCGTGCCAGCCTCTGTAACCTGCCTGTATCTTAACGGCTGCCTGCTCCTGACGTTTCTGGCTGACAACTTCCTTGGCATGATGTTGGCGATATTTTGTCTGGATTTTTAGGGCAGCATCCTGCTGTTCGGGATTACTGGAGTCTATGTCAGGTTTCTGAAATGGAAATATGCACAGTCAGATATTTAAATATAAATAAAAAAGAACAAGCGCATTTATTCTATGTCCAACACACACACACACACACACACACAGTATCACCTAACTTATTTCAATGACTGTCTGGCTTAACAGACACACTTCCCAAAAGCACAAACATCCCACATTTCTTACAACCATTTATTATAATAATCAGAATATGAAGTAACAGAATATCTGTAGAACAAATAAAGTGTAATATCTCCTGTTAAAATAGACATCGTATGTATCTAGAATACTGACACATCTAGAGTAGAACTGATCTACGCTGTAAATGACTAATTTCGGAGAATTAATTACACTGATTGCATCTCGAATAGCAACAGGTCAGAGTATCAGTTGCTATGACCATGGCCTACAACGACAAATGGCATCTGATTTTATTGTATCTGAACAGTTTCTCTCTCTCCGCATATTATAATATTACTTTGTGTGTGTGTATGTGTGTATGTATATATGTGTGTGTGTGTATATATATGTGTGTGTGTGTATATATATATGTGTGTGTATATATATATATATGTGTGTATATATATATATATGTGTGTGTGTATATATGTGTGTGTGTATGTATATTATATATATATATATATATATATATATAAACTTTTAAAAGGTTTTATTAATGACGTTAGTGGTGTTGTTTTAGTACACATATCTGACACTAACATTGCCGATATCAGTATCATATAAGGAAACTGATATAAGCATTAATTTTATTTTAACTATAAGAACTGTATCACCTCCACATAATACATGCACTGTAAAAGAAACAAAGAAATAAACAAACCAACACCAAGTGAAAAGAAATCACTCTCCCCTTACCTCAAATGCTTTGTTGTTATAGAAACGATCTTCGAGTTGCGCCCCTTTATCACTCGGGTCAATATCACCTCCTTCTGTAAATAATATGCAATATATAATACATCAATAACATAATGTGCTCTGTTGAAGGAAAACATACACCAACAGACAGTGAAACCTCTAAAATGCTACAACACTGGAACACATAGAGGTATCTATAATATACAAGATCTTCAGTCTCAAATGTAGAAATACTTTCTTATAAATATGAATACTGAAAATTTACAATAGTAAATAAACTGACAATGAAATAATGCTCAACAAATCACAGATTTTCTCCTAAACCTGTGACATTACTTTGACATTCACTTAATTTACTGATATGACATTCATGATATCCACTTCAATAATCTTTACCTTTCAAAATATAAAGACAGTGAATGTGAAGTCAAATTGTCAGATGACATGTGGTGGATGAAGTAGCAAGTCTCAAATCTACTTGAATTTCATTCAAAGTACTAAAGACCAATCTATAGGTTAACTTTTTGAACTTAGGAACTGGAGAGATGTTAGACATGTCTGAGCACGAAATGTGGATGCAGTACCAGATGAATCATCCATATAGTTTTTATGAATTTATGGTTCGTGATATTTTGTGGCAGTGCCTTACTCCATACTGCTAAAACACACACACACACACTCACACACACACACACACCCGTCTCACAAACAACACATCTTTAGAATAGGAACCATGATATAGATCTACAGCTAAAAAAATTATTTGCACAATGAGATGATTTTAATATTTTGTTATATTATAATAGAAATGATGAATCATTATATTATATATATGATCTTATTTCTAGGATTCATCATTGATCTTTAATCATCTTCAACTTTTATTTGCTGTCTCTTAAATGTATAATTTGGTTTTAAATAAACGTATATGATCTTTTATTTGTACTATTCTTTTCTTTATTTAAACACTGTAATGAATGCCTAAATATTACAGTTGATTTTAACACCAATACTATATGTGACACATGTGTGCATACACATACACACACGCGCGCACAGAGAGAGACACAGAGATAGAGGCCAGGTATGACTGTGATAAAAACAAGACCCCATCATAATGTCTCCCAGTAACGCCCAATAAAATACAAGGCCCAAGAAATAAGACCAGAAAGTTACATGACACGAGTTGTCATATAATAATAATAAATTACCAAATAACAGACATCAGAAATAACACCCCCCCCCCACACACACAGAGAGAGAGAGAGAGAGAGAGAGAGAGAGAGAGAGAGAGAGACAATGGCTACTCTAGTATAACAACAATGTTGATGTGAACAGCTTCCAAACGTCCATGTTTGATACAGTTTAAAAAGTAATAACCCACAACTTGTATTTATATTATATTATAATGATGTTGTTGTTGTTGTGATGGTTATATGTGGGATACAAATATCAACACCCATGTACTCCTATTCCCACCTTCCTACAAAAGACATAGACATTTGATGAACGTTTTGTAAATTGAAATTAGTCATACTATTTTGATACTTATATCTGCAATGTCATGCAGGTAGTACTAGATTAACACATTACTAACATTATAAACATCGATGTGTGCGTTTTACCGTAAGATAATTATCATATTATTCGTTATTATGATGATAAAAATCTAATTCAATAACTTAATGTCTGTTACACTCACTCACTCACTCACTCACTCACTCACTCACTCTACAAATATGTTTTTACATAACTGGTTTAAAAATATATTAGTTCATTCATGGCTATCAAAAACATCACGACTCAACTAAAACAAGTAACAATTCTACAATGGTATCATATAATGGTATTTGACTACCAGATTAGGTTAAATTTTATGCAGAAATGTGCGTGAAATTCTTGCATATATGTATGTCTGGTTAACACAAACTGAAGCCCATGTTTTAGAGCCAGTTTCGTCATAAGAGACTGTGGCCTAAGCTCTGAACAACTTCATTTTAAGAGACCTAAACCCCCAAAGTCCCACCATATCCACCTTTATACACAATAAATGTATCCCGCTTGTTCAGAGACCGAGTGATACTTCTATTCGTGTATAATGGCTAAGGGGAGGTGTCATTTGGTGGATCTCCTAATGAAAAATCCATAATCTTACATAGTGTTCTCCAGAAATGCTTACCCCAAAACAATGGGCAGTTTCAGGCACCTATTAACCCTCCCCACACCAAGAATTAACTACTGCAAGTGGAATAGAGTCTAGAGCAAACAAATAAACAACACTGGGCAAATGAAATTTCCACTGGGCAGCTGGGAGCCGATGTCTACTCGCCCAGGAGCAGCTCGACTCTGAGGAAACATTAACGATGAGGCCGAGCTCGGTTCATCGGGATGGAGAAAATGAGCCAATCACTCATAAATCTGGTTATGACGTAGTAACTGAGCTTATCACCTGGTCTACTAAACATCATTGTCCTTGATGACATTTCTGGACTGTCGTCAATCTGTGGCTGCTAACAAAATATCAGCCACACCTTGACTAAATGAGGATGACATCGAGGATGACACCAAATGACAATCGTCGCATCCATGATTTATGTCGACATCGATGTCCCAAACAATTGGTAGGGAAAAAATGAACGCCATACAAAGCACCAACGCAAAGTGGCGGGATGCTTCTCACAGACAGAACAAACCGTTTATTGTTACACGAAAACAATGATATCTTTCAATAAAATCATTTGCGAGCACACAAATACACACACATATATATTGACAGAGATGGGGGGAACGAGTGTGTGTGTGTGTGTGTGTGTGTGTGTGTGTGTGTGAAGGGACATGTTGCACTGTTGCAATCCTTTTTGTTGTTATGGCAACGAAAGACAATTATCTGTGAAAGGTTTGGTATCATCCCACTTTTGTTAATGTTTTGTTTACAATCGCTCCCGGTCCCACCTCCAAAACTGATGTACAACCGCTACTCAATCACACATACTAATGATACGGAAATAATGAATAGCCCCACGTTCAGATTTTTATACAATCTTACTTGAGTGTACTCTACAAGAAAAACAGGTCTAGCTGAAAACATCATGAGAAGACATAACCCAAGTACACACACACACAAGCAAACAAACACACACGCGCAAGCAAACACACACACGCACGCACGCACCCCCCCACACAAACAAATAGTTCACCCACAAACGAACATTACACACAAAACACGACTCACAAACATATCTCATACAAACTCTTCCTACGTCCACCGGCACCCCCCCCCCAAAACAAATTACACACGGACACCCGAGGCCTACGAAAAAATCTATTCCCAACAAACAAATTATCCAGCTCAATCCCTAACACATCAGACATGACCTTACCTGTCACATGATTGCTACAAAATCCATCAGTTTTGGGCAACGAACTACCATCTTGTTTCGCGACAATTTCGTTCTGTTCATTTCCAGATGGAAGATCATATTTTCCTTGTTTTGGACAAGGACAGAGGCCACTAAACGAGTTGCCCATGGCTAAGTGAATAAATGTCAAAAAACTGAATGGAAAACGAGACGATGCGCCGCTCAAACGCCGATGACTCCACGCCGTTCTGGTCACAACATCACCAATCCAAACCGATACTATTGTAGAAATGGTATATCATCATCGTCATCACCTCATCACCACAGACTCGGGGTACAAATAGTGTAACCTCACGAAAAGAACGCCAGCTTAGATTTCACCGATCCACAGCCATCATCTAAAGATTATAGATTCACCAACACATTCTGTAATGTAACGATAAACCTTTCCGGGCTTAAAGCTACCGTATGCGTGAATAATATAATTCGGTCAACTCGACGGAAGCTATCGCATAAATTGCATAAACCTTGTCCAACTCCGGGGAATCCGTCTTCGTTGGCTGCTAGACTTCTTATCACCAAATTCCATATCAGCGTCTAGCTATCTAATTTAAATAGAAGCTCGCACCCAGCGGCCGTGAGACTGGAGCGAGGCAACACACACACACGCGGCCGCACAAACACAGGAAAAGCTAGAAAAAAGAATTGTTCACCAAACATGCACGGGCCCGGATTAGGCAGCTAGAGTTAGGCACTCGGCGATAGGCACCCACTTGATTGATGAAAGAAGTTGATTACGAGTACTAACTGCTACAGTGATGTCCCGTAGATGACACTGCTCGCTAATCCGCGCGCAATCGGTTTATCCGGCCGCTGCAAGCACGGACTACGTAACGACGCGATGCTGGGCTGACAGTCGTCCGATTTAACCGAGCGGTTTAAGTGACCTGTAAGGGTCGTATCTCCCCACCACCACCACAACTCCTCCCCCGCACCTGATCCACGGGCGCTGCTAGCTGAGGGTTAATGATACCAGAACCAACAAGCAGCCGTCCAGTGATAAACAGGGTAATGATCACATGATACGCTAACGGTCATGTGACATCCTCCTGGTAAACAATTTACTCTCGGGGGGCCAGATACGCACACATTTATCGTATTCCGCGAGAGAGCAACACGAATACTGGTCCGGCCCGGACTTAGGGGGGTGTCGGGTACACCCAAACAACCCCACACACACACACACACACACACACACACACTGTACACCTGATATATCAGATCTGACATCAATTTGTTATCCTAGTGTATCAGACGGTACACCATTTCTCAGCTGAGCGCATCGGATACCACACTAACCGTCTTCCTAGTTCACTAGATAGTACACTGACTGTCTGACCAATCATAGACATGTTTCAGATACGTACAGTCAGACTGTTCTGGTCTCCGAGGTCAGTCATAAACCAACCCCGACACTGTGACTGTCCACTCCCGTTTGACTACACATCACCACCTATCAACATGATAGAGAAGATGCTACTTGTGTCTATATCGGCTACAGGTGCTAGCCCACGCATCACCATAAGCATATGGGGGTACAGCGGGGGAGGGGGTTGTAGGAAGCAGGTCACAAAGAGCCAATAAGAATGTAATATCGAATCGGTGACCCAGAAATGATACACTTATCCCCAGATAGCCTTCGGCTTGTGAACGCCATCATCATGAACATGGGAACAGTGGGACAGTAACACGGGAACAGTGGGACAATAACATGGGAACAGTGGGACAGTAACACGGGAACAGTGGGACACTGACATGGGAACAGTGGGACAGTAACATGGGAACTATAGCATACGGATGGCAACGTGGGTACACCGACGTGGGGATATTAACATGGGAGCACTGACACGGGAATACTAACATCGGGAGCTGACAGTGACATGGAAAAATGTCAACATGAGGACATCAACATGGGGACGCCAAGGATGGGGAACATCAATATTGGGAGACATGTGGATACCAATATGTAAACACAAGCTTGTAAAAAAAAACATATGGACAACCACATGGGGACACCCACTTCGGGAAACTGACAATGACATCGGGACACCAACATGGATACCCCAACCCTGGCAGGGGACACCAACATGGAAACCTCAACCCTGACAGGGGACACCAACATTGGGAGACCAACATGGGAATGCCGTCAGGGGAATACCAACAGATGAACATCATCCCTGGGATAGCAACATCGGGACACTAACATCGGAACACCGATTTGGGGAGGCCAACATGGAGACACCAACCCTGACGCCAACATCGGAACACAGATATGGGGAGACCACCCCTGACACCAACATCGGAACATGGAGACACCAACCCTGACACCAACATTGGAACACCGATATGGGGAAACCAACATGGAGACACTAACCCTGAGACCAACAATGTTAATCCTGTTACATCACATAACTGAAATGAAAGCCATAATGGACGGCACTGATGATGATGATAATAATGATGACGGTGATGATTATGATGACTGTGGTCATCATCTGCCGGTCAAAGCTACCTTATTAATATTACATGTAGTCCATTAGCTGATACTAAAGCAGGAAACACAGTTAAGATAATGCGCTACTGATGTCAATAAAGGATCCCCCCCACACACTCGTCAGTTGTATACCGTAAAACATGCCTTAAGTGATCACCCATGGGATTACATCAGGTGGTGTTTTAATGGAGGTGGTCTTTTACACCATCCTACCGTCGTCTATTGCCGAAGAGCTCTGAAAGGTCTTTACTAACGCTGGTCTTACTGATGGTCTTTTATATTGGTGTTGTACTGGACTTTCTGCCGTACAACGCTTAGCACACTTCACACTTGGTGACTCAGTGGATGTTATACCAGTAACTCACTAACTTACTCTATGTAGAATTATCAATACCATATTACTGTAAACTACTTAAAATTCAACTGAAATTGGTTCCTATTGATAAAGCCGCATATTTTTAGAAACAGGCCGTTTCTTATATTTCAACGTTGATGATGACTGATGTTTTACGGCCACTTTTGTGCACAATGTAGGCTAAATGGGCCGAGCGACCTCCAAAGGTAATCAGACGAAGTGAAACACGAAACAACCTTCAGATAGGCCCACGCCGGGATTCGAACACGGGTGGTAGTCATCTGTGGTCCAGCACGCTACCGCTAGACCACGGAGGCACCCCTGTTATATTTCAATGTAAAAAACGCCAAACAAGATGGTAATTAATTTTAACTGGCGTTGTAGTAAAAATAAATTTGCACACTCCCGGGGTAAGTAATTTAAGGGTGTCCACCTGGATGTTTACAGACGGTATACACAGCCAGTAGTAACCGTGTTCACGTGACCACAGGAATCTGCCATTTTCCAACGAATCCAATGCTCCAAACCGCAATCCAATTAGTTTTATTAAAATCGAGAGAACTAAATGTGGTTAGAACTTCATACCTTGCAACTTATACACAAAGGTATAATTAATAGAAGAATTCCACTTATTCAAGGTAGTCAAAACTTTTTTTTTGGGGGGGGGGTAATATTCATCAGATAAATCAACATTTCCAGCTACATGGCCTAACTGGTAGCGTGGTTGGTTACAGAATCCTAGCATTTAGGTTCAAATCGTGGCTGGAATATGTCTAATGAGTGTGCCATCTTATATAATATAATATAATATTTGAGATTTCCCGGGGAGTATACAGCACAGGCTACCATTATAGGCGCAAAGCGTTACTAAAACACATAACCATCACGTCCTGTCAGGTTCTCATTTTTATGGATGAGTGAACCTATCACTGCTCTATCACGGCTATTACGGGTCGCAAATTTAATCTACAGTGTGCCGAAAAGTGGTCATAAAACATTTCTGGCTAGGTTTCAGGTACCTGGTACTCTTGGCTTTCAATGCACAACGCCGGGAGACATTAAATAAGCTTTTAGCAATCTGCTGACTCCAAAGTCCCACACCATGTGTTTCTCAAACTTCTAGTTAATTCAATATGTTAGCATCACATTATCCTGCCACAATTGCATAGAACATATACAAGTTATCAGTCCTATATCTGGCAGAAGCTGGGAGAAACACCCTGGATAAAAAATGTATTTCCCTCTGTGGGAACGTATTCCCTGTGGCTAGTTGTGTAGCAGCGCCATCTGCCGGAAGGTTTTTACTTTAGGTCCCACATTAGATACCATCTGAATGAAGCATTTCATTTATAAAGCATACAATCAACGCCGTCCCAGGAGGATGCTGGGCCCATCGTATGTCTATTAAGATTAAACAGGCTGCAGTTCACCGACCGGGGATACACTATAGCAGCCCCTGTTAGCCAATACTACAAAGATGGGTTGCATAAAATCCACTATTAGATATTTTCAGCCATCATGCAAGCAAGGTTCTGAATTATGACCATGTCCAACAGTGATCACTGATACTTTCCTATGTCATCAGTGGTATTTAGTAAGTGGGATTCGAACTTGAAGCCTGTATCGATTGTATTTAGCACTCCATCAAATAAAATATTATCTCGTAATGCACTTTACCGTAAAGGCCATTCATTATCAAACCCACGCCTTCCTACAAAACTCACCCCTTCAAATAATCATTGGCATAACCTGACACCCCTCAGAGAACGGTGATAGAATAGTCTAGTACACTATGTCAGAATTAACGCGTCCAAGAAGAAAGGCTGCGCTTAACTAATATAATATAAAGTAATGTACTGGAGATGAAAACTGGAGAGTTATCTCCGATGGTTGGGTGTTTAATTATTTACAACTAGAGAGATATGGCATAAAGAAATCTGGTGTTTATTCGGCCATTTTGTGGGTTTGTTCACTCAGATTGTGTGACAGTGATCGAGTCAGTACGTGGGTGGATGAATTTTATGAGTAGCAACCCAGTGAATGAGTAAAACGGGGTCACTATGAGTGAGACACAGGTTTGGAGACAGGTCTAGGTTACTGAGAAGTGCACATTCTAATAAATTGTGTGTGTGTGTGTGTGTGTTTGTGTGTCATGTCAGATTTTAAAAAAAACACTGGCATCACGATATCTGGATAAATAATCAGGTTACTAAATAAAAGAATAACAACCTCCTCCACCCAGATATGTAATATTTCATTTCGTTTGCGCCTCTCGCTCTCTCACTCACACTCTCTGTGTGTGTGCGCACGCGCGCGCGTGCTTGCAGTAGGATATTCTCAGTTTAATCCGTTTGTTGTTGTTGTCATAATTAAATCTTTATACATTATTCATTTTCACTCAAAATAAATAAAGCTAAGGTTATTATTTCCATCAACACAAAACAGTTACTCAACACCACTCTGATATCCGATGTGACATTCTTAGCCCTAAAACTACACTCATGTTCTCCAACCAATTACCGCAGCAAATGTAAATGTGAGAGGTCAAGGAAGACAAAATTGTGTCAGGTCATCTCTGGTCACCATGGTAGGACAGACATATTTTCTACGCTATTCATTTCACCCAGATTGCTTGACAAACACTGGCGAAAGATGTATATCATGAATAGGCATATTTTTGTAGAATATTCATTTTGCTGATAATGAAATTCGAAACACATTTATCAGCATGGTTGTGACGAGTTTACTGAAAACATCTTAAAAGACGAACATTAGAGATGTCACAAAATGTTTAATAATAATCATATAATGGTACAGATCTTTGTATACTCGAAATTTAGGCCTCTTAAATACTGATTAAGCTATTACGATGACAACAGTTATTACCTTTATTCAATGCCCAGTATTACATTTTGGATAGTAAATTTATTAATTTCAAAATTTGGATTAATTACAAATAGTTTATTAAATATTATGTTCAGCCAATATTTAAAGGCCACTAGTTTTAGTAGTAACCTGAACTAGTGTACACAAATATGACAATACATCTGTAGAGCTATACATGTCGCATAACGGACTCACATGTATCTTTGTTCAACCACTGAACGGTAAAAAAAAATATTGCAAATGAGATATCAGTGAAGGTATTATTTCACAAATTACCAATGGTGACATGAATAATTTATTATCACTGGCTAAGCAAATGGCATACAAATATCGCTGTATGACGTCAGGAAACCATCAATATCCTGGTAGAGTTTATTAATTTATGCTTTCTAACCAAATTCCACACCATCTATGTTTAGTTTAAGATAAAGTAACCTACTGGGAACTCAACATGTACAGAATAGGATATATATATATATATATATATATATATATATTACACAAATGCAATTATGGCCCAGTGAAAATTGCCTTTGTCTCAATACCCAGACGTCCTGGAGACTACCCTAGAGTGATGTACCGGTGTTTTGATCTATAAACAACAAATATCTTTTTCGGAATAGATGCAGCTAAAAAGCTAAAAACAAAAGATATCAGCTCAGTTCAAGGTCAGGCAATGTCAATGAGCTAGTGTTATTTTGATGGCCGATAGTTAGTGAAATCCTCAAGGTAATCCTTTCCCCATTAACTGCAGGCAATTATTTAGGTAACATATACAGGTATTGTTATAATGCTATATATATATATATATATATATATATATATAACATCACTTGGAAAATGCTGTGTCAAGGTCAATGTAGTTTGGACTCCATTAGCACAAAACAGCCAAACATGGATAACAGTAATCTGGTAGGTGGTATATAATTATAAAAATAGGCGATTCCAAACCGCCAGTGTGTGTGTGTGTGTGTACGTGCGCGTGTTTGTGCGTGCGCAGTTGGCAAAATCTTATCTATAGCCTGGCAGATATGACTTCTTAAGTCTTAATCAGTAAATGTTAAGTGTTTTTGCTGATCACTGATAATGTGACTGTTTCCTGTTGTTGCTTTATCGCCCACTTGCTCTAAACCTGGTGTGATAGAGGGAGGGGGGGGGAATGAGTATCAACACCTTTTCACCCTGGTCGCAAAACATTGAGATTCAATTATGGTAAGTGCTGACACCTGGTGAATGTTGACTTGTTTACATTATGACGAAGAGCCCTGACAACAATCAATTCGTTCCTTATTCATCCCTCCAACTCTAGCCCACCAGTACTAACAGATGTACTTATTTATGATTTGTTAAAAACCCTTCACTGACTGTTACTGCCTTAGCTGGCTACTTCAGTAAACAACATGCCATTTAATGCCTTTCATATGAACTACTTTAAAGTAAATTATTTCAAATAAATGCAATATTCTGGACAGAGAAGCTGATTGGATGATCAAATTCATTCTTTATGCATACTAAGCCCATAGGAAGTAACGAGTCCAACCAATTTTCTAATTCATTTGGAAATGGTTATTTTTGTTTTTAAAATGTCATGTGTAAAAAGTTTTCTGAAAACAGCCCATAATAAATAGCTTTAGTTTCATCTGACTATCATATTTATGAACTCCAAATATCAAATTGTTCATGCAATAAAGAAAAAAAATTATATTTATATAATCAATTTGCCTTAAAACTTTGGATTTGAAACGATCTTAGACCAATCTCATTCATCCTTCACCGTTACTAATTGACAGTAACTAAATGTACATCATGTAAAAGTAGTTCTTTTACAGCCACTTTTGTGCGTATGGTAGGCTAAACAGGCGGAGTAAAGAATGAAACTCCAAGGTTTGAACCCATATACTATAGCTCTGTTACTGCACTAGCAGTTAGGCCATGGAGGTGCCTGTGAATGTACTTCACATATTAACAAAATTTTACATCTATTCAATATTGTAGAAAACATCTAGAAAATCGTGACATTTTAAACTTCATATGCTATTGTTGTTGAGTTATTTAGCCTCAACACTGGTCACACCTGGAACATATAATCAAGTGAAGACTCCCTGATGAAATAAATCACAGGTATGTGAAATAACCATTGGAAGATCTACAGCACAGTGCTCTATTTATTGTCCTATTGAAGCGGTGATTATTGTGAGGAAATGTGTCTTCACATTTACTTTAATCCTGAAAGAAATAGCCATAATTGATCGATTTTAAATTTCAATTAAATGGAGTTGAGTTTTATAAATATAAATTCACATTAAAGCCTAATTAACTTGTTTTGATCAGTTTATTCACAAAATGTTATAACTATATCTGCCTCTTTTCCTACATTTTTCTGCCAATTACTATATATATATATATATATATATATATATATATATTATATTATATTATATTTATCACAAAATATATTTTTGTTTCCATTTTTGAAGCACCTTGTGAAGTGAATTACCTTGATTAAGATGCGATATAAATTATGATATTTATTTTTAATTGTTATATCAGGTCCACTCATTTTGTTGCATTAAGTGTGTGATAACATTATAATTAGCCTATATAGTACATAAACAAACATCTGGCAGTATTTAAGCTAGAAAGTGCAGATGTTTCAGATGTAAGACTACTAAAAGTAAAATTGGTAGAGAAAGAAGTCAAGATGTTTAGTTTTGCACTTCTGGCATCTGATGGGGGGGGCCTCAGTAGTCTAGCAGTAGCGTATTGGACTACAAATTACTACCACCCGTGTTCAAATCTCGGCATGGGCATATCTGAAGGTTGTTTCATCTCTGACCTGGCTTCATTACCTTTGAAGGTTGCTGGGCCCAATCATCATCATCATCATCAACATCTGGCATTTGATGCCAATTCTGACATAATACCAGAAAAGGTTAAAATTTAGTTTTGTGAGAA
This sequence comes from Paralvinella palmiformis, assembly GCA_025642065.1. Classification (NCBI taxonomy): domain Eukaryota; kingdom Metazoa; phylum Annelida; class Polychaeta; order Terebellida; family Alvinellidae; genus Paralvinella; species Paralvinella palmiformis. The sequence goes on along the minus strand of JAODUP010000291.1, from coordinate 154,688 downwards.
ATATGAAAGGACTTTTTCACTTTTACAGCCAGACAATAATCATAATAATGATGATAATAAGATGAACGAATGAATATGATATATGTGTGATAAAAATAATATCATCTATGAATAAAGATTGTCCACTTCAAACCAGAAGACAACCTATTAAGGTTATCAAATGTCACATATTTCTACATATTGCCCAGTTGTCATAAGCATAATGTTTGCCATCACCCACACACACACACACACACACACACACGGGAAAAAACCGTTATGATTTTATACCTAGTGGGGCTGTTGTTTTAACTTATTTCACAAACCGACACATTAAAGTTGACCCCCACATCTTAATATAAAGTAGTTCTGTGTAATGTTCTTATTCATTCCTTGGTGACTATTTTTTCCAATGTCTACGCATATTTCTGCGTTATTATGGCTAATATTCATCAGATGAAACCAGCCCTCAAATAACAAAATGACGAATTAATTAAGGACTGTAAGTATCGCATTACGAATGATAAACAATTCTGTATGGCCTAAATTGGCTTAACCCGTTCATTTATCACATTCCAGTTTGAAGGTTCAGAGGTTGATATATTTTACTGCTTTACAACAGATTTCACTATTAATTGTTTTTTGTGTAAATACTAGCAAATATTTAGTGTTCCATGCCCATTTTACACACAATTTGATACATAGCCCATTTTTCAAATCAATTAATCTAGTTTTTACACCAAATGGTAAATTTATTTAATCAAAATAATTACTTGGCTTCTGTTACTGACCTTGAAATATATATATATATATATATATATATATATATATATCAAAAAGCTTGAAGCAAATTTATAAATATGTTATTCCAACTAGTTCAATAAAAAAATTCTTGTGCCGTTTATGTTCTAGTTTGTTTTGTCAATATTGGTGATACAGTGTTTGAAATATGTTTGGCCCATTTAGTCCACTACTGACTGGTATTTATAATATATCAAATGGCTCATCAGTCAACTCAAATCGGGTCAACATGGCCTATTTATCAACTCGTTAATACACGACACAACTCATCTATCTCATACACATCATCAGCTGACTGATCTGACTCATTTTAACAAACAGAACTCATCAAGCATTGTTTTATATCAAACACCAATCACGTCTCACCTCACTTAGCTCAGACATCACTCATCAGTGAGTGACTTTAATCATGATGAACACACAGATCATATAATCTCACCTGTTTCAGGGATGGTTGACATTTCCGACTGTCTTTCTGGTGCAATCTCCTCTTCTTGTCTAATCCTCTCTTGTTCTGCTTCCTCAGCCTGTTTCCTCTCTTCCTCCTCCTTTCTAATCCTCTCTTGCTCTGCTTCCTCGACACGTTTCCTCTCCTCCTCCTCTTCTTGTCTAATCCTCTCTCGTTCTGCTTCTTCGGCACGTTTTTTTCCCTCTTCTTCCTGTCTAATCCTCTCTTTTTCAGCTTCCTCAGCTGCTCGTTCCATCATCTCCTTCTCAATTTCTTCGAACGTTTTCTTCTCCACCTCATGATAATCCTCGAGAATCTCTTTATTCACCGCTTCAATTATGGAGATATTACCATCGGGCGATATAGTATGAGATTCCTCACCAGAATCTTCCTCAACCAGTTTTCTAACCGGTCTTCGTATTGGAGAGGTTGTCGATTTTCTTTCCTCCATCTTCTTCACGGATTCCAGATACGTCTGCGCTCGTTCTTTGACGCTCAACTTCGGCAACACGACATCTTTCTCATCCGGGGATCCCTCGATGTTGAGGAAGTCCAGTCGCTCGGCGTCGATCTTGCGGCCACGCCCCGGTGGTTCGATGGACTTGCCGAGGTATATGTTGCCCGAGACATCGAGGTCTTTGCGCCGGTCGGGCGTACGCTCACGCAGCGAAATCTTCCTCTCCAGCGTGGAGCTCTCCAGTTTCTCTTCTCGGTCCGACAGGGAACGCTGCTTCTGTCGCGAACGCGGGAACGTGTGGTGGTGCATCCTCTCCGGTTTCGGCGGCGGCGAATGGCCGTCATCGTACGGAGAGGTAGGAGGAGGCATGCCCCTCGTCAAATCCCACAATTCGCCGTATTTTTCGGCTATTTCCTTTATTGGACTGGACGGTGATTCTGGCCCTTTGTTCGCCACTTGGTTGTGGACTTGGGCATCCGTTTGATCTACCGGTGTACTGCCATTACGTTCACTAGGTGGTGCTGCTGCAGTGGTGACGGGCTCCGATTCCGTTTTAAGCACAGTCTCAGCTATGATCGGGCCATCTTTGGCGTTGTTGTTCTTGGTGTTCTCCTTGTCGATCTTATCCTCTTTGGCCGCGGCTCGGTCCTTCTTCGGAGACTTGCGCCCCTTCGGCGACTTCTTCTCCTTGCCAGAGAGGGGCCGTTTCTCCGGATCGTTCTCCTGCTCGGCGTTCTGTTTACTCGGAGCACACCCCATTCTGAGCTTTTAGATATTTGCCGGATGTCAACGCATCAAAACTCAAACAACTCCTATACGGCTTATCCTATAGCAATGTAATGTCCAAAATGGACACGCGCATTCTGTTCCCACCAGAAATCCTAGAGACAGTTTTCTTTGCCAACGAAACATAGAACGAACCTCATGTCCTAATGCGGAACAGAAAATTTCAGACATTAACACGAGCCTGGTAGTTTTAATGCACAATTAACTCGTATCCAAAACATGCTCGTTGGTACTGGATCTACGCAACACTACTGCGATTGAATGATGCATGCATGGTGTAGGGCTACACGCAGATTTATTCGCTCAGCTATACAACTCTCACGCTATCCTCAAATTTAGAGATATTCGGTGATCATATATGTTCACACATAATGGAGACTTTATCCACGATTTATTGCACTATTACTGGGGCACCACCATTCTGTGGTCAAACTGTTCTCAACTTAGCAGCTCGAACCGACCATATCCAATAAGTTACCAGAACTTAATATGTTGCTAATGACGTAATGACCGCCAATTAATGAGATTACTGACCGGATTTAGGTGGCTCTAAGAAACAATGTCATGATTCCAACCCAACCACCCACCACCATACCACCTAACCACACGTAAACAAAACACCTCTTTCAAGGTGTAACAGCTATAAATAGATTAATTACTTTTCCACTCTCACTGGCCTATCAATTTTAAACTAGCAACAACAACAACAAAACACAAACACACACACACACACACACACACCAGAAACCTATTGAGATTCGATTATCTTTAAGTCATTAAGACTTAATAATTAATTAATAGAATCTGTCACAATTCCATCCAAAGCGACGTAAATAAACATAACATTCTACGTTTTATATTAAACAGCTAGGTGTCGCTAGCTGTTCCGTTTGATAGATCTCTGCTTGGTTATACACGGTCAGATACTGTTACGGGTTCCTAGGTCGCGGCTGCTGAAGTCGTTTATTTTGACTGATCTAGATCAGGTTAAGAGGTTATTCGGGCCTCCACTCCATACAGGAGGAGAGATCCAGTACATTTCCAAATGGCATAAACGCAATCCAGAAAATAATCACCAGCTCAACAGGTATTAGGCATAATATACACGGATTAAAATGGGGAGGGTATAGCATTGAGACCGGGTCGGTTCTGACTAGACTTGTCTCGCAAAAAGACTGACACGGTACCTACTGAGGCTATCTATGGCGTTTCTTGACAATTTGACGTTTTAAATGCGAGTTATTGCATAATAGGATTCACCGAGGAGGTATCACACGCGTCATGTTTCTTTGTATACAAACACGACAATTCTTTGACGAGAACAGATAAATCATTGGGTGTACTGACGAAATAAAAGCGAATAAATTATACCGCAGCGTAAGGCGTACAAAATGATAAATAAAAACAACTTCTATTCTAGATTTCAGCCGTTTTGCTTATACTTTGTACCCATACATTTAGCATGACGCGATTGTGAGGACCAGGTTGGAAGAAGAGAAGTGTCCCATTTCTTGAAAATTGTATATTTTGTAATTGTAATATTTTAGTCATGCCAAAGTAATACTAGTCATGCCAATGTAATACTAGTCATCTTACTACAATACTCGTTATGTTAGTCTAATACTAGACCAGTACTCATACTCAGTATGAGTACTGGTACTGTACAGTATGGTGGTACAAGTGGGGTCAGCTCAATACTAGTCAGGTCACTGTGGTTGTCATTCTGCCATTGTAATGATAGAATACTAAAAGTAGTAGTAGTAGTAGTAGTTGTACTACGGTAATATTAGTAATATAACTGTAATACTAATTGCACCATGGTAATATTAGTCATGCTACTATAATATTATCTCTGTCATTGTAACACTTATCAGAATAATGTTGAATAAATCCACCAAAATACTATTATAATGTTACTATAATGTTATTATTGTATCAATGTTATGTCATTATGATATCAGTCTTAAATTCATAAGTTTCCTTTATTGATGTTATCCATACCATTATCCCCCCCCCACACACACACACAATCACACTGACAACTAGTATAAATAAAAATATTAAAGGATAGCATAAAATAGCTAATAATAATAATCAGGTGTTCTATTATGTTATTAACATTCAATAATAAACATAAACTTTTCTGTTTACCCATAAAATATATTCTGATGTTTACAATAATAAAGACTGGCCAATCACAAGTAGATCATTATATAAACAACTTTGCTCAGTTGGTCCAGTAAGATAATTATACCGAGTGCTGATTGGCTGAACTCAAATTGTATTCAGTGCATGAGTATTTTATTGATTAGAAGCAGAGAAGAGACTCCTAGAAGGTGAAATAATTAGATGAAACATTATCAAAAAATTAACCATAGATAACAGTGGGATCTGGACCCTGATGCGGAGGGTATTTATTATAATTGTATTATTATTATTATTATTGATGTTTAGCTAGTACTATCAAAATTTGCCATTATCAAAAAATATTAAAACAAACAAACAAAACCCTAGAAAACGTCCAAATATGGGAATAAAACACACGAGAAACAGTATTTAAATGATCATACTGTTATTTATTTGCAGCAGAATTTAGAAAATTGGCGAGAAAAAATGACCATTGTCAAATAAGCTATTAACATCGGCATTCTATACATATCTAGAGATATTGTGGACAGTTAACCACTTAATGTTGTCTAGTGAGTGTGTGTGCTCTATTATAGAAATGTCGTAATTATCAGGAGCTGTAAATAAATGTTATGTGGTAATTGTTTATGAGGCGTTGTGTTTTTGAGTTGACATTCAATATCAACTCGGTACGACGACAAGACAACAGCAATAATATTAATAATAATGTAACTTACTTGGTTGCGTTAATTAAATAATCAAATTAATATGCACTGTGCGCGCGCGCGCACACACACACACATTCATAAGACTCAAGCTAAAAATGCGAAACTCCATTGACAAGAACAATTGCAATAATACATAATTTGACTAAGATAAGTGGCTAAAGTAGGCATACTGAAACCATTATCCTACTGAGGTCTTGAAACTCCCCCCAACCCTCAAAAGCTGGTGAGAAATGAACTGTACATCTATATTATATAAAAGCTGATGTAGAGGGACTAAACAAACACTAGTTAATAGTGTAATATAAGTTGATAATTGAAAGTTTTCATCGCAAAGATTTTGCTGAATCAACAGATTATTATTACCGTAATCAACAAAATGAGTCTTCTAAAGTGTCTCTAAACTACTGAAAATAACACTGTTATATATAATTACCAAGTGTTTATGTGTTTGCGTATATGTGTGTGCGCGTGCTTGAGGCACATCGAGTGATGAGGCGCGAAAACAGGGGCGCACAAATGGTGCGTGCCTGCGCGCCAAGTCTATGGAACGTTAACCGAGATGAAAATGGCCGTTCAGAGAAAACGCGTCAGTCCCCTCCAAGTGGCCCAAGACACAAACACGCACAGGCAGACGTACACAAGCTCACACGCCATTACCACAAAGGTTTCCACAACTATCCCATACACCCAGCACGGAATCCTAAAAGCGGCGACGGAACCGGATCGCGAAGGAACTCCCACAGAACTCACGCCAAACTGCATCAGGGTTAAGTCAGCTCGGTCCGTCTGCGTACACAAACGTTAAGTAGAGATGAGATACAAAACCAGTTTCCACACACGACCAACTTTAGAACAACTTTGCCTATATTAAATCCTTGCAGTGAATTTATCATATGTCCGGCGAGAGATTCCTTAGTGTTAATATTCCGCCAGACTTGGTACTGTAGGAGGGACGGACTCGCGCGCGCTGACCGTGCGTGCGGCAGAATATTTAAGTGAGCTTTGTCAAACAAAAATCTACAATATCATCATCATTGCCGATAGCGTTACAGGCCAAGAACGATAGGCCAAACCAGCAGATTATCTGTTTACGATGGTTAAAAAAAGACAATAACGGAAATCGCAAGTATTCCTGGTCACCTGCCAGGGCGGATAAACTAGTGCGGCCAATAATGATGATGCATCTACCTAGACAGTTTCGGCAATACAACAACTACTACAACAAATATTTGTGCGGGTGGTCGGGCGGGCGCGCGCGCGCGCGTAGGTGTTGGCAAATGAAAACATGCCAAAATTCTGCCACTCCTATTTACAATTCAGAGAAAACCTTTCTACACCGATGGAGACTACATTGGGAAGGGGGGGGGGGGCCCCCTGACAACAAGTGTCTTAAAACTGCTCCTCCGTGTTTTGACAATTAAAAGTTGCGCAATGTGAAGGATATTTAACCGTGTAACTGCACTGAAATAAAGAAATACGACCATTGCCGAGACAAATAACATTCTCCATCAAAAAAGGACAAGTATCCTTGGTAAAAATTACTTTGAAAAACGCACTACACACACACACGAGCGCAGCCAAGTTTACAATATTAACTCAATAACTTTGGTAGTCAGTTTTGTAAGTCTCTCGTCTGACGTTAGTCAAAATTCTTGTAAAAACTTCTTTATTTAGAAGCGCCTCTAAAATGACCAAAACCAATTTATCTGCTAGCCCTTGCGCAGAATCTATACAAAACACGCCGTACTGCGTGTCCCAGTTTTACAATGACCTCCATTTTTACTTGAACTTCAAACGCGCTGTCTAAATATAAACGGCTAATATTTTTGTGGAACTCTCGCCGCCAAACCTCCAAAACTCCGGTTTGCTGTTGGCCGACTATTATCAGGTAAATGTCGTTTTATTTTCGCCTTAAAGAATGGCTTTTCATTGGCAGAGGCAAGCCACTTCAGTTCAGCAACAAGTACTGCCATTGTTCTATAACAACCCCGTAACCACAACAGCTCCGCTTTCGTATAGATCGGATGAATCGAGAATAACACGTTCCTGGGCGAAAAGGAAAGGTGAAATATTGCCGTTTTTACGATTTTATGAGCCCAGTGACCTCCAACGGTAACGAAGCGAAGTGAAAACTGAAACACCCTTCAGACACGGCTAAGGTGGGATTTTACCAGTTGCTAGAGGACCATGGCCAACCACACTACCAGGTAGGCCAAAGAGACATGCCATTATGAGAAATGTTCTTACTCTTCAATTGGGTAAAATTATACTTCGTCTATAAGCAGCCTCCATCCATCATCTGCACTTACACTCACACGTGCATACGCTAATACTGCGCCCCCCCAGCAACAACAACAACAGACACACATACACACAGACACACACCGAATCAACAACCCAACCCATTTACCTACTTCTCTCCTTAACTCTGTCATTAGTCTCTAAAAATTATATATTTTTTTAATGTGGAAAATCTACAGCATAAACAACACCAATGATGAGTACAGTGGTGAGCGTGAACATCAGACATCCCAGTTCGGAACTCGGACGGCAACCACTTCCGAAAACGATTCTGCGGCTTAAAAACAACAATGAAAACAAAACCGGAAACCAGTAAGACCACATGGGGCCGAGCCGACCACGATGTCCATACAGCATAAAACGCTTAGATATAATTTCAACACAACAAATATGTGCCCGCCCCTTATGAATAGCCCAATTTTACAGCTATAAAGTTCAGGGCCAGAGATGTCATAACTATTTAAATCAAGTCCTTAGAAATAACAGAACAGCGACATGCACACCCCCATTCCGGATGACTGACCCCCCAACCCCGCAGACTGTAAACTACGAGGTTTATGTGTGAAGCAAAGAAATATGAATGTTTGGCCTCAGACATCTGGCTCACACCTTAACATTATGTGAGAATCTCAGAGAGAGAGAGAGAGAGAGAGAGAACTCTTAACGAGAATGAGAGAGAGAGAGATGTGTACAACCTACAGAAAATCCCGGAGGCTGTGGGCTATCTACATACCAGCATCTTACTGTGCTAGGACAGACACACACACACACACACACACAACACAGTTAACTATCAGAATCCCCCCTCCTGTCATATGATATACAGAACTTTACAAACAGCCAACGTTAAAACCATCTTCACCTCTCCGACAAAAATAAGGTCACACACACACACACACACACACATACATATACACACACAGGTGCTGTCCTCAAAGAGCTGAAATTTGTTACGATGGAAATGCCAGACACTAGGATATATCAGATGTCTGTAGATTCGGTACAATCCCGAACAGAAAGGTTGTGGAATAGGGAATTACTGTTGTTGACGCTACAAATCAATGACGTCAGAGCGAGTGTGTGTGTGTGTGTGTGTGTGTGTGTGTGTGTATGTTTACACCAATGAATCCCCCAGATTTCCTGCTTACTGTTTATCAACTATGTCTTTTAGGTATGTCAATCTACAGATGTATTTGTTGATCTGAGAACGATCCAGACTGATTCTGACGTCGTGGACTCTCACAAGAAGCTACACGTATTGCTTCAGTCCATGTCACATTCATTAGATGGCATTTGGGTTAATATACTATAAGTTTTTGGGACTATTAACTTATAAAACGCACTATATTAAAGTCACGAGACGCTTACAGGTCGTGAGGCTTTGTACACACTAAAACTATCAACCTACACGAACAATGTCAGTATTGCATAACAACATATCGACAGAAGGTGGTAATAATTTAATGCTGTCTCACTTTAGTCAACACACACACACACACACACACACACAAATATATATATATATATATATATAGAGAGAGAGAGAGAGAGAGCGTGTTTCTAAAACAAAACGCTCCCTGACAGTCAAACAAACAAAGTTTTGATAACCAAGACAAACTCAGCCAGCTGTTTTAGAAACAAAACTGCCCAGCTGAGATCGGCTTAAATGTGTAGACCCGAGTACTGCTGACACACACACAGGCGCGTGAGATCGCGCGCACTGAAACTCTGTCGTGGTTAGATCATGTGATGGGACGCTAATCTGCGACAACAGGTGCATCACTGAATACAATGACACGGATAACGCAGTGCTGGGGCTTTAAAACATCAACGAAAACAAGAACACGTGCAAAAACCACCACCACCAACAACAACAGCCTTATAAACAATATTTAAATTTCACGGCCTGTTCAGGCTAATCGGAAATAAACCGAAAACAGGACACACGCACACGCACACACACACACAAACTTAAATGACATATGGGAAAGTATTTAACATCAAGGACATTTTAGCCAGAATGTGATAAAAGGCTGATCCTATTATTAGTATTAATAATTCTATTGGGATATGGTGGTATGTATACCATTCAGTCTGGTCATATATGACCAGACTGAATGACATACAGACACACCGACAGACGTGTATATGACGGTATTAGTTCTCGTCAATAGGCTAATTTCATGTTCAGAGCAATCCTATACACAGTTTATACTGGGTACTAAAAAAGATTTGTACTTTAATATTAACAGAATATTATCATGCTAATTAAAGCGATATATATATATATATATATATATATATATATATTTTTAATTGTCAAATCAATATACAGAACATTATGTATTGAAACGTATATAGGCTTTTTATGTTTACCTGATCTGGTTCAAATGCAACTGGGATTCCTAAAGCGCACAATCACAAACGTAGGCACATTTACAGTGTTAATAGCTGGCGTATGTGTTTGTTGTGTGTGTAAGAACACACCAAACAATATATATATATATATATATATATATATATATATATACTCAAACTGAATGGCCGAGTCGAATAAATCAGTACACTGTAATGAGCACAACATTTAATATTATATGGAAGTTGCAGTATTTTGCTATGTGTCGGAGAATGTTTATACAGAAGCCAGATGTAAACAATCCGCAGTCGGCAGTAACATTTCCATTCATCTGCACATCGATGGATTCCAGTAAAGCTAAGCAGCGTGATAACTACTTACATCACTTACACTACCCGGCGTGCTACGCGGAAAATATTCGTTTTAATGCAAAACACTAAGATCAAACATCAAGGCGGAGTTCTGCCAATGATTTGCTTATGCGGAGTAGATGTTGCTTAGAGCAGATCAACCTAAAAATGGAGATCGTTTAAAAACAATCTGTAAATCCCTGAAGTTGTAATTTAATATGGTGTGTATGGGTCAATGTGGGAGCACAAAGGGATATACAATATTTTGATATATGATATTTTTACAAAAGCAATGGATATATCGCAATTATATATTTGTGATAGTAACTGAATATTCCGTGATTCCATTCGCACTGGTTGTTTGTTGATAAATATATTAAATGAATTGCCAAATTACAGGTAGATATGCCAGCGTGAAGTTCACCCAGGATATCCTTGACCTTGTCCAGGTTGCCGTACTATACACACACTTGGGGTGACAGGAGGGTATAGTTTATTTGGAGCTATTCCCATATCTCTGGTTACTAAACATGTACAAACAAAGCTGATAACGTGACAGATTAGCTAGCGAAGCTCTGGTACTGATGCGAGCACATGTCAGTAGCCAAGTATTGTTTGCTATTACACGCCAACATCCCAAATAGACAGCCTATGATTAATGTGGACGACTTAATAATAGAAAGGATGATATATATATATATATATATATATATATTTATATATTTTTATATTGTGTGTGTGGTGTGTGTGTGTGTGTGATTGTGTTTTACGGCCACTTTTGTGCACATGGTAGGCTAAATGGACCGAGCGACCTCCAAAGGTAATGAATCGAAGTCAAAGATGAAACACCCTTCAGATAGTATATACATACATACACACACATACACACGCGCGCGCACACACAGACACGCATATATATATATATATATATATATATTACAGTTAATGTGTATACTCAGGGTAATATGTATATTACCTGAAATATTCAGGCATTAATACGCATATTGCTAACTGAAATTTAATACAGATTACCTGAATATTTCAGGTAATATACATATTACCTGCTTATACAGATTAACTGTAACACACACACACACACACAATATATATATATATATATATATATGCGTGCGTGCGCACACACACAAACAGTTTGAGTTGGGGATTTGCCACACAAACGAAAAGTGGACACCCTACTTAAGATTTCTGTCCTTTAGCACGTCTCCAACACAGTATCACGGGATATTATCTGTTCTGAAACATTTCCTATTGTTCTATCCCTTCCCATCTGTCCTGTGTTTCATCCGTATGCTCCAGTAGATGTATTTAAATTTATGGTTAATGATGTGGACTATCAAAGCTTATCACATCAGCCAATTTACATTAATTCAAAACTAAATATGAACTAACATGACCCGCCACTCCAGGTGTAGTCTTAATCACATGGCAACCAAAGATTGATATCAATAAATATATAGTACAATGTTAAGATCCCCCCCAACACACACGGGCGCCGAATAACACAATGAAACACAAGTACAAATTTTATAGCCACATATCCTATGAGTTACGAAATAACCGAAAGGCAATAGCTCTTGTATTATTAAGACTCTACAAACTTCTTTGGCTACTTATGGTTTGAAAAAAGAAAACAAAAGGGCCCAAACTAAAACTGTCTTCGCAGCGGCATATCAACAAATAAAGGTAGGGGGGCGTGCGTGTGCGTGCGCGCGTCGGTACCGCTTACAAACGGATAAAATATCCACTGATTTATCCCTTTTTCGTTTAGACAAAACAAACCTCTACTGATGATATCCCCCCCCCCCACCGACCTCTCCCTCGAACAATAGCGTGTCAGAAAAGTACCATTAACATAAACTGGCAATAAATTATCCGGAAAATTGCCACAAAACGAATGCTCGCAGCACCACCGTATAACATTGATCCAGTGTGGGACAGAGCTCGACGCGGTAAACTCGCAATAAAAAGCCCAAAATATATATCAGATGTAATCCTCCGTCCAAAACTCTACCTCGCCACCAATTCTGTTCAAGTAGAGATTATGGCCTAATGGTTGAGCCTTTTCAAGTTTCACAATCTCTGATTAACGGATAGGAACCGAGAACAATACGTAATATTAATGCTCAAGCCGACGAGAGACAACTATTTCAGCCATTTAATTATCTCTGGAACATACAGAGAGGACTGTACCAAGGTCCCAGGTTTTTGGTACAGCTAACTTGGGTGACTGTTTTGGGGCCTTGTGGAACCCAGCTCTCTCTCTCTCTCTCTCTCTCTCTCTATATATATATATATATATATTAGATACTTGTGTGTGTGTGTATATATATATATATATATATATATATATATGGGAGAAATGGGAGGTCTAATACTAGGAATAGACCGAAGTCAGTACCATCATGTACTCAAACTTAACACAGCCACCTACACACACTGTTGCAGCACGCTGGAAATTATGGAATAAACATATATAATTATACACCAGCAATGGGAATGCTGGGTTTTATGCGATGTTTTATTCTCTCTCTCTCTCTCTCTCTCTCTCTCTCTCATATATATATATATATATATATATATATATATATATATAAACAGGACTCTGCAATCGTGACCTTATGGAGTTTATACAAGTCCTGGAGACATTTCTTCAACATCACTAACATTAAGTAAGCGTTCAGTATATATCATATTGAGGCATCGGTGTACAGTAATTCTGAACATCCTTCAGCTAATAACGACACTTTACCAAATCTACAATTAATATTACTGTTACTACTACTACTAATAATAATAATATTTCTACTACTACTATTACTACCATAACTGTTGTAAGCACTTATATGATAAGGTGATAGTAACAGGTTTGAGAATAATTTGTTGAATCACGGTATTCTTAAATTTTTTCTACGATATGAGCAATGCGGAGGCTAAACAAAGCAAAAACTCTATATGTCTTTTCCGAACACCTCAACAACCTTGTGTGTATGTAACATGCAATCTTTGAGCAAGTAACGAATTTTTAAAAACGTCATACACTTCTGCCAAAAACTTCTCAAGTCAATCGACTGAACCCCGTAGTGGTTATACAATGTTACAAAACTGCAGTTTGGGCTCAGACTTGGGTAGTTTGGATATGGTTTTGTTGTTCGGGGAGAATCCCCAGGCTGTCGCTTAATCAGCACAGCCTCTATGTTGGAGTGGTTGAGAAATCTCCTCCCCCACCACTCATAGGGGAGCAGTACGGAAATATGGAGCCGAAATACCCTGAGGGTGGTCACTGCCAGTGTTTTACATCCTCAGGGTTTTTTAACGTCCCCCTTTATTTTAAATAATTCAGTGGAGACGGCAGCGCCATTTAACGTGGTCAGCCACCCACGATATAGTGAGCCGAGAAATTAATCCCTGGAAAAGTTTCGACCTCTTACGGGGTTCGAACCTGTGACCGTTGGCACCAAGTGCCGGGTGCTTAACCGCTAGGCCACCGGAGCTCACTATAGTTTGGATATCTGTAATCAACAAACTGATATCGGAGCTACTGTGTGTCACCAATAAATTAGTATCCATGTATCACAGGTAAGGTCAAGGACACTATGTCACATTAACCCCCCAACGCAAGTAACTAGATTAATTTAAATCATATAACAGTATTATTGTGTGTGTGTGTGTGTGTGTGTGTGTGTGTGTGACCCCGAGCTAGGGGCGCTGAGGTGGATATGATATCCCTACTGGATTTAAGGATATTCAATCCATCCAAGAACACATATTCGCATTACTTAAGGCAGCTGTTGCTCCTCAACAGTCTGTAAGAAACAAGTGCCGTGTTGTAGTACACTGCTCGAACAACACGAACGTCAACAAATGGTTCTGTGAAATATGAACTACTAATACATGCACCAATAGTGGGCTCATCAAAACGTGTGTCTAAAATGGAGCCATTAACCCCCCTTGGGCCCCATACTGGAAAAAAAAGCCGGGGAATGGAAGGAAAAAAATTTTAAAATTATCATTAGGAAGCGATCTTCATCCGGCAGGACGAATTGTGCTGACCTCATTTCATCAAAATAAGGCAGAAAGAATTGTTCCATAAACATGTCTCAGAAATGTCTGTCATAGAGCACATTCTAAGTTTACTATAACTAGCATAAAAATGAACAAGATTTATTGTTGGGTGTCCATATGTCCAAAGAGAGCTATATAACTGTGGTAATATAATAATAATAATTATAAGGTTGCAGGTTCGAATTCCACTGACTTCGTTTCTGTCTTTCTCGTGTTCTCATGAGTTTGGAGTTGGGTGATGTAGATCACTGAGGATCATGCAATGTTGAAATGTCGTACACCAAAGGGAAATGGCGATGTTATCAAATGATACGAAGTATTAGTTACTTGCAAAACACAAACTTATACCAATGGCAGGGCTTGTTTTAGACTTCAAATATGTAATAATTATGAAACATATTCGTTGTGGAGTATAGAATATAGCAAATGGCTCCCGTTTAACCTGGGGGCTGTCTCACCTGAGTCATATGCTTGCTAGAAATATTATATAATTAAGCTGAAGCTTTTTATTACTGGCGGATGAAACATCTAACAGACGCAGAAACCACATGGATACGATTTCACAACCTAGAGGCTAGAGTTCTCAGACTCTTGCAGCCGGTGAGGTGTGCTCCAATAGTATTACAACAGGAGCATCAGTATGATTTAGATAGTTTTTTTTCTTCTTTTCAGTTGGTGTTTCATGGCCATGCTTATGGTTATCACTGACAACTAAGGCCGGGTGATCGCTGAAGGTATGGAATGGCAAATAATGCGATAAAGCACCATTCACACATTCACTGGTGTCGAACTCAATACATATTTAACTGTGGCCAACCACACTATCAGCAATTTTACCACGGATACACCCACATGGTCTAAAAAGGCTCATCAGATGACATTTATACCAATGCAGCCGTTATGGTACTGGCCTCTTGTGTCTGGTTTACTGGCTGACTCATCAGGCAGCTATTGGTCGCTGTCCCACTTCTGTCATATTATTATATTAATATCCCTAATAAGAGCTATGCTGCTGCAGGCCGAAGCCACCACTAACTGTGAAAAACTGTGATGTTTTGCTAAGTACTAATTGTTGCTTATCGGAAACTTCTATGGACTACATGGAACTCCACCGATGACAAACCAAATTAGTACATAAACAACTAACAAGTCGTTTTGGGGGACAACGCAGAAGCTTCTATGTTCTCTTTTGGGCAACATCATTGCTTGGAGAACATCCATCTGCTAGCCTTGAGTTTGGGAATGTACATTAATAACAGGTTTTTGCCAATTTTTGTTTATAAACACATCAGGTGATCAATAACAGCCGTGATTAGTGTTCTGGCAGAGCTGTCACCAAGAAACACAAACCTCCTGCCTTAATTACTGCTCCGCCAATATTTCAAGGTCACGTGATGATTAAAAGTCACATGACCACCAGTAAATGGTGTAAATAGTCTCACATGACATTGTTCTCGGTGATTTGGAGAACGCTGTAGAACAATACGTTTAAAGTACTTAATAGTCACTCGGAGACAAATTCTAGGTTTACAGAACTGCTGATTAACTGGGAATCTTCAACGCCGTTTTTTTTCTCTATAATTTGACTCTACCATCTGAATTAAACTATTGGTAGAACGTTCATTCATTGCTCTGAGCTTCCTCCAAATGCACAATATTCAATTCTATTGACTGACTACACGTAGATGTTTCCGTGGCTCGGTTTCCGAGCTGAGAAAGACCGTTTGGATACATACATAACGGTTAATCTGAACTTGCCGGCCTCTAATCAATGAATGAAGGAACACGGTGCCAGACTGTGAACAAAGCCGACAGGCGAGTGACCCTGAAGCTACGTGTCTTCGTATTAATACCAAGGTGAACATTAAAGCCGTATAACGGTACACCAGATTATGGTAAACAGAGACTTCCGAAAAACAGCGTGGATCAAGAGCCTTAAATAATATCCGAATTCAAATAGAATCAAAGTGGATGGAAGTGCCTACGCTGAACCCAATCACAGAACAAAACGTAATTGTTTCCAGGGTTACACTCGTCCGTGTCATCGTACAAATTTCGTCATCAAGTATTACACGTTTCTGGTCTGGTGTCATTGAAGACATTTTTGCTAGAATTTAAAGATCACTGAAGTTGAAGTCATTCTTTTATAGATTTAGTTTAGACTTGTTAATATATAATATTTTATTTAATGAAAAGTGCCTTATTCAACTTGAATTGCTCTACGGCGCTTTATATTTAAAACATAATGATACATGTTCTTCACTCGTATATTATTATTATTATTATTATTAGTGGTATTTTCATCGCATATTAAACACAAATATCAGCAGTTGGACGTGGAACAATCAAGATATACTCATGTATTGTTGTTGTGTTTGAGCACACTGTACAAGCTGATTTTGTCAACATTTATATCCTTAGTCTGGCTTGGCTTATTCTGGATATGGTTCACTGACGCTCCTACAATAGTCATTCTTTACACTTGCTTTATAAAACGTCACACACACAGACATATACATATATATATATATACACGCGCGGGCGGGCGAGCGCACACACGCACACGGAGCCTGAGGGGTATAATTACAACAATACAATATATATATATATATATATATATATGTCAATATGATAATATTTCTTCATGTGTCACTTGTGTATCAATAAATGGCATCCATTTTAATCATTTCGGAACCCAGTTATTTACGATTTCAAGTGGACATATTCTCTTAAAAACGTCAGATCTCGTTACTTGAGACAGTCTGAGCATAAACCATCTCACCAATGACATTGAATGGGTAACTAACTGTTCGCCATTTAGCTTAACACAATTACTGTCAGACAACTTGATAAAATCATCAGTATTATTGACAGTAGGGGGGGGGGAGCTTTCTTAGGGAACGGTTCAGCAAACTGGGTACCAACCGTAGACTACAGTCCATAGTGCAATAAAGCCGATTAATATCGCTAATTACATCATATATATCAACAAGTGGGACAAGTTAACGCCTGGGGCATGTCTGCTTTTGCCATGTTTTCGGTATAGAAAATACGCAAACATATCTTTAAAAGTAGACTACACACACACACACACACACACACATATATATATATACACATATATATATATATATATATATATAAAATATATAGATAGATATATAAAACTATAGTCAGTATAGACCTATTTAATGGCTATTATAAAATAAAATTATTACAGATCTAATTCACACTAGAATCTCTAGATCTACTCATTCCGCGTATTGCCATAGGATGATAGATCTAGCATTCTAGGTTGTGGAGAGTTGAGTTTAGAATAATCTAGATATAGATCAAGTTTGCATAAACTTTGACACGATCTTATACTGATGGGGGGGGGCGGATTTAATTGGGTGAGAGGATAGACTATTGGTAACTTCCACAACACACAGACATAGTCAAGTATCACTTTCCTAGACGCAAACAACCACACACGTATAGCCCATACACCACGCACCTGAATCTCGATAGATAAGGCTAACCAAAAATAAAAAGAAACTGCCAAATTAACTATGGCACACAAACCTAGACAGCGGAAACTTCTCCTCGACAGACTGGAACTCCCGTCGAAGTTTGCCGCCAAGAGACGAGTCTATCCATAAAGTTACTCACTCACTCAGACCAACTGACACAACGAGCTCGACGCAGAAATATCATCGACCCGTTTGTTGCCGGAGTACAGCCGGCTCTCTCTCTATCTCGGGCTACAAAACGGCTCGAGACTCCAAATAATAACCTACATACAACCGGGTTATAAAGGCTTCCCGACACACCTGAAAATACCTAGATCTCCGGTTGGCTGCCTTTCCTAGATAATTTGGCCGATGTTTGCGTTGACTTTAACCCTAACAGCCTCTGCCGAGCCAGAACCGAAACGCGCTGCTACTACTACGGCGGGCCTGCAACGGGCCTACGCCGGCGTCCTCCCCCGCGCCTCGCCGTGGATATGTTAGGCGCATCTATTGTAAAATGTTCGTGTTTATGTGCCCCCGGTCCACCACCACACGTACATGCATACACGCGCGAGTATACGTTGTTTAGATCGCTAATGGACATGCTGGTTGTCGTATTTCACAAGTTAGTGCCGTTTGTTATCGCCGTCCAATCTGAAGCCATTTAATATCGAGCGAAAATTATGTCTGGGTTATTAAAATGAACGACAAGTATATAAACCACCAGAGATAGACTGGTTATTAATTACTCGTGGTCTACATTAGCTGCTTGTTATGTATAGCTGTGAATATACAAACCGTTGATAAGAAAGAATTATTATGGCACTAGTAAATTACTAATAGTTGTTAATTGGACCATGTGAGAAACAAAATGGTCTGTATGTCTGTTATGTTGTTGTAGTAGTTTCTGTAGTTGTTGTTCTTACAGTAAATGATAATATCAGCCAACAATGAGTAACACACACACACACACACACACAAATATATATATATATATATATATATATATATATAGAGAGAGAGAGAGAGAGAGAGTATGCTTATTACTACTAAATTCAAACTAAAGAATACTTGGGAATTCTTCTTGTATGTGCAATATGTAAATATAGCTTAATTACCATGGAAACAGAAGTTCTATCTCACCAAACTCTCACGGGTTGATTACATCTAGGCTAGAGTATACTGTTAACAACAACAACAACAACAGTAACAACAACAGCATGTACCATTTAACGCAGAAAATGAAAAATCCTCATCTATTCAAGTTCTCACTCACTCACTCACTCACTCACTCACTCACTCACTCACTCACTCACTCACTCACTCACTCACTCACTCACTCACTCACTCACTCACTCACTCACTCACTCACTCATAAATAAATAAATAAATGTACAGAGAACGATGTTTATAACATTTTATAAGTGAGTAATTTGTTAAATGCTTTTTTTTTAAACTTCCATTATTATTTTGTTACTTTACAGTTGAATGACGTCAGTTATCAGATTATACACGACAGAGAATGGCTACATTTTGTTTGGTGACTTTTTCCTATAGTTAAAAACATATTCCAAAATAAACGGTTTTGTGCTCAAACGAGAAGCGTATGTTGCAGAACTGTACATAATGGAATCAATGGCTTCAGGCTATACACTATGCGGTAGGGTGAGTATGTGTTGTATAGATGAGACGCTGTACTCGGAGTGGGCGATATGTTGTACATTGTACGTTGTTTACTCATCCTCCGACCATTTTTATCTCTAAAACATCCAATCTGCAACATTTTCACTGTTTTGTAAATGATACCTGAGAAATGTTGTTGTTGGTATCCTAATAAATTATACTTATATATCCTCCGACAGCCATATAACCCCCCCCCCCCCCACACACACACACACACATACATACAGGTACTCCTGTCCTTTAATATATAATAATAATATGTAACATTTATATAGTGCCCTATTCAGCTAGAAGCTGCTCTAAGGCGCTTTACAACATTATTGTCCCTGACTCAGACCTGTTTCCACCCAGCACATATCTCAACTCCCAAGGGAGCATACAATGCATGATGCCATCATAGGCGCAAAGCGTTACTCAAACGCACAGCCACCACTTCCTGTCAGGTTTGTAGTACCATCTCTCACATATCTCCATCTCATCATTAGTCATACACAGCTCACTTATCTAGCACCTGTTTTATCAGTTATTTTACCAGCTGTTACGTCTACGTTAACAGTCAGCTGCGCTTTAAGTAAAACAATCATCGATATTGAAATAGAACGGACAATCTAGTTATTTAAATATTTGACGTGATAATCTTGGCATGATAGGTGAAAATATATTTATTAGCTTATTATTATTATTGTTTATTAAAATTACTAATTGCAATTAAAAAAATTTCCTAAAAGTATAAAAAATTATGTCACAAACAAAACCATTTTGTTCCGCAATAGCACACGTCATCTGAATTACTATAATATGGTGGATATTTTTTACACTAACAACCAAAATAAAACAAAGGCAAACAATGAAGTTGTTTGTTTCCTGACATATATCATAGAAATATGGTTGAATACTGTACAGAATATGTGAGAACTTCTAATATAATATTTATATTATAAAATAAATTGATAAATGTAAAACACATTATCTCCATACGAAAAAAGCATATTACACTGAACTACTGATGATGATGATGATGATGATGATGAACACCTAATAATAATAATAATAATAATTTACATATAGAATACACATATAGAAATTATTATATTCAGTCAGTGTGAGAAATGGTATGTAATAAAAATATATATCTTGTCGCCATCTATTAGCATTTGGTTATATAATTTGGATAAAAAAAACTAGTTATATCTAACAGGGTCCACTGTCATCTAGTTATACACACAGTATTTAACTTTTTATGATGAAGCCAGACACAGTTTTGCTCCAGTAACTTAAACATAAGTCAAAAGATGCCATAAAAAAACCCAAAAATGAACTGGCTATTATTTCCCAAAGGCAAATAGGTTGGTACTTTTTGAATTTAGTGAGTTAGAATCTGTGAAACATTATAACTAGCACACACAGACACACTGGTAAACAGAGTAAATTGTCTTCAAAAACGTGTGTGTGTGTGTGTGTGTGTGTGTGTGAGTTAAATTATCTGGAAAGAGAGACACAGGGGAGAGAGTGTAATGTTTACACCAATGTATCCCCCAAGTATCTTGTTTGCTGTTTATCAAGTCTATCTAGACACGTGTCACACCTGGACATGACACTGAGAGGCGAATCACTAGAGAAGTAAGATCAGATGAAACACTCTAAACACACAGATAAAAATAGGATTCAAACCCTGACAATGCTGTTCACTATCAAATGAGCATACCGAGGGCTCTGAGTGAGAGACAGACACTACTAGCATTTGCATGTGTATTATAATTTGGATGATTCATCCGAGAATGGACGTGATAAGATATTAAGTTAGTGTGTGTGTGTGTTGCCTAGTAAGTATTGTAAGAACAAGATTTCCGGTATGTTCACAATGATTTACAACAAACCGTTATGATAATAATCATCATGGAGCATGAAAATCAATAAATCACAGCCTTAATAATGTAAACAATATTCACACACACACACACACACACACACACAGACAGTGTTATAATACTCTTCCTAAAAATTTCAATTAATAATAATATTCATTGCTTAGTAATTAATTGAGATATTTGTATATGGCTAATTTAGGTCAATAAATAAATTATTACTGTATTAGTGTTGTGAAACCATCACAACAGTCTGTAGTGTCTGCTATGTATCAGTAATTCTTCTGTAGACAAAGATTAAGCATGTTGCTGCTGAATTAAAAGTTTGGCTGGGTCCAAACAAGTTGACTCGAAAATTTGCATAGAGTTAGTGCTGGTGTGGAAACTGTATATAAGGGATTATTTCTATCAGTGAGATAGCCTATCACATATATGTATATATATATATATATATATATATATATATATATATATATATATATATAAAACTGTTTATTGACCACTTATTACTATAAGTAATTAATAATTTGTAATATGAAAGTACTTAGTTTTATCCATTTTAATTGATTAGCATTTTATGCAAATTAGTGATACTCATAACAAAAAATATAACTAGGACATCCATCAAAAGCTTAATTGCACAACAATCTGAAAAGTTTTATAACAATCTGAAAAGTTTTATGAATAATTCTGCTTCTAAATCCACCATAACTTATATATATATATATATATATATATATATATAATATATATATATATATATATATATATATATATATATATATATATTTATATATATATAATATATATATATATATATATATATATATATATATATTGAAGTTTGACTTGAGCAGTTTACACTTTTACATGAGCAGAAACATTTTTTATAAACATATTTGCATTGAGACTACCGGGAACTTCTTGCAACATTCATGCACATACTGGTAACATAAATAATACTGTGATATTCAAATGATTTACTTACCTTCTCGGAGTTTCAGCAACTGTTCAAAGTAGACTGCACCAAATGCATAAATGTCGTTTGGCTGAGATCGTAATACTTCTCTTGCAAGACCTTCAAGGATGTTCTGGAATCCCCGAGGGACTCGTAACTTTGTGTTGGAGAAGGGTACAGCCATCTTGAGATATCTTATGTTCTGTGCAGAGCTAAATTATCTGGAAAAATAATTTAAAGTTTGTTTAAATATCAACAGTATTATGTAGAAAACAGAAACAAGGCTGGGGTGTTAAGAAACAGTGAACATTCTAATAAAGACACAAACCACTTCTTCAAACCCATAGATTTCTGTGACATTCCAAATAAATTGCGTATTTGTAACTTGTATTGTATCTGGACTTGGATCTGGAAAGCTATCATGTGGCAACTGGTTCACTCAGCCAGAAATGAGACCATCACAGGAAGTTGTCATGGCTATGTGTCTACAGTGGCAGCATGCACTATATGCTCCTTTGGGAGTTGAGGCATGAGTTGGATTGAACCAGGCCCAAGTCAAGGATAACAATATTGTACAGTACCTTAGAATGGCCCTCTATAAATATGCATTATTATTGTTATTACAGATGGTTGTAGTAGAACATTGGTGAGCTGATGGTGTTTAAATAAAGGTATAATACTGGGCCAGTTTATGGTAATACCAGTAGCAATGGGTTAGAACCAAAACAACACAAAATAATTGTAAATAAATGGTACTGGTATAGCATCAGTTTAGAAGCTATGTGGTCATACCGATACATTACCATGATGGGTCTTTAATGGTCTGGTATTGCAGGGGATATTATTGGACAAATTGTATGGAGCCATTTGAAAATTATATTGGTAAAATGTCATCAAAAATCTCTATTGAACTATATCAGGCCAATATTGGTTTGGTATGTATACCAATGCTTACTGGATTTTTATTTTTGAAAACCATTCAGTTACAATTTATTAACCATGAACTAAATGCTCATAACATTTGCTTTGGATTTAAAATGTCATATATTTATTTATTTATTAGCAAAATTAAAAAGAATTTAAAAGCTGCAAACAATATTATATTGTTTAAAATTTCCATGGTGCATTCACAGTCAAGCAAAATGTGAATTTAGGATCAATTCTGGAGGCTTGGCCAAGGATTTGCATTGTTGTAGATGAGTCTCTAATAATATTGTAATATTAAATAAATGGATTATAATGCAGATGGAGTGTTAAAGATGATAAATATATATAATTCCTTTTGTCTAGCTCAAGATTAACTAGTTTATTCCAGAGTTAAATGAGACCCATAAAATACTCAAAGCTACTCTCATTAGGTATTTCATTTTCATATAAACATTTGTGTAAGTCTTCATTAAAATATTATCGTTCTGGTGGTAATAGTATATTAATTCTATAATTATGGAATATATATTATTTGTTTCAATAATACTTTGTGTTATAGTTCATTATTCCCATCTGAAAATAAAATACAGTGGATTTCATTTAAAATGATAGGACTTACAATGTGAAATAAACATGTAGTCACTGCAATGGTTTGGTGTAGGAAGCATGTCACTGTTTTAGATATATATATATATAGTGGATGAGTGGACTGACACTTTATTGACACTACACATTTAAGCCCTATTGTCTGCACAGTGGGCATATTCTGTATACCCATGAATGGACCGAACAGGATGCTCCCCTGAAATACACACCCAATTTTAATTATTTCAATTTAAAATAATAAACTTTTCAATTCAAATCATTTTATTTGTACAAATTTTATATAACATTATGGATTATGACTATGTTTATTGTTGTATGAAATTATTTTTCTCTATTTATTACCCACCAATTTCCACATGGGCGAAAATTGATATTTTATTGAAGATGTGTTCTTTTATAGCGCATTCACTGTTCTGTATGATGTGCTGTGATTCCAGGTTGGAAAATACACCTATAATTTAATAAATGATAAACACAGTAACATAGCCAGTTCAAAATTTCCTTGGTTTGTGCTCAAATATTACTAAACAAAATGTGGGACAACAAGCTATATCATCTGAGACCCCAGAATCAAAACAAAGTCTCTCTCTCTATCATTAACCTTTCTGGGATAAGACTAACTACATGAAGCTATATTTATTGGCAACATAAGCATATAATCATGCTGAACGTGTATTTCTGAATAGTTTGATGACTGATATTAATAACAATTGGAATAATAATCTAAATAATCACACCTAAAAAGGTAAAGTGTGTCTCACTCTAGAATGCATTAGTTTTGAGGCAACTTGTCATATAAAAACAGTCTGTTTGTTGAATGCATTTCTGGAACTATAACATGTTCGTATTCCAGTGAGATCGACTGATCAGCAGACTGTTAAAACTGTTTGCTATCCAATATTTTATTTCTTATCTCTCAAGTCACAAAAATATTTATTAATGCAATTTATAACTATAACATGTTCTATTCCAGTGACATCACTGATCAGCAGATGTTAAAATGTTTGCTATAATATTTTATTTATTATCTCTAATCACAAAAATATATTATTTACTTAATATAATAATTATAAACAAATTAATAACATATATACTATATATCCTATATATATATATATATATATATATATATATATATATAAATTAATTATAGATCTAAATTTAAAAATTGCTGTAACTACTTAATTTATTATACTATTTAGACTATAGTATTTAGTCTATAGACTAGGTATAGCTATATATCCTAAAAGCTACCCTGCCTACCCTGGCTACAGTCTTGTTATTCAGTGTTTGCAAACCCTTAATTTTAGATTAAATTAATCATAATGATAATGAGTATATAACACTAAATTTTGAATTTTTGTCCTATACTGTACAAATAATAATACATGATATAATAAAAAGGACAAAATGGAATACATGATTATAAGAGTAATGCACGATGAGATCAGAGACAGAGATGATAACAGATAGATCATAGCCATGGCATAGGATGATAGGACAGTATAGTTATCTTAGACATAGCCATAGCCTAGGGCATGGGCATAGCCATACTTATGGTACTAGCCTAGCTAGACCTAGGAAGCTAGGTTACTAGGTAGTTTTAAATGTAAAATGTTATACTCCCGACTATTCACTATTGCGCCAAAAATGAATCACTTGAAGACATCGCTGTCCCGGGTTACTTACCTAAAATGGTAAACTTTTCTGAAAGACAAATCTCGCGTATCTGCGTGGAACGGCAATGTTGGGTGATAATATCGGAAGTTGTCAACCACTCACGTTGTTTATGGCAAACAAAAGTCACTTGTGACACCTGCGGTAACCAAGCAACGTGACCCAGATACGGTAATCATACACTAAGCGTCAGCACCAGTACGATTTCCGATCACCCAATTAGTACGATCATTATATGTGCGTACATAGGAAAAAGAGACAAGATACGTGCATGTTGTCAGAACGCACAAATGTTTGAAAAGTAATCTGTTTTTAGTACTCTCAGTAACTGTACTTTATGCTGGACTATGCTGTTATGGTTGAATATATTTAATTTTTAATGTTATTTAATAAATAATATCTTTAATTGTTCTTTACTTGAATGTCACGCACAATTAGGACTTTATGTCATACACGTTTAACTCTCTGATGTAATCACCTATACTTATCTAACTGTTTTGTACTAAATCAACCAATTTTTACAGTTGTGTGAGATGTGCCTACACGTGCCGATAAATGATCAAAACATGTTTTAGAGGTCATCTTAAGACAAGATATTAATTTAATTGTATATGCATTAGAATTTTTTGAAACTGAAAGGATACCCATGCAACCGGAGTCCATATTATGATATACTCAAATTCGCCTCATTCTAGTATGCTAGTATATTAGCATCACTTTATGGTTTGTAGTCTGGCCACAATGTTCTTGTTTATTTGTTGTTATAGAGTTGATTTTAGTTTATGGGCTGTGATTGATTCAATCTAGTCACACGCTCAATCAGTTTGGCAGCAAACTGTACAAATAACATGCTCAAATGTTGCACCGGAAATCCTCAGCTGGTCAGGTATAGCCATTGAACAAGCATGCTGTGTGGGATATTTGCCAACAATTTATTAGTGATAATTCTGGAATACCGTGGAATGTAGGATTACATTCATGTATCAGTGCTTCGGCCTGTGTAGGTGATCAGTAGTCCTTAGCAAACCAGTGACCTCTCTAGCTCATATCTGGACCCTGGTACTATCATACTGGCGTATTGTACAAATGCTTAAACGATGTTGTGTTGGTTAATAAAACACATATACATAACTGTCGTCGCATCATTTTGGAGTGAAACGTGAGGCATTACACCCATATGTATTAATTGGTGGAACTATATCGCATAATCTACCTCTTTCAGCAGCCATGTAGTTATTTTTTAAAATATTTTGTTTAGGAAAACAATCTCGGGATTGTTTTCTCAAATTAAAACTGTGACTGATCAGTAGTAGTTTTCAAAATGGATGAATATAGATACCATTTATTTAGATTTTGCAAAAATATTTGATGCTGTCTCCCACAAGCAGCTCACCCAGAAATTGATAGCATATTTTATATAGGACAAAAATAAAAGCATTGGCTTAGAAAATGTGTCGGTCATTTAACACAATTAAGAGTTTCTAGACCGAACGTTCAAATCGGAAGGAAGTTAATTATAGTCTCCAGTGAATCAATGCCTGGACTATAGTCTCCTCATTATATGCAAATGAGATTTGCTGTTTCGTTTCTTCCACAGCTAAAATGTTTGCTAATTATATCAAGCTGTATCAAGTGATGTTTACATTAAATAAATATCGTCAGTTTCAAGCAGATTAAAACCAAATTGCTTTATGGTTGCATCACTTACTGGTGAAGTTCAGTGAAAACAGACGTGTTACTCTTCATATTAAACAACCGAATTGTTCTAGGACACTGAATGGCCTAATTTATGCCGCCTTGTCATTAAATTATATCCATCCACTCAGATTAAACAATATCTTGAACTTGTTTATACTACTTTAATTGTTTTCTTTTATAATCAATACCCCGGAAAAGTCATCTAGTTGTCATTATTCCTAAAAAATTGCCTGCTTCTTCCCAACCGTGTTATCTTCACTTTAAAAATATGAAATCAAAGCATTGACGTAAAATGCTTTTCATATATTTGACCTTTGATAAGTTGAATAACTTTTTAACTGACCAATTAGACCGTTATTTGAATAAGCGTAAGAGATTCCAGTCCAGCAACAAACAAATCAGTTTTATAGAATGTTTATAGAAAGTATGTTACAATTAAGCCAGCACATTATTGCCAGTTAGCAGCAGAAACACTTGAAACCAGGAAAAATTCTCATTTATCAGGTGTGAAGTGTGCAATATAAGTATTGTACAATGTTTAGAAAACTAAGGCATTATACTTGTTTCTGTAACAATGGATACAGCCTGAAGTTAGTTGAAAATGACACCCACACAATTGGTGGTGTGTTGACTGTTCTATAAGGGAAATTATAATTGTGTGTGTGTGTGTGGATAGTGGTTATAAATGGCGGAAACCGGTTATATAATTATCATATTTATAGGGGTTATTATAGAAGTCTACGCTTACAACTAAAGTCAGGTTGAGGCGAGCCACACGCTTGATCTTCATATATATAATTAGCGTTAACCTTAATCATCTTTTCGTAATGATAAAGATGACATATTGATAAATGTCTATCAAAGAAGATGCGATGACCCTCTAAACGCTGATGGCTACATGGTATGCTTTAATGCTTAGATCTTTTTTCGCCAAATATAAGCTCATATCTGTGCCTGTAATTAAAAGTAAATCAACAGGTAATGAGTGACCTGCCGTACACGTAGTACTTCATGCAAGTACTGCCCGGATGTATAAATGTCAAGCGGCTGTAGACCGTATGTTTTGTGATTTTTGTCTTTAACACAATATATTCGCAACGTGTATATCTTCGGGTCACATTTTGCCATTAAAGTAATGCAGTTTAGATTTGTAAAAGATATAAGCATCCCTATCTTGATCGTAACCTATTCTCGACCCGTGTACTAACATCCCCGAATCTGTCGAAGTTTGTTGACCAATTATGTCAGGATATTACATTTAACATCATATATTCCGACCCTCTCATGTTTGTATGTTATAATAAAATAATCATATGTACCGATGCAATGATATGGAAGTTGAATAAAAGATGTCTTTCGGACTTCATCTCTTTGTGTGTCTGCAAATGTATATGGATTTATGCAAGGATGCGACAACTCCACAAAACAAATTACAAAAGGCGAATCAAAATAAAAACTAAAGCTCACAAGGAAAAGGTATCAGAATGATATTCATGACATCAAAGAACTGCATGTAAGATATACCTATTGCTTGTAGTAGATCGCGTGCACTGGATTCCTACTTTGGCCTCAAGCTCGTCAAAAAGTCTGGAATCCTGTAAAGGCGCACTCTAGAAAGAACTCTACGGGAAATTTCAAGCTGAAGCTGATGCAGGTGATAAATTAGATTCAGAGTGCTGACCATTCCAAGTATCAATCTGATGGGACAGAGCAACTATTCAAACAGGTATCTCAGTGTACTATGATACTCAGTGGAAAGCTGATAAAGCATCATCATCGGAAGCATTACCAAGCGTAGAGTTACAACGAATCGTGCTAGTCAGTATGACATGAGAACATCACAACATTTTCCAAATATTACCATAAAGATTGTTTCCAAACATAAACATACTGTATGGTCCAACAGAAGGTGTAAAAACAGTGAAGTCCAAGTTGGATTCGTCGTGAATTCACACATCAGCAATATCAAAATTCAGCTAGGAACTTGGTGGTTTCACTATTTGGAATCCACCATCCTTATGTTTGCCAGTGCAGAATCACCTCTAATTAGATTACCACTATCAAGACCTTTTCATTAATAGATGAGAAGCTGTGTGATCCTAATGTTCATGACAGAAGATCAGATAAGAAAAATCATCATGAGAGTGTTGGTGTGAAGCAAGTTGATTTGAGTCTGCATCAGTGAATGTCAGTCTTACTATGGATTGGTTATTGAAGAGCAAATAACACAATGAAGTAACAGTTACCGGTTTGATGCTGACCGTGATGCCACTCAGTATGTTAGATCAGCCTTCGGCGATCATCTGGCTGTAATTAAATTCGTTATTAGTAAGGACAAGTCAGATTGCATACGAAGAAAGAACCCACGCAGAAAGTATCCTGGTATATATATTCAACAATTTATGGACGATTTTCTGTCGCCTCAACACCTGAGTTAATGTGAGGGATCAATTGGTAGGAGTCTATAACGAAGGTCTCCAAAACATCATTAATTACCATGCATAGATGTATAGGAAACTCTCTAAAAAGATGCATGTACAACTAATCGAGGAGAAGAGTTTCTATTTTACAAAGATAAAGGAATGTGGAAAAAATCAAAACCAATTCTTCAAATTAACAAGAAACTTGATGGTATGTAATTCAACTGTAAATCTTCCACAGTTTACCTCTACTGAACCGCTGGCTAAGAAGTTCAACAATTTCTTCATGAGGAAAACACCTACCATCAGGAATTAGATCATTTCTGATTCTCCAAATAATATCTGTGGTATCTCTATGGAAAAGTGCTTGAGATGTTTCGACTAGTGCCTGTGGTCAAGGAGATAATGACCAAATGGCTGAGTCAACGATACTGTTTTATTTGAAACGAGCCACTATAGCCTCGCTGCTTAAGAGATCTGGGCTGGATAAGGAAATGTGAAGAATTATCGTCCTATTTGTAACCTTCTCTTCATCTTCAAACCTATTGAAAAGGTAGCAGCAAGAGACACATAGATGAGCAGTTAGAGAACAATAACTCGTATAACAGTTCAACTGAAAATGCTCTCTTGAAAGTGGACAGTGATATTGCTAAGGTTCTTGATGAAGAATCCATTGCTGCATAAATTTTGCTTGATTTATCTGCAGTCTTTGATGTAATCGATCACCCGGTGTTACTGAATACTACTTAAGCAATAATAACCTTAATGAATCATTAGTCTGCACATAAAAGTGATTTTTAGTAATAATGATATGGCGCCAGAATACCGGTGTGAACTGGTGTCCATTAGAAAGTCATCCGGTCAGATACCATTGCAGGTGTCTGTGTCTCGGCTCAAGTGATTGTGCGTTTAGTGTTGCAGCCCCCACTTTGCGGCATAGGTTGCCGGCATATATTAGAAATGCATCGATTCATGAATTTTTTTTAATCCGTTCTAAAAACACTCATGTTCAAGGTCGCTTTCACAAATAAATAATAATTATCTTTCAAATCTCTTATAGGTTTTTTTACAGACATGTTATTTGGGTTATTATTATATTACATATTATTTGTACAGTGCCTTTGAATGGGCACTTTATTAAATAGACATTATTAGTACTGAAGTGTTTAGAAATTTCTTCTGGAATCAAAGAAAAAGGCCTTAACCTGGGTAAAATCGTACGTCACTGATTCATACACCAATAAAACATCACCAGATGTACGTCTTCATTTTGGTGTATCGGAGAGAGCTGTTTCAGTGCCAAAGAATTACTGTATGTACACTTAACCAGTTTATGAAATTAGTAAATGGCATACCATTAATTATAATTGTTATGCCGATGATATAGAAGTACATGTATACATGACTTTAAAGCTATGTGATATTTCATCTTCTGTTGCAGACACAAGTATTTGGATGAACAGAATCTGAACAAAGATAAGACTGAGAAATAAGTTGCCAAATAATAATATACTTGCAGCAAGCAAAGAAATATTTGTTTATGTTCTTAAAACCCACTAACCTAAATTAGCCTATTTATAATATCGATAAACCAGTGTATATATGTATAAAATTGTGTTGGTGCTATGTGAACCAGAACTGGTTTTAATTGTTTTCCATGTAAAACATCTTAGAGCAAATAGTTAAATATGACGCTATATATAATACTGTTGTAAAAAAGTCAACAGTCCAGAATGAACGTAGACTGTACTTTGTGTAACTGTGACGTCTCACAAGTGACAACCCTTGTCAATAACACTGTTTCTTTAATTTTCTATTTAAAAAAGCTGTTCATGATTGACATTGATAAGATCTGTTTATTTTTGCATGTTTAATATTTTCTTGCAAATTCAGATTATTGTGTGATTTTTTGTTGCTGGAATAGTGAAATGTGTGATCAAATATACCAATGTATCTCATGAAAAATTTATAAACTGAAGAAAATTTATTTATCATCAACATAAATCCCTGTAGTAAAATTGTACATGTGGGTCAAACATGACATGTCAGTAATTCTCCTAACTCCCTTGTTGATATCCCATAAGTCACTTTCATAATTCTGTTCCAGATATTCAAATTAATAAAACTGTTTAGTTATATCATATGATAATAGAGCATAGAGTGAGTAATCAAATTAGCATTTACCCCTGTACTATAACTTATACTTTTTTTATTTGATTATAACATTTTATAACAAGTTAATTTTATTCTACTGCAGAAATATGTACCTGGTTGATCAAGATGACACTTCAAGGAGCTGAACCATACGTTTTCAGAAATACCACCAATAAAATAATCTGTTCTAATAT
This sequence comes from Paralvinella palmiformis, assembly GCA_025642065.1. Lineage (NCBI taxonomy): Eukaryota > Metazoa > Annelida > Polychaeta > Terebellida > Alvinellidae > Paralvinella > Paralvinella palmiformis. Next base: position 122,599 of record JAODUP010000291.1, on the reverse strand, counting down.
TTAGGTAGCAAAAATAACTAACACACATAAATACACTAATACTATGATCACCATCACATCTTTGACACTTAAGTGAAAAGAATTTATTCTGCAACGAATTACAACACAAATATGACCAAGAAATAAAACTAATTACACAACAACATCAATGCTACTGTGTCTAGGACATATTCCAAGACTTGGCTGCCGAATTTGGCAGTTTATTTTCTGATCACAATTTTCGCCCCAAATCCATTATAAATAATTAACAACTGAATGGACATCACTTTTCACAGAATCTTCACTATCTAAAATACTGAATGGCTCCTAAACACTGAAAGCATTAGAAACAAAATTACAGCATATAATTACTTGGACATCTCCAAGTGTGGCCTCCCCCCCAAAACGTGTCAACACTCAAACAGATAAACGAACAAACTACACATACAGTGGGCAAGGATGTGTGAAATGGATTGATGTTTAGTAATTAGAGGAGGCTTTCATCATTACAGTGATAGTAAGGAATATTTAAAGACAAATCAATTTACCGATGTTAATAAGTAACCACTTAAAATGGCTTCATGTTAGTCTTAGCCAAGAGATGCAGGACACCAAGGGAATTGATTACAATCTATTTTACAATGACACCACTAATAGATACCCCCATTTGGTGTTGATTAAGGTGCTGCACTAAGCAGGTGTGGCTCGTTATTAAGCTAACAGGTGTCTGCTCTGAGCGTAACAAGGATGGATTGTACAGGTTAGTTACGCCTCTTCTTCTTGTCGCCTTCACGACTTGCGAGGATAATCATCAGGCGACGGAAAATGTTCACGAAATCAATGAACAAGTTGACGCAGTGCCTGGAAACAAAACCACAATCAGGTCACACGATATAATGTATAAAATGGCTAAGTAGCTGATGGCACACCATTAATTAAATCTATAAACGAGCAAATGATTCAACATTACAGGAGTAACGCAATAAATGAAATATGAACCAGCTGACTGGTTTAACTTCGCAAACACTGAGAACTGATTCAACTTAACATACACTACTAAATGAATTCATTATACAATAATGATTGATTAAATAAGAACTGGCCCAATTGCACAGCTATACCATGGCGGCACTAACATTTTTTCAGTTAGTTAATAAATCTAAAATCAGAAATTATGATTAATCAAAATTAATTAAATTTTAGTTAGCCAAAATTAGTCAAATCCAAGAGAAATGTCTTTGCCTGACTGCAGCTAAAGTGGTATGCACACACACACAACTGTTTCTAATATTAAGATAGTGTAGGGAAAGTCCCAGGGAAGTATTGAGAAAGTTTTCAGTACTGAAAATAAATGGTGACACTAAAATAATCAAATTCAATGGAATCATTACAAAAGTATACAGTTTACTCATTTCTCCCTGAACATAACATTATAATGAGTGACATCAGAATTTCAGAGGAAAACATCCTAAACTGACTCTTAATGGGCTCTCCTTTACAAGTGACATTCTCTTGCTTTGCACATAAGAGCCCTTATTTTCCTTCTATACAACTAGGCTGTTAACTGGTATAAGAAAATTACTGCTTCAAGTGTTTTGCATTTGAAATGGTGCTTACAGACATATGACTTAAATAAAGTGTCCGGCATATTATTTCAGTAACTCCCACCCAGTCCCATGATCTAATACTAATCACCATACCCCCCCCTCCATTGTGTTCCCCAAAACATGAGCAATCATTCAGAAGTGTGGAGCAGTTATTAATCTTGATCAGCCATTACCCAGTTGCATATACAACCAACTCTACATAGAACAAAACTTGGGGACACAAAAAAATCATCAAGATACAGCAGATAAAGAACAGAAATTTCTTCTTACGTAAATGTTTACCGTTTCCATGTTTTGTGCTATCAGAAAACTGAGCATTAACTCTCGTTTCTGCAATGGCCTGACAACAGTTGTGGTTGATCCAGTTAATGAATGGTGCAAACACAGCTGACTCAGATTACAGCAGTATTTGACTTGACTGTACAGCAGCAGTAACTAACCATTTACAGAAGGTTATTACACTTACCAGATAAAATCATCATCACCATTTCTACGTTTCTCGATAATCAGTTGAGTGTCATAGAGGACAAAGCCACACATGATCAGAAAGCCAGCATATAGTTCAATCTGTAATATAATTAATTATTAACAGTAGCACAGGTAAAATCTTATTCTGGCTTATTCTTTACAAGACAATGGTCATTGGACCACAAACATTTCAAACAACATTAACATCTAAGCCACAGGATATCATATGTTTCTAGGTATTAAAGCCATTCATGTTTTTTATAATAAGAATGCCAATTGTGTACTAATTCATACATTGATTAAATTAAAAGGAAAACATACATTTCAACAACTTCAACATCAACTGAGAAGGGCATAATTATTTAGTAACCTGCATCCTAATAAATGCATTAAATAGTTCACCTACTGCTGGTTTTAAATTGTTCTGCATCATTATGACATTAAAGCATCATTAAGCTTTGCAACCAGTCCAGCCAGCTCCAATAAGTCAGGTTTCAACAAGAGACATTTTCAAAGTAAACTGCATTTTAAGTCTAAACATTTAACACTTTTGAATAAAACAAGCTGTTATGTTATGGAAACATTGCTAATTGAGGACATTTGTTATCTTGGCAGGCCATGATCATATTATAATAATGGCATGATTCTGAAATGTTGCAAATTAACTGAAATGCAATAAGGAGAGGTATGGTTAATTTTCCAAGACTTCAAATGAAAAACCTAAAAAGAAAGGTTTTGCTGGGATAAATCTATAAAATATATTACAACAGATTCATTATCTCACTTGGTTTTGATGATGCACATCTTCTCATGTATTATATAAAGATACACAAATAACTCATATAACTATAGTTGGTGTCTATTGTTAACAGCTGCTACCCACGCCAATAACCTGCAATACCATTTATAAACGTATGATGTAGTGCAGTTGCTTACTGATTCTGCTCAATGTTTAGAAGCACAGAACAGAAAATCTGTTACTTACTTGGAAGATCATTGGAGATCTCAAGAAGATGTTAGCGAGTCCAAGCATCAGTAACCAAGACAGGCCAGAGAGTAAAATACCTAGAAAAAAACATCAATCAAATTCTCTGGTATCCTGTACTATTCTTAAATTCAAATGTACAGCGCAAATTGACAAGAATAAATTACTTGTGGGAAACATTTCAGTGACCCATCAATAAACACAAGTTATTCAATCAACCATATTAATTTCAGTGTCATGTGTGATCGCTACATTTACATCTGAAATGAAGCTTCTGAGTGTCAAACACGTGAACTACCAAATTATAGTTACAACACTGCCAATCTCACCTCCAAGGAAAAGAAATTTCCTGTCTCTGTTGTAGAGGGCACTCAGACTGAAGCAAACAAATATGGCTGCCGTACCAAGGAATGCTGTTACAATAATACTGAAAATATAAAACAGGTTGAAAATAACAGTACAAAACAAAATTCTGTGACAAATTTCACTTAAAAATAAAACAATTCAATGAACTCCTTTTCAAATAAGGCATATATATATATATATATATATATATATATATATATGGAAATCTTAACTAAATCTAAGGAAAACTTCCAAGGCTATTATAACTTAACAGGCCTTGAATCTGCACAGCCCTTAACACAACATATCCTGGCATAGACTAATAAATTAATATTCGCTAACACAATGTTAAAAATTCCACAAGTCACCTTACAGGAATGAAGATTTGTTTAAGAGCTTAATTACAGTCAATACACTGTACCTTGGGTCAATAATCATAACAGCATCCATGATGGGTCCAAGTCCAAGACCAGTAAGTAAAGCAAAGCCTCCAAGAAAACCGAGACGTTTGGTTTGGTTTTCTGGCTGATGCGGGGTCATAACCAGAAGTAGTATCATAGCCAAAGCGCCTATGGCAGACAGGAAACCCGCCTAGATGAATAATATAAATAAATATATGTAACAGTAATAGGCTGATAGCCATCCATGAGCAGATTGAAGAAAAAGACTATATAACAAAATATACATTATTACTGGACTGGAGGAAGACAAGATTAGTTATAACCAATACCAAATAATATTACTGCAGAACATTTTTTATTCTTCAGCATAATTATTTAAAGCAAGATATAAGTTCATATCCACTTAAATGATGAATAATAACAGATAAAACATGATTATCCGTAAAATTATGAATCAACCATCATTATAATTCTATATATTACAATCTAACCCACGTTAAAAACATGCCCTGTTAGTTTATTACACAGGCAGAACAACATTTTGTAATTAGATATAACCATATTAAAATGTGCAAAATACTTTAGAATAGCTAGCCATAAGCTGATAAAATTGCAAGAAATGCACTCTTTAATGACAACCTGTACCATATAAAAAGTAAAGGATTTATTTTTGGACTGGTGGTTTTCATGTCTCCAGGAAGACTATTTCCAAAATAATGATACATCATATATCACTGATCATACACCATAAACATTAGCACATAATTTGATTACATATATTTTTATAGTGTTTAGACTTATAAAAATATGACAGACATTTACACATCCTATAATTTAAATGACTAAATTTATATAATCTTTCAGTAAAAATGGTGATGTAGGATACATTTGTAAGTTTTCACAGATACTTGTAACTCGAAGTAAAATAGAGTGATATCACCACAAATCAATAATAAATTTCTGAGCTAATTCCATGTATCCGTTCAGTTCTTTGGTTTCTAACTTTAACACAGTGTCTGTTATCAGTTAAATAACTTAAAGGTACAAGCTCATACCGAAATGCCACAAGGTCTGAACTTGACTAGCAATATTTTCACCAGAATTCAACATTCAAATTCACTATTACCCAATGAAGAGTCAATCGGTGAAACGGTTCTGATAAACAGGGTTCAAACTCTCAACATATTTATCTATAAAGTTTCACAAAGTGAACACCTTTTTTAAAAGCCAGAAACAAATGATAAAATGATGACAATATTAGTTTGATAGTTTAAAAAAAACCCATATACAGCATGACTGACAGACCTTACATTTAGATGTGGTAACTGTCAATGAGTATTATCCAATTAACAAATTACCTTGTGGAAAACATAATGTAAACCTCAGTATTTTACATCTTGCCATATAAATGTAAATATAAATAACAACTTTAAAATGAAATATCGTCTAGTTTATTTTAGATACAGAGTTGGTTATAGGATTCAGACATATTGAGAAAGTGTAGCATGCGTTAAAGACGTCTGTAATAAAAATCATGTTAAGCTGCACTATGTGCATAATCTTAATCTATTATCTGTCCAACCAGCATTTACTTTTAGCTCATGTTAACCTTAAACTAACTGATAATAAAATACCGTATCATAAATAAACAACACAGAGACAGCTGTCTCTAAAAAATGACAGAGCTCGAAGTTCACTCACTAAATGAATAATGTCGATTATTTCTCAGAAGAACACTGCTGGTGGCTTGATGCGTTTTAATATGCTAATATATTATTCTCTCAGCAGAAATACTCAAGTGAAAACTTGATCCTAGGACATACTTGGCAAAGTGGATGGAGAAGCAACTATGTAACTATATTTCAAATTCGAGGTATCTTTAATTTTTTAACTAAGCACTTCCAAAGTTACTTTAACTTATTTTGGCACTACTAAATGATTCTGAAAACAGTTTATAATTACACAGTTTATTTATATTTGTATTGGCATTATACATATTTTTCATGTCACTCACAGAGTTATTGAAATTAATTTTTTTTGTCAATTTTATTAGTTTTGCTACTTTCTAAAGTACAGACTAATATTTTTTAAACCAAGCGAGAACATACGTCCTTGAGGATACATTTCTTATAGAGATTCAGACAGGTCAAACTACATTCGACACTGACCTAACCACTTGATAATAATACAACAGAAAAAAAGAACAATTCTTTGCGTTATGACCTCATAATTTTACTGATTAAGTCAACAGGTTTTTGCTTTTTAACAAGACTTATAGCCATTCTACTTGCAACGCACCAACATGGTTCACCACTCTTGGAAATTAGAGATTTCAGATGGCAATACAAGCAGATGGTTGTTTATACAATTAAACAGAAGTTACCAGTACCTGCATTATATCAGTAAACATATGTATGTAAGCACCAAGAGCTGCCACCAGTAGACACAATGATAGTGTAGCATATACATTCTTCAGGTGAGCTTGGACTGGTTTCTCACTGAAAATGAAAGGAGAAGTGATTACAATTGATATCGGATTTAAAACAGAATTTTCCTATAATATTAGTTTGTGAGAATAATTAATGTGTTCCACATTATAATTTTCTTTTGATCCAAATATACCTGAAACAATACAAACACAATTTTATATACACCTTGAAATGTTTATGGGTAATGAATACACAACTAATATCCCTATATTTTTGTTTACTTGACTTGGAACAAATGCGAGGACATTAACAGGGTAAATAACATCTATACAAAAAACCTGCCAACCCTGCTATCAGGCATTGGATACCACTTGTCTCAGATAAGCTTTATTGTCCAGCAAGTCATACATAAGAATGCCCAATATTTAGAAAACATAAATATAATGTCAAATTCAAACACAATTTAGCATGGATAACAATAATCATAATGACTTTGTTCATTAACATAAACACAGATATTACATGCAGTTAATAGATTATAAGCTACAACTGAATATTATGCAGCTAGAGAATTTTTTATAAGATTCATACAACTAACATATGCACACCTTTACTACAGTAACCATGTCAGAGAGAGGGAGAGAGAGAGAGAACAATAATAAAAATGTCACCATATTTCGGAAATGAAAATTACAGGAGTCTAATTCAGTGCTGACCCAGGCGTGCATTTTTCTATAGTTCCTAAACCAGTGGCTCCTCTAATATTCAACCTATTCTATGTTTCACCCAGTAAATAAAATGGTTAAAATAATAAGAAAAAAATGAGTTATACAATGAACAAACCAAGTTTTTTATTTTCCACATGTTTTATACCGCACAACTTGAGCCTCATCACGTGTGAACAGATATCATTGCATTTATGTCTTATGTGTATTCTTGTTGACATCTGAATGATTAGTATAACAGTGGTGATTGGACAAATATCAATCTCCTCTCTCAACCAATCAGCAATTTTGTTTACAGACATGGTTCTGGTATTTTCACGGGAAATTTAAATTTCACATGCAAGTCAGTCTTTTGGCAACAAGCTACATCAACATTTGAGGATTGAATCCCCAAAAGAGGGAAAAGGTTGACCCCATGCTTTCAAATAAAGTGTATGATGCCACCAAAAAGAAAAATAGTTCTTGAAAATGATAGCATAGTTCAAACAGTACGGAAGCTATGATGTGCTATTACGGTCTGCTTCAGCGCCTTCATGGAAAACCAAATTGTCCTGGCTGGGGGTCATATCAAGGACACCGATGAATATTTCAGATCTACCATTATTATTGATTCATGAGGCACAATATTCAGGCTTTCCAAAATTAGATATCATCCACCAAACTACATGTGGAATGGTCTCATGATTTTATTGGATAGGGGGCAGAACTCTCTAGTTATTGAGGACTGGCTAACTCATCTCAGAAAGGCCTGTAATTGTAATCTTTTCACTTATCTTTTTTGACCAGAGGAGTTTCAGGAACCTATAATCTAATTCGACTAATACAAATAAGATGTCAGCTTACATTTAAGATGCAAATTAAAAAGCTTGGTGGGAATAGGGTCTGGGAATAAAAATGACCATGAAGGTGTCTACAGGCATTGCTGAATCTGATTGTCATTCAAATTACACTGTTTAAATGAATATTTAATTTTTGGTTGAAATAAAGTTGGATGTTTAATAACTAAATCATTAGTTGCTGTGCATTTCACATGGTGAAAATAAGCTTAGGGCTATTTAACCTTTTTTTCCCCTTGATCTCGTCACACCTACATTTGTAAATATGTTTTCATTGATAATTATCCACCTCATCATGCATAAATGATCAATTTTATGACCCCTTGGCCCATATTAGTATTTATAGTCTATATATCATGCCCCCAACTGTTTTCCTGCACATCCAGCCTGCTTTGCAATTTCTGGACTGCTATTCTCTTGTGGCACCTGGGTTGGCAACCTTTAGGACTTGCCAACCCTGGTGTCTGATTATTTTTCTGAGGGAATTTCCAACACTGCTTAATCAATACAGATTCTGGATTTTAATGAGTGCAGTAAATTTCAATTAACTAGACTTGACTGTGGTGTAGTAGTATGAGAGAAATAGTTATATATTTTCACAAAAAGTATTGACTGACTTTTGCCAGAAGATTGGATCAACTTTTACCCAGTTCAAACTGATTGTAAGCCAGGAAGCCACATGTATGGTTCTCTAGCTATGATAATGGCTGTTATACATGTCAAAATATCACTCACCAGTATGAGCAAATGATCTATTTATATTGTCTTATCTGATGAAGAGATAACAACTGTGATCACTAACACATCTCCTTTATATAACTACATCAACTAATACTATGCTAAGCTAATAAACACAGCTCAGTTCAAGAAGATACCCAAATTGGATCCACTAAGCAATAAATACTGTCTGATCCTCCAATGGTTAGACATTCCGCTTAAGTCGATTGGAAAATATGTTATAGGTTACTGTGTTACTGAGAAAAATACCATAAAACGGAAACGACCCATCTTCATCAACACTTAAAGGTTTGCTGGCTGTTGAATAGGTCTCAACCAGCATGTACCCAGGATAGGATTGGATCAAAAACTTGAACTAGATATATATATATATATAGCATCTTGGAATTGCTTGTTGACAACTTCTCAAGGGGGCGGAGTGCAAGTTCTTACAGGAGGCCTAGCCAGGGTGCAGGGGAAGCTTTACTGTAGTAGACTTCAACAGCATACCTCTAACAGGTGTAAAGGCAATTGAGTTTATTTGCAACCAACCTTAGTAGACTTCAATACCACATCTCTACTCGTAATAATAGGCAAGTGAACTGCCATATGCTCATTTTTCACACTTCTAGCAGGCTTAATAATTGAGAAGGGAATTACAAAAACTATACTTCTGTTATATTTAGGTATAGGGCATGTTTTTAATGGCTAAACCTGTTTCTAACATCTCTAGCACATATATAACAATTGAGAAGGGAATTATTAATACTTATGTATTATATGTTTTATTTTTTTTTATTGACATTTTCTATGCCGTAAACCTGTTTTTGGCCGGGTAGTTTTTACTGGTAAAAACCACCCTGCTGTAAACCTGCCAACCACGGTTCGCTTGGAGACCATTCCAAGAAACTGGTCCATCAGTGAAAAATTGCAGAAATTCACCAGGATCTTGATGAGCTTTTCAGATATGACAAGAAATCTGTTTCCATGATAACTGTAACGACCAGAACCATGTTGCGATCAGGGTACACACAAAAATGACAATGCACCTCTTGTATTTGTTCAATTCTTCTATACTTCTAGATTGACAGCCCTTATTCCAAGGCAGGTGAATAATACACCATACCTTTTAACAGTACTTCTGCCCTGTTTAACTACAAATAGGCCAAAAAAGTCCATACCCACACTGGTGAAGGGGGGCTCTTCAGCTATTGTCCACCATCTTCTGTCAGAATGCTGGTCCTCTATAGCGTCAGCACAACACACACTTAGACAGCACACTCTTGATCAAACTAATGGCCTTGACTATCCAGAATCTCTGCAAGTATCGATTTCCTGCCTAAGTCAGTTACTAAGTGTCCCATTGATTCATGTACATCTAGCAGGATCAACTTCGAAACTGGTGACTTAGATGGTAGTATGATGGGATGCTGTGCGTCATAGGGAAGGTCTGTCCTGTCTATACGACCACCAATACGCAAAGTACCATCAATCCTAATAGGGTCTAACTTATACAAACTGGATTTCTTAGACAATCTTCCATCAACTCCAATAAGAATCTACGCTGCTCAAACTGGCAGATTGCTATTTCAGCTTTCGCTAAATTATTCACTCCAGGGACTGCCAAATGTGATCTAACATCCTTCATTGCTTCCATTTTGAGCTTCTGCATCCAAGCATCTACAATGAGAGCTACTTGGTGAGAATCAGGTTCTATCTGGGATACTTTCTGTCTTTGTGTGTTCCGTCTTGCTAACCATAATCTGAGATGTCTTTTGGCTATCAAAAGCCAAGCTATGAACTTCTTAAGCTTGAACCAACTTGTGACATAAGCATCTCAGTCAGATTACTTGAGTCGGATGCTATTGTATTAACATATATTTTCACCTCAACATCACCCACAAGTAGTGACCTTCTTTCGGGCCATTCTGATTCTGTTCGTTGAAAATCATGACATTTTACTCCACAGGTTAAATAATTACGGTATTCGAGGAGATGTCAACGCTTGGTTCCAGAATTATCAAATAGATCTAAGTATGTTCATTTTGAGAAATTTAGTTCCTCTCATAAACATATATCTTGTGGTGTCCCCCAAGGATCAAGCCTGGGTCCCTTACTTTTTCTAGTCTATGTCTAGCATATAATACACACAGAATGTATTGTTGATGAATATTTGAACAACGAAAGGGAAACTCTATATGATCTATCATATTATCAGGGTTTTGGGGTGGGCTCTTCATAAGCCCTGAGCGTCTGCTTTCCTGTATCATTATTTTATATACCGGGGCTCCATTTAAAGTTCATGCTTCCGTCTAACACACCCATTAGCAATTGAGACTTGATAAGCCATGATCCATTTATTCACGATCCATTGTTAATGAATACCAATGATCCATTTCTGATATTCACATTTCCATTTTCAATAACATCACAAGTAACTTTTCGACTACATTCACCCAGATTCAAACAAAAACTGATTTAAATTTTGAAAAGGGTTGCCAGCTCTAAGCTGGGTTAAAGGTTACATGGATTATGAAACAGCCAATGAGAAATATTCAGGTCCCTCGCCAAATCCGAACAACAAAGCTAAGCCAATGACATTCGAATCTGGCATGGAACTCATGAGTTTTCAATTTCAGTTTTAAATATTTCCAAACCGTTACAACATTTTAAACGTACCAAAGTCTGAACAGCAATTAATGATTTCTTTCTAAATATTCCCAAACCGTTACAACATTTTAAATGTACCCGAGTTTGAACAGCAATTAATCATTTCTCTCTCTCAAAGCACATTAGTGTATAAAACAAAGAAAAATTACAATCCATATACATAGCTATATTAATATAACAAACTTCAGTTGTTCAAACTCTGATAATATCTACACTGGTTTACTCATGAAGATGTCAGCAAGCAAACACCTGTGATTTTTTTATGTCGTTTCTGACACCGCCTTTATACACAGTGTAATGTCAATCATCTTAATGCTTTATTAAACCGAGATTCCATGGATGCGGTCATCAGACCTAAACATAAATCTAGTATTTTTGCAAATAAGTATACACTATTAAATGGAATTCTACTGATTAGAATTGGTAATGATTGCATTGAATCATCTATTAAGTTTCTCGGAATCTCAGTAGATGAACATCTCCCATGACAGAAACATTTATCTCAAGTAAACAGAAAAATAGCTTGAGTTAAGTTAAACATATACTATCTCATGCTACATTAAGGAATCTCTACTTCGCCCTAATTCACCGTTATCTTTCTTATGAGATACTGATATGGGGAAATGACAAACAAACTATACTCAGGAGAAGAAAAATACTCCACAAATGGACAATCCGCTCACAAATAAAGCTGCTTTTAACAGCCATACTGACCCTTTATATCAATTGTTGCAAATATTGAAACTAGATGATTTATGTCACTTGTCAGTACATATCCTCTTTGTTCATGTTTGATTACGCAAACAACAGTTTACCCATTTCTTTCGATATTTGTTCCATTAAATAAAGATGCTCAAACTAACTATGAGATGCATCAATCTAATCTAAATTCAACGATCTCTGTCACGTTTCTCCAGTAACCTTCCATTATATACATTACCCCAACTATGAAACAAATGGTGAAACCTAGCTTCTTCAGGGGTTACCTTCCAGAGCCAATTCAAGACTTGTTAAATTATCACGTGTACTTTCCTACTGAAGTTAAACAATGTCTAAATTAATGATGTCCCGATTGTCACCGTGAATTATTACTTATGGCTGAATCTATTATGTTGTTATGTTGCCCTGTACTTTGACTAATCCACTTATTATCATTATAAACTTATAAAGTACAGAGAAATCCTTGGGTATGTACCTCTAACACAGACAAATCATGTTTATTAAATTTGTATGATTATATCTATTCAGGCCAATAGGAAGACAGCCTAGCCTATATTGGTCCCTGAATTTCCCGATCAATTGTTACCTTTGAGAAATTTTATATCATCTATGACTTGTATGAGCAAAATTTTGTAAATGGAAATAAACTACCTAGAACCTGTAAGTTCATTCAATATGAACCCTAACACAGAGGTTTACAGAAGTCCTCTAATCAATACTTTAAATCCTCTACAGCAAAATGGCTAACTGCACAAACACTAATTTTCAGCTTTACCAGCAGTTCATAAATGGCAACAGTTTCACTGATCTCTTTATGGTAAATTGTGAATCACTTTAATAATTGCTCTGTTTTATGCCATATTTAGTTGATATAGGAGTTTAACATTGACCAACAAAAATTTTTGTCATTTCTCACTCACATTATCATGAAAACAACATCTAAAAGAACACATTTATAAAAATTAATATCTTACCTACACTTATAAAATTGGTTTATGGATAAAAAATATATTTTTGTTGTTGTTCTAGGGTTTAACTAGGGATGTCGTTACATCGTGAGTATTATTTGACAAGTGCTTTTAAATGGGCGTAATGAAAATGATGCGTGAAATGAAAGTCGTTTTTGTTTTGCTTGCCTTAATATTTCAAGTAATAACTATAAATTAAACAAATAAACAGAATGCTCTATCCTCTAATCTAATTTGTTTTGAAATCGGGTATATAATTGTTAAATGACGTTACATCAAAAACTGGCCAGAAATGAAGCGCAAACGATTTTTGACAAAATTTGTCACCGTAATATGATTTACATGCATATAATATGTATATATATCTACATTCTAATCATAAAACATATTGTATTGTGGTTAATTTCTTTATAAAATATATAACAGCACAACATCTGAACTTTTTCTTTGTATGTCAATTTTAATTGTTTTTTATGTCTGTGGATTAAAAATATATGCATTGGACCATGTCAAGTTATATGTTTACTTATTAGTCTGTTCAAGACCTATCTAATGAAACAAAAATGGATGTTCTACGACTAATTTGAAAATTTCTCACTTTGGACCGCCCTGAAATAAACAGTCTAAATTTGCTGATTGGTGTTTGGGCCAATTTTTCAGCTTTTTCTCTCAAAAATATGATAATTTGATACATATTTATTTATTTTAATGTGTTATATATAAATATTACATTACACAAATGGTCAGTAATACAATTATTTGGTGAGTTATGATGTTGATAAACCTTCCCCTCTGGCAATGGTACATTTGTAGAATTTGACTTTTGTGACCTGTCACATAAGTGGCGATATTTGGGGCATATTTTAGCCAATTAATCAATAATGATAAAAGATAGCCCCATTAAACTATATATTTCCTCCTTAGTTATGACAAGACCTATCCAATGACCATTCTGAAAAAATTACCACCTTCCCTAGCTTACCAACACATTAAAATATGATCAGATGATTAAATTACATCAACACAAAGATCAGTTAATCAATTAAAGTCACATTTTATTATGTCAACTTAAACATCAGTACTCCAAATATTTATCTCAAATAAAATAAAACGAAATCATCATCATTTGTAAAATATTTGCATGCGCAGACTGAAATAATCGTCCACCATCACCGTAGACGTAGTGATCACGATGACGAATGAAGACAGACAGACGTAGATCTAATAAGTACTATTTATAGTTATATCGATTATTTAACAGACAAAACACGATAGTAAACTTACAGGTGTCCGAAATCTAACAACCTCTTCAGTTCTCTATCCAACGAAGCCATGTTTAAGTAAAACTTATACGTTGGAGTCAAGGTATTACGTTTTTACGTGTGTCTTTCTGCATACAATATGTCTACTTCCGCCCTGAAGAAATAAATATGCCGCTTATAACAAAACGAGAACTTTGCTGACCAAAATACGGCCGCATACAGCATTAATAACGTTTGTTTTGATTGATTGATTTAGTACAAAGAAACTCAGGCTTAATATATATATATATATATATATATATATATATATATATAAAATCAAAGTTTTATTTCTGTGTTTTTATTCAAAGTGTGTGGCTTGAATCCGGAAATCATAACGTTGATTCAATGTGTAACTCATGCTTCCTCCTTTTGGCTTTTCAACATTCTATATGCGTTTGCTTTCATTAAAATTATGTATTATGAATGTTGAAATAAACAATTCGAATAAAAAAAATACGTAGATACAACGCGAAAATTCTTAGTTGGATTAAACTTTAAAATAGAACATACTTTAAATTTGTGTAACAATTAACATCAATCATTGCCTGTCAAGCAATCAAGATGGGTTTCACGTCATTTGGTCCTATTTGAAAGTTGATTTTATTAATAATTTTCATATTGAATCCACGTTGTAATTTCCATCATAAAGACTCCGGACATTTGAATTTTCAAAATTGTTTTCATTCGCTTCTAATTACAGGCATAGCATCCCAGCCGGCACGTACACGTAGATACGTAGATAACACGTTTTGTAATTTCGTTACGTATCGCGACGTATTTTGTACGTGTATATTACGGGTCGATAGCGACGTGTCATTGTGCTTATCACAGGTAATTTTCAACATGTACATTCTACGTAAATACTACGTGTGCACTTAGCATCTTCACGTTATGATGATCATCATGGTCGTTCAAACACAAAATATTTCCTATGATGCACCGAAGCCAGCAAGTGACGACATTTTCTCCAGCTTTGTTGATGACTTTAAAGGGATACTAAAACTTCATTTCAAATTTTCAGGACTTAATACACCTATACTCAAAAGCAGGTAAACAAGTGTGAGCAAAGAATTATTCCAGAACTAAACGGCATTATCTTGTTCAAATTACGTCGTGAATGACATACAACCATATCAGTTTAAGCCAGAAGGAACCTGACAAGAAGAAGATGATTAAAAATGGCTCAGACATTAACGCTCACGGGAAACAATAATCCGGGTCAGTCTATAGAGAGCGCCGATGTGACGTCAGTGCATTTTAGTTTCTCCTTCCCGCCTTTGAATCTGGCTTCCGGTGCAGCCGTAATGGCGGTCCTTCAGTAATTTGGATTATTTCCCTATATCTATGATATCAGGTATATTTCGTGATTATTATTGTGGAATTTTTGGTTACTGTTCTAAACATAACATATTTAAAAAATATTTTCTGAGTGTGGCCTGTCCCTTTAATTTAGTGGTTTCATCGAACCGCGCTGACAAATCCATAAGATGTTGACGAAATTAAGGTGGTAATTAAATGAATATATATATATATATATATATATATATATATATGAGGGGGTATCCAGACAAAATCAGTGAATAAAACCCCCTGAGCCGAGGACAAAACAAATATTAAAAGCTATTCCTTCAAAATCAAGTCCAAGTAGATCTAACAATTCAAATTGCGAAAAAAAATGTTCCTTTGCCAGTATCTAGTCATATCCTTTTTTTTGTAATCGTTACAGGCTAATATAATCAAACTGTATACTTGGTTATTAACTACATTTATGAGTGTCGATTCAAATATCAGGACTATCATTATAGACTAGCTATAGAGTGAAAGAGTGTGACATAAACTTTAATTTAAAGTAACAACAATACAATGGCGCCCTCTGAACGATTCTGACACTTGTGTAAAAAATTAACACCCCGACTGGATGATTTTCACCTGAACTAGAGCCTTGTGATGTCTACCAGCCTTTTAAAGTTGAATAAAGCCTAATATCGAAGGTTACAACAATTTATTCAACTTAATAAACATAGATACTCAACATGGACACTCTTCTGAAACCAGCACGTCTTGACCTGGATCCGAACTCTCCCTCGGCTGCCAAAGAATGGAAGCATTGGCACAGGACCTTCAAAAATGTTATCGATGAATGTGGTGAGCATGCTCCAAACAAGTTCAGAACTCTCATCAACTTTGTGTCACACCATGTGTACGACTATATCGAAGAATGTGCTGACTATGATGCTACAATAGAGGCTCTAACGCACTTGTGCATCAAAACTCAAAATTAAATATTTGCTCGTCACCTACTCGCAACCAGAAGACAAAAACCGGATGAAACTCTCACTGAACTCTTCGATGGACTGCAATCTCAAAAATTTTACTGCTGAACAATTCCTTCATCCACCGAATAGCATCTCCACCAATTTGGCAATGTCTTCTGGAGAACACTCAACTTGACCTCAAAACTGCCTTTGATCAAGCAAACTTCTTAGATTTGGCGCAGAAAAACTCTGAAGCAAACGCCATGTCTAGCATTCCTGTAACTGCAGCGGTGCTAAGTTCTCCAACAGATCAGCATGCTGAAGATCATATACAGAGTGATCATTCTCTTGCTGCGAAATATACGCCTAAGAAGAAATGCTATTTCTGCGGTGATTCCATTCACAATAGGCGAAATTGTCCAGCACGTGATTCCGTATATAGCAATTGTGGAAAGGGGGACATTTTGGAAAGGTATGCATGTCTAAAGCCAATGCAAGTACAACAGCTGCAATATTCTCACCTACCATTTGCTCCATCACAGCTGCATGTCCAAAAGGTCTGTCACAGTCTTCTGTGAATGTCTCCGTCTATGGAACTATACGGTCAGCACTTATTGACCTCGGAAGCTCTGATAGCTCCATAAGTCAAACAGGGGCAGAAAAACTGAAACTGAAGATTCACCCGTCGACACAAGATATTTCTATGGCTCTCACTTCTCTGAAGACACACGTCATTGGCCACTGATTTGTAGGCATCAACCTCTTGACATCGTCTCTTGAAAGTTTTAAATCTCTTCTAAAAACACACCTATTTAAGGTCGCTTTCACAGATAAATAATTAGTATCTTTTAAATAATTACAGGGTTTTTACAGACATATTATTTAGAGTATTATTATATTACATATTATTTGTACAGCGCCTTTGAATGGCTCCTGCTAATAAGGGCGCTTTAATAAATAAACAATATTATTATTATTATCATCCTCGGCCATGACTTCCCAAAAGAACACAAGAGGGTCACCATTGAATTTGGAGGAAGTAAACCCGAGTTGATTATTCCAAATTCAGCACCAATCTGTGCCGTCACTGCAGCTACAATCGACGAGCCGTCTCTATTCTTAAATCTACTTCCTGATTGCAAGCCTATTACAAGCAAATCAAGGCGTTTTATACGACCAGGATTTTATACACCAAGAAGTTACCAAGCTTCTCTCCCAGGATATCATTCAGATTAATTCATTGCCTTGGCGTGCACAAGTGGTTGTGGGAAAAGACCCATTGAATCGGCACAAAAAGAGACATTGTATAGACTATTCTCAGACCATCAATCAATACACAGACCTTGATGCTTACCCTCTTCCTCGAATCGACGATATGGTAAACAATCTGGCAGTCTACAAAGTTTACTCAACAAGTTTACCTCAAAAGTGCTTACCACCAGGTGCCAATAAAAGAATCTTATCGCAAGTATACATGTTTTGAAGCCAATGGGGGACTCTACCAGTTCTGTCGTATACCTTTTGGCATGACCAACGGAGTTGTTGTGTTCCAGAGAGCAACGGACAAGATGGTTGATGAGGGAGGTCTCCAAGACACCTTTCCATATCTGGACAACATTACAGTAGCAGGTCGTAACCAACAGGAACATGATGACAATGTGACGAAATTCCATGAAGCAATTAACCAGGGAAATCTGATCCTGAATGGAATCCAAGGCATCCATTAACATCCTTGGTTACTGTGTAGGTGATGGTATCATCAAACCAGATCAGAAACGACTTCGCCCTCTCCAGGAATATCCTCCTCCAACAAACATTGGCTCTCTCTGTAGAGTGGTTGGCATGTTTGCTTACTATGCGAAGTGGATACCAAAATTCTCTGACAAGATACAGCCTCTTGTGAATGCTACATCCTTCCCACTGGATAAATCTGCTCTATCTGCCTTTGAGTTACTCAAGAAGGAACTCGAGAGAGCTACACCCCACTCCATAGATGAAAGACACCATTTGTTGTCGAATGTGATGCATCAGAGGTTTGTGTCTCTGCAACACTAAACCAATGCGGACGACCTATAAGGTAGTGAACTCCATTATCCATCAGTTGAAAAGGAAGCAACAGCTACCATAGAAGCAGTTCGTAAATAGCGCCATTTCCTTGCTGGTCGTCATTTTACACTAGTGACGGATCAACGTTCAGTGGCCTTCATGATTGACAACAGGAAAAGTTCTAAAATCAAGAACAACAAGATTCAAACTTGGCGACTTGAACTGGCTTCATTCAGCTACACTGTGAAGTATCGACCAGGGAAGGACAATGTGACACCGGACTCGTTCACACGTGCTTTCATTGCTTCCACGTCAACATCAAACCTCACCGAAATCCACAACTGATTGGGTCATCCGTGTGTAACTCGAATATTGCGCTGTGTGAGATAAAAGAACATGCCATTTTCAACAGAAGACGTCAAGAAAACATGCTCCAGATGCAGAATCTGTGCTGAGCTAAAACCACAGTTCTATCACCCAACTCCCGGAACCCTGATAAAGGCTACGCAGCCATGTTTTCTTTTTGCATTTCCATGCCCAAACATGCACTCATCAACAGTGATAAAGTGCCTCGATCAAATATTTACTCTGTTCAGCATGCCTAGCTACATTCACTCTGTCCTTCTCTCTCTCAGGTCCAAGAATTTGTCTCACTCCGAATGGGAAGTTGTACTTTCAGATGCTCTGCATTCAATCTGATCGCTCCCCTCAACATCAACAAACACAACACCACATGAACGATTCTTTGGCTTCCAGCGTCACTCATCCTATGGCACATTGATGCCCTCATGACTGCATTCCCCAGGACCGGCCCTGCACCGGAGATTTGTCCGAAAAAGTAAAAATTACCCTCTTGTGGACCAGTTAGAGCTACAAGATGTCAATCCGACTTATGTAAATGTTCGGTACCATGATGCTCGTGAATCCAGAGTTTCTCTTCGTGATCTTGCTCCCTGCCCATATGTTCCAATGGATGTTGAACAGTATTCACAAGTAGCCAACCCTTGCACCTGATGCTCGTCCAGATCCTGAACCATACTCACCGACTCCAATACTGGCACGTTCTATTCGTGAAGTCAAACCACCATCTCGCTATGTTTGGTGATGACTTGTATCGTCATGGATTAAAGACAATTACATAAATTTGGGATCATATTAAATTTAGATTAAAAGTTTTCAGTGACAATTCTTCTAGGAAGGAAGAATGACATACACTTTAATTTAAAGTAACAACAATACAATGGCGCCTTCTGTACGGTTCTGACAGTTGTGTAAAATTAACACTCCCCACTGGATGATCTACATCTTAACTAGAGCCTTGTGATGTCTACCAGCCTTTTTAAGTTGAATAAAGCCTAATATTGAAGGTCACAACAGAGTGTATGCATACCATAATGATAATGAAACATCCTCTGATCATTGATGAGAAAGAACAACTACCCTGGTTATATCACAGGTGAGTAATTATGTATTTGTTTATAAGAGGAAAAGTTCTGTTAAATTATAAATACTTGTATATGAGGAGAATTCTTGACTTAGTGAATTATCATATCTGTTCAGTATCATCTTGTGAAACAGGAGGAGAGGAAAGGAAAAGGTGCACCTGCTAGCGGGTGAGAGGAGTCCAAATTTCCTTGTTCAAAACATAATGTTATGTGTGATAGTAACACACACACACAACACACACACACACACACACAACACACACACACACACACACACACACACACACACACACACACACACACACACACACACACACACACACACACACACACACACACACACACACACACACACACACACACACACACACACACAAACAAACACACACACACATATATATATATATATAATGCGATTTGTTCCTAATTAATAAATAAATTTATAAATCTACAGCCAAAACTATGCAATTTGTGTGCACTACATAGTTAATTTTACTACTGCTGTTTTCTTTTGTAAATGTGTTTGAATGCAATATTTATGATTATGTATTCCTTTGTTAAAATGAAATGATGTCTCGTTATCAACCTCAGGTAATGGTACCAACAGTTATATGTAGCTGGAATGTAGTTGTGCATGTCACATAAAACATTAACCTTGACATTTAACTGATCTTTACTCAAAATTGCCTTTCAACATATTTGGCTTGATTGGTGCCACTTGGTACTCACCGTGTCTCAAAGAAACGTTTGTGTTATACCTTAGATAATTGTACCAAGTTAGATAGAATGTGCAGTTAAGTTAAATTGGGAACCACTTATTTAACTGACCTCTACCGAAGGTCGCAAAATACTTAGTTAGGGGAAATGGAGCTATCGTATCAGAAGACATCTTGTTTTCATTTGTTTTAGATGTATAATCAGTTTATTAAAATGTATGTACATTTATTGTGACATGTAAAACATATCTTGTCAATCTCTGGTGCTACTGATGTTAAAGGTTTCCACAATGTTTCTGATTTTGTAGATATATTGTGAAATACCAAAACCTATCTGGCCAACTTCCTGAGTATATTTGTATATAACTGATATCTATGTTTATATCTTGTGTAGCTATATTATTAGTTAAATTCTCCATCCTTTCAATTTAGACAGGTGCTATACCTTCAATATGTTATGTAGATTAGATTCAGTGTGACTTAAGTTTCATCTTAACACTGTTTATAATAAGATTTAAAAGTGTTATTTTTACTAAATAAATAAATTGTGATTTATTGTGATATTTTTTAATTATTGCACGAAAGATAGTACGACGTGGATTCAATGTAAATTTTACCACGTGAATTTTCCGTGGAAATCAGTAAGTAATCTGTACGTAGTTTTCACGTGGAAATTTGTACGTAGATTTCTCGTAGAAATAAGTACGTAGATTCAACTAACATAGTCCACCCAAAAACATGTAATTTCTACATGTATGAGTTTCATAGAATTCTCGTGTATACTACTTAGTCTGCCTGTTTGGATACTATATATTGTTAAAAAATATCCGCGTTTTACCCCTTAGCGACGACACCCGTGTATCATAGCACTCTCGTGAAATATGTGACACCAGTGTACGAAATGAGTTATCGTTAAAACCCATGACGTCACTACAGCCAAACATAACCACGTGGTAAACGGCGCCATTCCTTATTATGTTCTGGAAATGAGTCTGTTTACAGCGTGAACTAATGTGATATCAGTGATTGTGTGTGTGTGTGTGTGTGTGTGAGCGCGCGTGTGTATTATGACCGGTATATTTAGCTATATAAGAATTTCTAGAATCATTGTTAAATATGGTTTAGTGTTGACGTACGTGTTGTGTACGGGTGCTGCAATATATGAATATATGTCCAACGAACACAATTAAGACAAATGGCTACCTACCAGCACATTATAGGGGTAGCATGGCATTACCAGTTCTCGACAATCTAAACAGAAATCGGGATTAATTTGTTTTTATTCATAGATTCATTGTGTGTTATTTATTAGCCTATTTCTGCACCCACACCGACAAAATTTAGCGCACCAAATCTGATTAAACAAACATGACAACTGAGGATACTCCGTCACCTGTTCTCGGGTTATTTTTAGAAGTGACGTTTTCAGAGTCTCATTGTCGAAATATCAGTATAGTAGAACACACGAACAATTGTCAATTGTGTTATATTTAAATTGTGACGAATTCGCTAATTGTAGTTTATATTTATGATGTCTAGGTACAATATTATATCTTGTAATAGACGATATGATATTTAATCCCATTAATAGGCAAAACGTCAACATCCACACATGTTCATATCATCTATCGTCCATTTCCGAAGGGATGATGATCTATTTGGATCATGTAGCTGAATAAAAGAGGGAAATGTATCAGAAAAAATAACAAATGAAGGATTGAAAAAGCAACAACACCAATATTTTAATTATTAGTGTGAACCAAAGAAAACTCAAAACCTGGTTTTCAAAATAAGTTGTATGTCTACACTTGAGCTTCGGTAGTTTACAAAAATCCTGGAAGTTAGTTATTATTTATCATTGCTATTTTTAGTAACCTCGTCTCGAGTGATTTACCAGTTACGTCTGGCGAGGGCTATTCATATTTTCATCTCTACCATTAAACTTGGAAAGTACTAAATGATGTTATAATGTATTTACGGTAGAAAATTATTTTCATGAGTAGCAACAGCAACAGCAGACCAAGTAAATAAAAGGGAAATTTCCTTTCAAAACGCCTTAGTATCGCGATAATTAGCATAAAACGACTTGTATCGACAACACATGATGTACTAGAACAGGTGACGGCACTATATATATGTAGTGAACAAGATGCAAAATGCAATACGTCAACATGACAAGTACCACCTTATATGCTGCAATGAGACCAGTTGTTCGGAGGTGCACAGGGTTTATCTAGAGAAACAGGCTGAACTAAATATCGAAGTCATCCATATGCTGGTTAAAAAAAAAACAAGTCACGACTGCCGAACAAATTTACTAGATGGCAGAAGTGCATACTTTTTTTGCAGCTGCTGAGACATGACTAAATACGGTCATTATTTTACCGTGACAATTTTTTTGGACGAGTCGTAATAGTTTGTAAAAGCATTATTCTGACAGAAGCAAGCTAGTTCTACAATAAAAAGCATTTAAATCTATGTCAATATTTCGACACGGAATCTACTTACTTTCAATAAAACAGAAATTAATTCAGAAAATATTTATTTATAATTTGTTTTATAAAATGAAAATATGACACAACTCTTTAATTTTACACACTTTTTGACAAAAAGGAAATAGTTCGTGTTGATTACTTATTATAGTTAAGTATGAAATAAAAAACCCAGAAAAGTGATTCTTTACTTAACAAGAACATGTACCTGACAAAATAAGTGAGGAATATCTAGATAAATGTGCAAATTTACAGGATAAGAATGTGTTAAAAAAACGTTGGTATTTAGAATATGGAACTTCCCTAATATTGTTATGTAAAATAAAGCACATTAAAGTCCCAACCATTACCATTAAGTCATTGTGTGTATTATTTTCACCAAAAGGTATTTAATTAACTTACGAACAAACAAACAAAATATGTATAATTTCTGCATGCAATGAAATAAATACTAATTTGATCATAATGGCAAAATAAGTAAAATAAAATCTGTAGCTATAAAATACATAATATGAAACTAAATCTAAGTATAATATATATATATATATATATATATATATATATATATATATATATATATATATATATATATATATATACAGTCAGAATCCATTAATCCGACAAGGTTTATCGATAATATGACGGCTAAACCCGAATGTCGGAATATCGAGTTCGTGACATACAGGTAGTCTGTACCACATTTTTAGATCGTAAAGACATGCCGTTGTATGCAACAAAAATAATACGCAACATCCATTGGAACCACAATAATACTTATAATCTCGTGGTGTATTTATTTATTTATGACAATAAATGACCAGAATAAAAAAAATCTGACATAAATATCTGTTTAGCGACGGCGTTTTCTCACTGGACTGTTATTATTTCGACAGCCATATAAGTGAATCTGATAGCAAATATTTGTTTGTTGAAGTTTGGGGTAGAGACTCCTGGCTGTCGCCTATTGGGCACAGGCATGAATAGCAAGTAACTTTTACCTCCGTATTTAAACCAATATGCAATAATAGTGCGCAATGGTACGGAATGGCATTGAAACCATTGATTATTTTGATGTATGTTAATTACAGACATTATAAAGTAATACTCGTGTCACTCTATCCATCAGATTAACTCGTGATCTGCTCATTGGAAATATCGCACATTTTGTGTTTGTAATTAGCCGTGAACGATTGTGATTGGCTATGAGATAGCCACAGGCAATGGAAGCATCGTGTGTCAGTGTGTATGGTCAAGGACGGTTGTAATTAGTTACGATATAGCAATTGTTGCGTGTTGGCGGTTAATTAACCATTACTGACAACATGTTGGTGTGTCTTGCATGACTGAACCAGCGGAAATATTTGGCAACATTTTCATGTTGTCGGATTATCAAGGTCATTTTACATTGAAATATTACATTCTCATTGTATCTGATATTGTAAAAGGTATGAATCTTTATACTCTTGTTATTACATAAACTTGGCTTTCTGGTAATAATTCAGATCAATCAATTGTTGGTGAGGTGACTCCTGCTCGATATCCATTCCATCATGTAGTTTGAAGGCTCTGAAAAGGTCGGTGAATTAGTATTCTATTTTGACATTTTTTGGTCTAATACTCATTTCCACTTTCAGATGAAGTCTTTTGAAAATGATTAACTTGGGGATAAGTGATCATGGAGCTGTAATTACATACAACTAAGAAAAATGGTGTGAAAACTCGATTTATTCAAAGAATTTTTCGGAACTTGTTGATTCTCTAGTTACCAACAATGATCGGTTGATCTTATTGGAATTCCCAGAGGATTGCTGATACCAAACGACTGGCTGACGTTCTCAATTCAGCCCACCTAAAGCAACTAGTATAAGAATGCACACATAAACATGGTAACATTAGGGGTATGCCGGAGTCTTCCATACCGTCTGATTATGATTAAGATTGATTTATCTTTACAGAAGCAATCTGTTATTTATACAGGAAATACAAGTCACACAAAGGTTGCTGTGGTGTATGGGGCTATTGAAGCTCGACAATTTAATCGTCTGCATGATCCAGGGTCGGGAGTTTTATCCGTAATTGTATCATTATATAATACGTCCTTAGAAAAGTAGTGTCTTACCTGGCGTTCGGGTGTGTTGTGTCATGGGGTCTTCATCGTTAATGAATCTTGTGTGTACATCAGGCATGTGGTAATCGTAATCGATTGTAATCGATTACACGATCTCAAGTAATCCGTGACCAGGTGGCATTAACGAGCCAACCATGATCAACTTTACGTTGGCTAAACAACCGCAGACATTGATAACGCATGCTGTGATTGGCCCACGCATTCGACATGCGCAGTTGGTTTCAGTCTTTTAGCAAACTTCCGGACGGTGATCTGGGGAAAATGACACGTAAATTAAAATGTCAAGAAATGACGAATAAACAAGCGTTTTCGATATGCTTCAGGTTACTTGTCCTATCGGACAAGTACTTGGGACGATCTACTTGGGATAAAACCCCGCCGAATTCCATACAATCTGGAAAAGAAGGTAAAGCAGGAAGAACGACGGTTAATAGAACTTGTTGTCATCGAAGAGGTACCAGACAACATACCAACAACATGGTGCACCACACCCAGTGGTGACGCCAAAGCCGCACAATCCCGATGCTATTCGTTACTGCTCTAACATGACAGTTCCAAACACCGTAATCAAGAGGCCGATCACAGTATAGATCACGAATAGAATGTTTGGCTGCCAGCTGCTATTGGCACAGAATATGTTTTCCACCTCCAGCTACTGTTTGCATGTTTTCAGGACAAGAAATATTATTTATATATAAGGTACAGCCCAAAATATGTTTTGTTTACAATGTAACGCAATAACATCCAAAAAAAGAAAATGCAACAAAATGGCGAGATTGTCTCTCCATGTTATAGTGATAACTTGATTAAACCTTAGCCGTAGCAAGTACAGTTTCGTATTAACATAGACCATATAACAATGTTCAGTGAATGTACTGAAACTATTAACTATGTTATCTGAATTATTTGAGAATAATAATGTTATTGTTGAATACTGAATACTATTTGAATCAATATTGCACACCATATGAAGGCAACCCCCCCCACACAAACACATCCACAGAATGATCCTATCGCTAAATGTCAATGCTATTATTGTAGTTTTTTAGTCACCGATGACAAGTACAGTCAATGCGGTGATGTTTACAAGTTCATCATCATTATTATCATCATAATCACCATCATCATCATCATCATCATCATCATCATATAATTTATTTATTTTTCTCTTCCCCACCTCATCTATTTATTGCGCCAGTGAGTAATATAATTAGAAAACTCTTCATATGTAATAAATCGATATGGAAACCAAATATCACAATATTGATTTCATATTGTCTGATATTGCGTAAACCCAGTTGATTACATCTGCTTTACAATTACTATATATTTTATGTCTCTATTATATAGAATTCAAGTTGGAAATGAGAATGATAGTCCATTGTGGTCAATTATAACCCTCAACAACAATAAGTGTAACATAATTATATTTTGGGTTTAAGTAAGTGTACTCACGGGGAGTGTTTTTCATGTTCAAATTACCTATTTTACCTATTTTTATGGGTAGGCATATTGATTTTGGATTTTCCACAAGTGGGTTATACTGAAAAATGAATTTTAAATGTGTTTCAAATAAACATTCCATGATGCTGTATATAATGTCGTCGAAGAAACACTTTTGACAATTTGTCGTGTAGTGAGGAAATCCTTGATTTCAGACCTCGGAAATATAATGTTTCGGTTTACAGTTCAATAAAGTTGGCATATCTTCAGCGATCAGTGAAGTGGAAGCCCTTCAGAAAATGGACCGACCGAAGAGTGTGAGTGAAGTCCGATCTCTTCTAGGTATAACTCAGTACTCAGCGCAGTTTATACTAGTGGGGCGTCATGGCTAACCTATTGTTCATTTTGTGATACAAGCACCAAATTTGGTACACACATAGCTTAATATATTTAGAAAAAATATGGATATTGGGCCATTGCAAATGGGCACCATAATTACCATGATAGCCATTTTTGAAAATGGCTGCCAGCGGGTATTGGCATAGAACATGTTTGCCACCTCCAGCTACTGTTTGCATGTTTTCAGAACAACAAATATTATTTACATACAACGTACAGTGAAAATAGGTTTTGTTTACAATGTAAAACGCAATAATGAAAAAAAGAAAATGCAACAAAATGGCGAGATTGTCTCTCCATGTTATAGTGATAACTTGATTAAACCTTAGTCGTAGCAAGTACAGTTACGTATTACTATAGACCATATAACAATGTTCAGTAAATGTACTGAAACTATTAACTATGCTATTTGAGTTATTTGAGGATACTAATGTTATTGTTGAATACTGAATACTATTTGAATCCTACTATTCACACATCTTGATCATGTGACACATTGATAACTTCCCATTGATCATGTAGTGTCACTTTAATGTTTGAGTAATGTTAGACATTGGCTGATAGTCCGTTTTAATCGTATTTTGTTTATATCTTCTTAGTGTTAGTTCTACCTTATTTGGGAAGTTATACTGGCATAGAACTTATTACGTTTGGTGATAGTCCTGCTGGTGTTTGAAACTATCGTAGAGTTTTGGCCCGTTAACGATTTGATTAATGTTAGGGAGAATTAGTGATCACCCATTTGTGCCGCTTAACGGTTTGTGGCCGACCAATTGTGGGATCGAATGGGTGTGAAACCATAGTTCACCGGTTGAGAGATGTGCGAAAGAAATCGGTGGTCCCCCGTTCCGTGCATCTTGGCGATTTATGGCCGGTCGGTTGTTGGGATCGCACGGGTGTAGATGTCGTAGCAGCGGGGTTTGGGTTGGTTTGTACTGTATTAATATTTTCGTGGTGTGGGTTGAATGTGTGAAAGCTTTGTTAGTGAATGTTTGTAATGGTACAATCAAGTCAGCGGAGATTGGATCAAGGGACATGCGAGTATCCACTAGACAACACGCTGATTGTGCTGGGGGGGGGGGGATAATTCCCCTTTATATACCGTTTGTATGTGTTGGAGGAGATTTAGTGGGGGATTGTTCTCGATTCAGCCAAGTCAGCGGTGATTGGACCAGGTGACCATGTGGGGGTCTACCGGACAACAACGCTGACGGTGCTGAGGGACAATTATTTTTATATATTATATATATATATATATATATATATATATATATAGATTTTTGTAGATTTTTTGGAGGGGTGTGGAGTGGAGAGTTTCGAGTAGTGTATAGTTTTTGTACAGTTTCGGGTAGAATTTGTAGTGAGTAGAATATATAGGAATAAAGTAGATTCGAGACCACATGAGTTCGGAGTTTTGAAAGAGAGAGCTTAGCTAATGCCGAGATCCGGGACCACCGAGCCCGCCGCGTCCCGGATCTCGGAATTTTCATCATGAGCTCGAGATCTGTAGCGAAGAATGTTACCAATTAAACTACGGAATCACCGCGATTCAAAATGATAATAATGGCTTTATTCGAATTCAATTCATTGCTAAGCCAACTCAATGAACTCTGTGTTCTCCATCCATCCATCCAAGTGAATGTGGAGAGCTTGTATAATAAATGTAACTGACAAGTTTCTATCTATTTTTAATCTTTTCTCAGCCGATAATGACCAATTTGACTTTAGTTTTTGTAATTTGGTTGGAATAACATAACAGTATATATTGCAGTCTTAATAGTAAGATCAGTTAGGGATACCCGGATAATAAATAGCTAGGCTCAAAGTTGACCAAACAAATGAACAAACAAACAAACAAACAAACAAAAAAAACGAAGCAAAGAACAATCACATACAGAACAATTCAAGACGGTTAGTTTACTTGATGTGATATTAAAGTAAATTCTTAAAGTAAAAATAAATGATAATAACTTTATTTATCTTGACTGTGTACTTCACCAAAGACCTTTTCTCTCAGAGTTATCTCTACTGCCTCTTTTGATCTGTTATATAATCGACAGTGGCTACTGGCATAAATGACCACTTAACAGTCATCTATTGTAAGACAACTTGTCAGACATAACTATTTTGATAACAAATATTTTATT
Organism: Paralvinella palmiformis; assembly: GCA_025642065.1. Taxonomy (NCBI): domain Eukaryota; kingdom Metazoa; phylum Annelida; class Polychaeta; order Terebellida; family Alvinellidae; genus Paralvinella; species Paralvinella palmiformis. The sequence goes on along the minus strand of JAODUP010000291.1, from coordinate 93,374 downwards.
ATGTTAATCCTAGCCGAGAGTGGTAGATCTCCCATATCCTTGTTTTCGGCGTATTTGTGTGTGTGAGTGTGTGTGTATATTAAAAACAAAACTTTACTGAGAACCATAAGAACACGGGATAACACCAGTTAGCAGTCAGTGCTGATGCGTGCGTGCGTGTGTGAGTGTGTGCGTGTGCCTGCGTGTGTGCGTGTGTGTGCGTGTGTGTGCCTGCGTGTGTGTGTGTTGACGTGTGTTGGCTCATACGCTGTATTAGTTGCATAAGAAGATTAATATAAATATCCCGTACTTCAATTAGTTTATAACAGGTCAGAAGGACATAGTAAGATCATGGATCCTTTGTAGAATTAATAAAATACATTGTTTGTTTGTTGGTTTGTTTGTTTGTTTAGGAAAACATATCAGAACGGGCTATTACTTAAACTAGTCATGTACCAGGTATAGGGCGATTAAAGGACCAAGGTAATCGATTACTATTACGATTACTTGAGAATACAATAATTACGATTATGATTAGGGTGTTCACCATTCGCTTTAATATTTACATGGAAACGACCATATCCTGATATTATGGTAAAAGAGTGTGAGGCAGTTAATTCATAAGCATCTTAATTATTTATCTTTTTTCAATATGTACTCTATCAGTTAGGATGTTTTAAATACAAATACCAATTTAAATAATAATAATAATAATAATAATAATAATAATAATAATGGCCTAAATGGTAGTTTTTAATATAGCTGGTAATCTCAATGAGGTAGACTCAGATCGTCAGTAAATTAATGCTTCCCACGGGGACTAATTTCAGTTAACTGGCTGGACGAAAAACTATCTTTATTATAGTGCCATGACCGGATGGGGGGAGGGCGCTCCTTTGGCGATGAGTAAAGAGTCCTACGCTCTATTCATGTGACAAAAGAGGCAGCATAAATAAATTTTGATAGGTTTATATAAACCACTGCAAGAAGAAAACTTTTCCAGACGTCTAGCTGTCATCTCAATGTAAACATATGGCAATTAATATTTATGTGATCCATATAATTTAACATTTACATTTACAGCCATCATCAGTCCCAAAAATATACAAATTTAGTCGGTAAGATAGATAACTCCATGATGAATAAATCATCTGATTTGAATGAAATGACTAACACAAAGAATGTGGACAACTTATCAGAAGATGCTGGTATTCATGATACTCACTCAGTGGAGTAACAACCCAATACCCTAGATTGTCTACAGCAGATCATCTAACATAACAGCAAGACATTCCTCTGTCAATCAATCACAACATATGACTTAGAAATTACTGGTTCCCCTTTGTCTACTGGACTACACGTACTTCGATGCTTAATGTTCCATATACAGGATGTCTTATATACCAATTGAACCAGCTGGCAAAGTGACAAGCCTGTACTTGCCATGCTGCGTCCTTTTATGATAAAACAAATGTTCCTGTGATATATAATCGCAAAGCATGTGAGAAGATGCTGAATCTACACGCACAGAACTCCAAACTGAGGGAAGTCCCTAAACACTTGTCGTCACTGCAGTGACTATGAAACTTCTGAAGTTATTCAAATTTTACACTCCATGAAGACGAATCATGAGTCTAGTTTTGGAGGCCATGATCGTCATGATCAGAAAAACGTAAAATCCTGGAGAAATGCAAACAAGAGAAATCACAGACAGAGATGGCAGAGTTGTCTGCTGCAGTAATGCTCCATGATAGTTATCTGATACTGATGACATCGAAGAAAGAGTGAAACCAATAGCAGGAATACAAAATGAGACTTATCCAAGAAGGAAACATAGACGAGTGCGTACAGGGAATAAAATTAGAATAAAATTGACTCCATCACAGTAGGCAGCATTCACCGAAACATTCGTTCAGGAAGCTGGTGGTGACACGTCAAACGTCTGTACGTCATATGCTCTGGCTGATAAAAGCAGAAGGAGAATAGGAAAACAGATAGCTGAACACTGCAAGGAGAAATGGAAAGTTCCACAGTTTTCGTCTCTCCACAAAGATAGAAAATTAGTGCCATCACCTAAATACAAAAGCGATGAGAGGTTGACTGCTGCTGTTTGAGATAGTACAGGTGAGAATATTCTTGGTGTGTCTACTTAAAAGTCTGGAACAGACAGAAATTCTGGTGACATCATTTCAAATCTTACATTTTATTTGTTACAAAATTGGAACTGTGAAGATTCAATCTGCAATATGGTGTTTGACACAACCGCTAACAAAACCTGCCATGTTTCTGTTTTATGTCTCCAGATTCAACAGAACCTACTACGTACATTTTTATGATATGGATTTCGACATCATATAAGTGAGGTCATCCTCATACACGTATTTGATGACTTGTGACAGTGATCAACCCTGCACCAATTACAATTACAAGCGTCATCCAATTCTTTGGAAACACAACTTCTAATAAATTAATGGTGGGCTGAAGACTTGCTAGTAGTGACATCTCAAGTTGACTAGAAACAGGATGATTACAGAGACATGTTATAGTTGTGTGCTCTATATCTTGACCAAACCTACCCAACAACCACATTTCAACGTCCTGGTTCCCTGCACAAGGCTAGATGGGTGGCCTAACTTATCTACTGCTTAAAAATCTTCCTGTTTAAGACCCAAATCCAGGAGCTTCCATCTGGGAAGATAAAAATCAAACATCAAACAGATAAACTGACAGAATTTGTCACTTTTGTGACACTGATATAGTCCACATTGTGGATTCAATGCTCCAGCAGTGTAGACGGACCATGGAATGATTTAATTATATACCAAAAGCTGGTAAAGTATCAGTAAATCAATGAAACAATCACTAGAAGTGCAATGAAAGCATTAAAAGACATCTTTGATATCTAAGTGCAGAGTTAGTACCACTTCCACTATTCAGCAGCAACACTCCACCTATTCAACGTAGTCAACTCGCTAACACACTACTGCAAATGAGACCTGACGCAATGTATCATCTCCCCGAGAATCGTTTCGGAACCAGCATTGAGAAGCCAAAATTCCCAGTCGATGTCAATATCAACTCGAAACTCGCTGACTTTGTGACTCAGGATTCGTGGGTAGTTTTCTATAAACTGAAGTTGGAAATACAACTGACAGTGGTTATATACAAGTGGTTGAAGAAACCAGAAAGGAAAAACCCTGTCTGAGAAAAATAGCTCAATCAGATGATGGGATCTGAGGACATTGTTCAATGTTAATAATGAAACTTTATATCTTATCAGCTTAATTACGTTTGTTATGTGTTTTTCTATGGTTGACAACCAAATAAGGAGAAATATTCTACCCATGACCTATGAACTTTATACCTGCGTTATTCAGAGTCGTGGTGGACCACCAAACGTTTGTCGGATCTTCCTGAATGTTTTTATGACAGTATAATGACAGTATAATGGAGAATCATCAATAATGAACTCAATATTACCTTAACATTATCTGCAGCTTAATCCCTCATTTCACATGGTCAGATAAGTCAATTAGTAGTTAGATATTTGGCAGTGAAGTCATTCCTCGTTGTCTATATCATTGATTGTAATCACATCATACAACCAGATGATTTAGCCAATTTACCAATTCACCCGTTGCATTATAGCACACAAAAGTGAACACCACTAATTAAACCACCTAGTGTCTAGCTATAATTGTCACTATATGAACCAGTGGCTGGCTGGCTGCCTTTACAATGAGATCACAGCTGGACAGTTATGATATACAGGGACGTTTCTTTAATGGTCTGATTTGATATTCCGGCATATCATGTAATCTAATATAATATCACGTGACCAATGATGTCGGATTAAATGATATGTCGCAATATCAAATCAGACCATTTCGATTATTTTATTTGACTGTCAAGTGGAAAAATCGTGACATCTATGTCTATCGTAAATGGATCATTTAATTCACAGCATTCACATAGAGAACTAAATCGTTCATTCAGTATACAATGTATTAATACTAATTTTAATTCATATATTAAATAAAATCAACAAATCTACATGTAAATATTTATTCGTGGCCGAAAACCCTTCTAACTCCTGTAGCAAAACGTGACAGATATCTAGATCGTTATGTTTACAACATTGAAAGATGAAAGTCATATTTAAAAAAGATCATTGTTGATTGTTTGGCATTATTTATTGACAGTTGTTTTATATCGGTCATAATAGCCTACAATCGTGTTAAAGTATAAGCATGTCGTGAATTGGTCTAAAAATAGTTGATCACATCACCAAGTGCAGCCTGCCCATTTTGGAATTTACAACACGAGGAACAGGTGTGTCGTTATTACTTTCTGGGTCATTGTGTTCAGGGAAGTCACTAGCCATAACCATTTGTAGAATCTGATAATGGTAGGCGAAATAGGCCGAGCGACCTCCAAAAGTAATGAGGCGAAGTCAAAGACGAAACAACTTTTAGATATGCCCACGCCGAGATTAGAACACGGGTGGTAGTGATCTGTTGTCCAACACCCTACCGCTAGTCCTGTTTTACCAGTATTTTCAATACTGATGTACTCATTAGCTCTAGTTGTTGGCGTTCAAATGCTGGCCATTAACAGTCTCCAGAGAGATATCATCTTCTGGATCTTGAATGTCGCGCAGAGCACACCACTAAAGTCCTTCGTTACAGGTAACCACTTAGTCTTTTCTTTTAGAATTTCGCTCACAGTTGAATGGCCAACAGTGACACTCCATTCAATACTAAAATGTATCAAGATATAAACCTGTGTAGCCGTAAGATTATGCTCTTTGAACTAATACAAATCTTGTTTCAGAGGTAAAGAAATATCCACACGACGACGCTGTTTCAATGGGTTAAAACTCATGCTTGTGTATTCTTTAGACAGTAAAATTCACAATGAAATGATAAAATCTTCCTGCGTTACTTAAATAAATCAGGGAATAACCTCATTGCACTCATTTAGAATGATGATAAAGCAACAAGAAATACTGGTGTCAATTGTCTTTGCAAGAGGGCGTAGCTCAGGTACGCCAATACAAATTGGTCGGTGTATCTGACAGTTTATCAAAATAACTTGCGATTTGTTGTTCAAGTTTTCACTGGGATACACTTAGACCAATGAAACATCGACCCATACTAATTGGTGAATAATTACGGATTGTTAGAATAAACAGGTATAAATAAACTGAAAAGTTATGTTTTAATATGACATAACATTGTCGGAGTCGGAAGCTCAGACTTCCGGATAAAACATATATTTGTAAGGGAGCAAAATCCGTTATACACAAATATTAATCGGATCGCCAGATTGTCGGAACAAATATATCCGGATTACAAAATCTTCTCTGTATTCACAAGCACACTAAAAATTAAAATTACATTTAAGAAAATTACATTTTCTTTTTAGCTGATCATTCGTATGCTGATGACACACAGCTGTATATATCACTGGATGGATCCCGACAAGGAGTTAAATTTCTCCTCTTTTTTGAAGAGTTTAGAACACTGTATTACTGATATTCAGATATGGATGACTCAAAATCTTCTAAAACTAAATGATAATAAAACAAATATTATATATTTGCATCACCACATTGTGTTAAATCCCCAAAGACACCAGCATTACAGATGGGGGCATCTTCGATTACCCTAATGGGTCAGTAAAAAATCTAGGGGTTATTTTTAACAATATATTAACATGCATGAACATGTCATATCAGTATGGCGAGCTGCCTACTACCATCTTAAGAACATCCACTGTTTAAAATCATTCTTGACACTAGAAGCACTTGTAATAGATTATTGTAACTCCCTGTTATATGACATATCTGATTATAACATCAATCACCTTCAGCGAATTCAGAATAGTGCAGTTCGCATAGTTAAAAATTACTAAAAAATATAATCATATCACCTCAATTCTTTAAAACCTACATTGGCTACCTGTAAGACAGCGTATGCAATTCAAAATGTTATTAATAACTCATAAATCTATTAATGATATGGCCCCAGAATACCGGTGCGAACTGGTGTCTATTAGAAAGTCATCCCGAAAACTCAGATCATCCAGTCTGATATTATTGCAGGTGCCAGTATCTCGGCTCAAGTCATATGGTAATTGTAAATTTAGTGTTGCAGCCCGCACTTTGTGGAATAGATTGCCGGCAGATATTAGAAATGCGCCGTCTTTTGAAAATTTTAAATCTTTAATTTATTATTATTATTATTATTATTATTATGCATGGCGTAACTCTAGTCAGGTAAGTTTTATGTAAAATATATGATAATTATAATAGATACAAGAACTACAGTTTACAAACCAATCCAGATTGGGATGGGATTAAAACCACATAATTTTGCTTTCTCCAGGCTTGTAAAACCGTGTGTATTCATGGAAGTAATGACTAATTACGATTACATTTCCAACGTAATAGATTCCTATTACATTTAATCTGGAAATGACGATTATGATCACCATTACTCGAGATCATGTAATCGATTACTATAGATTACGATTACCCCATGCCTGTCATATACACACTTCTGAAAACTCCGAATCTTATGTATGTTTTAATCACCTTATAAATCAAGATCTGTCAACAGAAATATTTAAAATGAGGAAATCAAGCGACAGATTAGTGAATTTAAATCCACTTCACATTGAGGATTAATTGTGAACCATCTTGGTATCCTACATATTTTATAAGGAATATTATCATTATTATATTTGTATTAGTATAAATTAGTTCATAACTTCAATATTTTTACTGTACAGATTGATGTAATCTTTACTGAACAACGTTTTTCATGGCTCCCGCTAGTAAGAGTGTTTTTTCTAAGATATACAGTGTTATTGTTATTATTATTGTTTTTATTATTATTATCTTCGTAATTGTTCCACGGTGTTATATAAACAATAACTATTCACTTATAATTGAAGCCTGTTCAAAAGCGTTATACATGTATTGTTTATCCTTCTAAATAAGAAGAACAATTCTAAATACGTTTATATCTATTTCATTTGACATTTTGCATTGTCGCATGGTTGTTGACATCCGGGACACCTGAGGTGCAAGTAGGTAATGGATATAAAAAAGTTCAAATTCTGAAATAGCCTAAATACATTTTATGCTCTCTCTCTCTCTCTCTCTCTTCTCTCTCTCTCTCTCTCTCTCTCTCTCTCTCTCTCTCTCTCTCTCTCTCTCTTATATATATATATATATATATATATATATATAACAGATTCCAAGAAAGTCAATGCTTGAGAACCACACAAGGACAAATACCAGACATCCAAGGCGAAATGCTAACGCAAATACACTAGAAAATGACGTATCAAAGATGAAGAAACCATGAATATGAACCCATGAAATAGGAGCGTGTGTACAGCTACACCATGTCTATATCAGTTATTTCGTATGTTGGTTATGGTTGTACCAATTCCTCCTCAAAACTCTCTTCTTCCGAGTACTTTTCCGGCCCATTTCTGGCATTTACCACGACTTGTTTTAGGTGTGAACTATTGTGGGTGATGCGCTTGGCAACTGTGATCTTGTTTTTGCCGAGCCCATCCATGCATTGGCGTAGTTGAAATTAGTTATATGACAGACTAAACTTGTTCCTCTTTGGTTGTTTTGCAATGACCATTTCTCCTAGCTGTATATCATGTTGTTTTGTATGATGGTGACTGTCAGCGTAGGATTTATGTTAGTGTTGACAGCTACATCTTTAATACAGACTTCATCATCATCATCATCATCATCATCATCATTACCATGCTTGGTTGATTGTAGGGTAGTTTGTTGCATAGCTCTCAACCATACAACACTTTGCATTCTGTTGTTCCCTGGCGCATTTCAGGCCATCCATTTATCAGTAATGGATCAGTAATGGTGCACTTGTTCACTTGTGGTGACGTTTCTTCAGACACGTGAATGTATTCCATCTGGTTGATTGCACTGATTTCCTCATATAACCGAACCTCCCGGTCCAATGTGAATATTTGATATTCACATAATTAATTACTTCTATTGTAGGTTGGTAAATATGCCCGACTAAGCATACCTGCGATGTACATTTCAGATCCCTTCAAATATGTCAATTCAGGTGAATACTACTGCAGTCGAAGTAACATTCTCTGTATCTCTTTGGGGCTGTGTGAATTTGCTTCTTGAAAATTGGAACTTTTATCACATCACATCCGTGTAGATACTGGTCAAACCTGTTATAAGCGAATAGTATTGCCAGACATTTGAGCATATTGCTGCTCAGTTTGTGTAGGAGGCCTGGACGAAATGCAGCTGTTTAATATGCTTGTAGAAGTGTGGCTCCTATACCGGATTATGACACATCGCATTGAATAGTTACTTCTTCATTCATATGGTAACAGATCTAGTAAAAAAGGAAATTGTACTATAAATTTTGTAAAACGAAAAGAAAGTTAATGTCAATAAGTATGAGTATTAAATTAAGGAATCAATGAGATGCAAATATTCGTAATGTAAAAACGATTATTATTTTAAAACACGTAATTAAGAATATGTTAATTTCTTTATATGTCTGATACCGTTGCTGATGTATGTCCGTAATTTTATTTACTGTTCAAATACAACTTGTGTGATATAAGATGCACAGTAATATGTTATTGCTACAATAATTAATCATTTCAAAAGTAAACTTATATGGATTTGTTGTTGTTTCATAAAGATATAATTATGTCTATTCCACGTCTTTTTATTTTAAAATTTGTCATGAATGTTTTTAATTTTATGTTAGGGGGGTGGGGGGGGGGGTGCATTATATATGCAATGCTTCAAGCACCCTCCTTTTCAACATTCTATATGCGTTTGCTTTCATTAAAATGATGTGTTATGAATGCTGAAATAAAAAGTTTGAATTGAAAAAAATATTTAAATTTGAATTGAAAAGTTTGTCGCTGGGTGACTTCTGTATAAATACGGCCTGCGTTTTTTCTCCGGGGGCAGAACATCGAGGTAGCCATTGGGTTGTGTTTTATATTAGGCTGGAGTTCAGCTTGTTAAGATTGTCAGATAGATTCAATTTATCCAGTACTCATGATGTTGGTTTGTGACGAGAACAGATTGCAGCTTTTCTTTTTGAAAAAGTATATATATAACATTATTCCTGATTAATGGAACTATCGGAAATTTCAGTGGACACAGAATAGTAAGTTATTTATTATGTAATGTAATAATCAACCCCCCCTCTCTTTCTCCAGGCTTAAAACTCTTGTCATAAAAATGTCTGTTTGAAGGAATAAGATACTGGATAAAAAGTTCCATACTTTACTTAAAACGGAACTGTAGAAATTCGTCCTGAAATGGATTAATTATACTTAAAATATATATAGTTTTCATGGAACACCGAAACCTCTCAATATTCAATCTGGTAAAATGAAATTCAGACGGGAACTAATTATGGGTTACGTGAAAGATTTCTATTGTAATCAAGTCAGTCTTTCTAACAAGGACAACATTCTAGAAAGATATAACTTGCTCTGGAGATATAAAACGCTAAATTTGTTAATATCATAAAAGAATAGTGTGTTATCCCATTTTATGTAGGAACACAAAACCTTTTAAACCTATTTCAGCCAAATGTTTTTATTTACTATTTTAGTAATGTCTAGATTAGGATAGTTCAGAACCTGATACAGCTTACCAGGTGAATCATATTAGGTTAGGGTGAGTTATTTTAATCGTCAGCTCAACCACAAAGGACAACCTTCATGAGAGTGTTATATTGAATATGAATACTCAGGGCCATATTGATTGACCCGTGGCCGGGCCGCTCGGGTTTTATGTAAACTATATATATATATATATATATATATATATATATATATATATATATATATATATATATATATATATACGAATTAAACAAAATTACATTGAATTAGTCATGTTTCTTTTATTGTCTTAATATATATATATATATATATATATATATATATATATATATATATATATATATATATATATATATATATATATAAGGTGATAGACACCCACCCAGGGCCAGAAATGAGAAAACTCTTTGTTTGGGCTATTAACTAAGGCATGAACCCAGCTTTGTTGGCTAATATATATCTAATGTCATCAATCAATATATATTTCACAAAATCGTTCACTAAATCGTAAAATATCTTCTCCATAAGACATTGATAAGTAGCGGGTACATTTGATAAACCAAGCGGTAACCTATTAAATTCATAAAAGCCCAGTGACGTCACTGTAAAGGCAGTAAGGCATTTGTCTTCTTCCTGAAAATAATAAGTATTACCATCAAGACTTACCAGCAATTAATCAATTCTAGGCATATCATATAAGGCTTTAACCGTACGCAGATTTAATTGGCGACAATCGACACATATATAAGAAGCTGGAATCCTTTTTCCTCGCTAGTATCACATTAGAAGCCCACGGCCTTTGACTGTGACGGATAATGTTGGCATCCAGAAGCTGCTGAATATGCTTCTGTACCTCAGCAAACATAGAATGGGGTATCTTCCTGAATCTCTGTTTAAAAAGCTGACAGTCATTCAGCTGAATCCTATGCTTCAACATACTGGAGAGTTCAACATCTATATCACCTTGTGCAAAGACATGTTCATAATCAGAAACCAACTTCAGGCTTGGCTCAGTTCAGGATCAGTCAGCTTGAGAAGGGCTAAAATCTTCTAACGACAATACTGGAATGGATTATTTGGACAATGAGGAACCTTGTGAGATGGTCTATTAGAGGAAGACTCAATTTGAGATGATTAAACTTGACAAAGAATACTATCACTAGCTATAAAAATTGGTCTAGTAATGAAGTTACTCACCTCAAAATGAATAGAGTCCTGGCAAATCATCAATTAGGGTTGGTATGACACATACTCTATCTGGAAAAATAGACTGCGAAATACTGTAATTACAGATATTTTCGCGAATCCGCACCCATTAGCCAATTCGCGGAGTTTTATATTCGCATATGGTTATTGCCCAAAAACATTTTTTATTGCATGCTTTATAGTAGCATGAACACAGAAATGTATGTAAATTTATTCAACAACGAAAAACCCGTTTTATAGATGAAAGAGCTAGCTAAATAAAATAAGCCAATTCAAAACCTATTGCCGCATAGACCGTTGCATTGTTTGTATTGGGCAACCGGGAAACATATTTATAATTACCTCAATGCGTTATTTGTGGGGAGTCTACATCGTCGCATCACTGCCACATAATTCGACATATTTCATGTGATTGGACGGAATCTTAATTGTAACAGCCACTCGTAGTGAGGTTAATATTGAACGGTGGCCAACAATAGTCGGCTACAAAACGTGTTTTTGGTATGTTCAATAATTGCTTCAAATATGCCTACTTGAGTTTAAAAATAGAAATATATATTGAAACTTCATAAATTTGTTTTTTAATTTCCGTTACAATAATCTGCATTAGCACATCAATATGTAGGAACACAAACCTTTAATAGAGGCGCTGGGTCCAGCACTGATATTTCATTGAAAACCAAAGTATGTGCTGTGAAGTGGTAAATGACAATTTATGAACCACTTACACGAAACATATATTCGCGTGTCATATTTTCACGAGGTCACTGAAGGGAACAATTATTTTTCTACAAAGCGCAGACTTGACGACTGCAAGACGTCCAGAAGACTTGTTTTGCATAACGTTCATGAATTGAAAAGCGAAATACAAAGCATCTAGCATCCTCACGTGCTGGTGAAAGCTAATACCATCCCGCTGTTGAGTGACATTTAAAAGAATCTTCAATACATTAGTGCCAAGAATAACAGACACATTCTGTCCGAAACGAGTGTGTGGCGTAACCAGAAGCAAACAATTAGTAGGATCAACAACTCTAGGAATCCGAATGTCAACATTAACATACGTGTATCCGGAATAAGGGAATTTCTGATCACCTACACACTCAATATCCTAATGGAAATCATCCAATGGTTTAACGACTTTGTCCGGAAATGCAGAAAGAAAAGCGCTGTGAGAAATGGTAGAAACATTAACGCCAGTGTTTAGAAGTGGATTGAACAATTTATCATTTAAAATTATGTGACATTCATTTGAATCACCTATAAAATTAGATATATTATTAAAGCCCTTTAATTTAGAGTCGGGTGCCCATGGTAAACATACCCTTCACAGTTTAAAGACTGAGATGACAAATCTACACAACAACCGGAGGCTTTGTGAACTTGATGGCCACATCGGTAACAGATGACCTGTCGTCTAGGATGTGCACTTTGGTAATTGTAACCTATCTACAGTGTGGGCATTACTCTGTGTTGGTGTTATTTGCCTCTCTTTCCAGCTTTTGCTTCTATTCTGATTCCATCGGGAGTTACATCTTTATGCCCTTCAATGCTTTAACTATTTCATCCATCTTCGTACAAAATTTATGAATGGTACATTTTAAAATTGCCATCTCCGATGTGTCATGTGAAGCAGCAGCACTTTTCATTATCATTTGCGCAGTCTTCTTTGTTTTTTCCATATTCGTATCTTTGTCTTCCATCTCAGCACGTCAATCAGTAGTATACCAAAGCCACGCAAACAGTCTTTCAGATGACGAATGCAGCTCTTAATATCCTGTCGAGGGTCACTGAAAATTTCAGAAGCAATTTATAGTTAGGCCTCTAAAGATGATAAGGTTCATCTTGAAGTGCTCTGTATAATAGATCCTCAATTCTATAGCACTACAGATAAATACTTTCCGTTGGTTCCCGAGTTGCTTTGTGGAACTCAGTGAGGAGATCGCTTGGATCTTCAACCCTGCCATATATGATATGTAATCTATCAAGTCTTCGGACTACTTTAGCTGCTTCTCCACGTAGATTTCTTGGCGACTGTAGTGATTGTCTGCTCAAAATACGATACTGCCGTAAGTAGAGCTAATATTTAATATTTCCACGCTTCAAAGTTATAGTCTCTTTGTGATCATCTTCCCCAGAAAATGCAAATAATTTGGGGGTATGCGGGACATCTGCAGTCCTGCCTGTAATAAATGGTGGTTTCAGATCATCTATCGATGTCGCACTATCTTGTGGTAGTCCAGCTAAATGACATTGACCACGAGTGCAATCCTCCATCCATTGTTGTAACTCATGAGGATTATCCAGTTTAGTCTTAGCCCCAAGAGATTCAAAACATTCAACTAGTTGCTGCACATCTTTATCTGACATTGTTTCATCCATCACGAATTTGTGACGAAGCTACTGTACCAGAAATAGAAACCACTGAGCAATAACAAGACAGTCACTGTTAATATCAAATATAAAACCAAATATGGAAATAAACCCAATCAATGTCAGCATAGAACTATTTAACAAAATAACACCAATTATTGATAATAACCTATAAAGGTAATACAACGATAAGCATAGCACATTTGCAATTTGTGATGACCTTAACATTTCAGTTAGATTAATTACACTTGAGATAAAATCATCACGAGCATATAATAGAAATACAAAACCCTCAAAAGATAAACTAATAGTCGTTTATTAAGCGTGATGTGGACTAGATATCACCTTGTAATTATAAACTTGTTTCATTTTGATGACATGGTCCTTTCAAGTCACGATCATGTGTACGGCCGGGTTTGGTACCTGAAGAAAGCTGGAGCTGGTGGTCGCAAACTGTTAACGTATTAGCATTAACTGCTATGGCAACATGTCTAAAATGACGCAAAAGCTGGTTCAACTACATTGCCAAGGGGTCTGGACACCTTTGTACAAGTTTGAGTCTTTGGTTACCGGTCATGCCATCCACACAACACTCTAATTTTCTAAAATAAATAGTTATTGGCAAATGCAGCGTAATTCAAATACACACCAGAAGGATAACTCTGAGGTATGTAACTCTAATCGCAAGTAAGTCCTGTCTTGCCAAAGTCAAATGTATTACTGAAAATTCTGCCGAAAGACGCACTGGGGAAATCATGTGACCGGAACGGGACAATGAACGACGAACAAATACGAAGACAATACTCGACCTGTGCAATGCATGTACAATTCGACGTGACAACTTAAATTCGTAATGCAGTCTAATGAAATTAATTTCCGCTAAAAATATAAATATTTATTTTATTTCGTCGTACACATGGTGTATTTGTCTTATAAGATACGGCTTATATTTCAAAGCCGACAAATTTGTATGTTTACTTCCTTTTTTCGTAAGTTCCCTGTAATGATGTAAATGGCCAACAGATGGCAGTACAACACAAGTCGAATACGACTTGTCGTAATACTCTTCAACATAATGTATATTAACATGTCGGACGTGCTCTGGGATTAGAATGTGCTTACTTCTAAAGCCTGGCTTCTTCAGTCTATCATTCATAGTAGTGTGAAGTGAAGTAGTTAAATTGAACTCATCCACGTTCGAATCGTTAATTTCATTGGTAAGAAAGAATGCATTTCTGGCAACATACGACCCTGGTCTATTCGTACAATTGTGTTTTGCATGTTCCATCATGTCATTCCAATTCCACACATCCACCTCTTGTGGAATGATAAATTCATCAAAATCGAGGTAAGCTAGATGTCTAGCCACGAAAAGATTTCTATATAAACAATCATTTTGTGCAGTGGTTTGAGCATAATTCCACACGAGTTGAAAATCGTGACCGAATTCATCTAAATCTTCATTGAATTGAATTGGTATATTCCACGGCAGTATGGTTAATTGACCTTTTCTCTCATAATAGTTTAAATATGGATCCAACAATGCTGAGCCGGACAGATTATAGACAAAGATGTGCTCGGCACCCAATAACATGTTCAATTCTATCCATTCCACGATAAGGCTAGATTTGGTTGTGCCATGCTTTAGCACGCCATCTAGACACAGAGTGAAGTTTGTCTTAAATCCATTTTTGTAGCTCTGTCTTACCGCCAAATGGTTGTTAGGCTCGGCACATGTTTGTGTTGTTATTGAGACTAACATTGGTGGCAATGACCACGGGTCGCTGCTGACATTACAGGCTAGTTCAATCATTCTAAATCTGAAATGAAACCGACAAACGAGTATCAGCACAAACCTAATGGTACTTGTTAATGTCCTATTTATTTATTAGAGTACAATACTCACTTCGGTTTTCTGTGTTCACCAATAGTGTATATCACTGACTCGATCACGGAGACGTTTTCACTTCCGTCAAAGTACATCTGACAGTAATATACTGGAGATGTTGTTTCCAGTTGATGTCGTGATATGATACCAAATATCCTAATTATGCTGTTGTCCTTATGTCTGGGATCGACGTGGGCAGAATATACATAAAGTAGATCATCTATCACCGTGTGCCAGTTATCAAAAGCAAGATAAATCTCGGAGACATTATAAACATTGGACAGATTGGGACAGGTTTCAGCGTCTTGCACAAAACTGGTAAATGGTTGTGCAGTTTCTATAATTCGGTTGCTCCCTGTACCCTTCGTCGTTGTCATATTGCTCACCTGATAATATACATTTTTCGGCAGTAAGTTGTATCTTTGTTCGGTCACAATTATCCAGCTGACAGTAATTATTGCAGTAAGCATCAACAATATGAGGGCTCTCCTGAAAACCACCATTTTCCGTGGTCGTTTTACCTCTGATCTATCATATCATGTTTAGGCAACGACAACTAACTGGAATCAATATTGCACACCATATGAAGGCAACACCCCCCTCCCCACACACAAACACATCCACAGAATGATCCTATCGCTAAATGTCAATGCTATTATTGTAGTTTTTTAGTCACCGATGACAAGTAAAGTCAATGCGGTGATGTTTACAAGTTCATCATCATTATTATCATCATAATCACCACCACCACCACCACCACCACCACCACCACCATCATCATATAATTTATTTATTTTTCACTTCCCCACCTCATCTATTTATTGCGCCAGTGAGTAATATAATTAGAAAACTCTTCATATGTAATGAATCGATATGGAAACCAAATATCACAATATTGATTTCACATTGTCTGATATTGCATAAACCCAGTTGATTACATCTGCTTTACAATTACTATATATTTTATGTCTCTATTATATAGAATTCAAGTTGGAAATGAGAATTATAGTCCATTGTGGTCAATTATAACCCTCAACAACAATAAGTGTAACATAATTATATTTTGGGTTTAAGTAAGTGTACTCACGGGGAGTGTTTTTCATGTTCAAATTACCTATTTTACCTATTTTTATGGGTAGGCATATTGATTTGGGATTTTCCACAAGTGGGTTATACTGAAAAATGAATTTTAAATGTGTTTCAAATAAACATTCCATGATGCTGTATATAATGTCGTCGAAGAAACACTTTTGACAATTTGTCATGTAATGAGGAAATCCTTGATTACAGACCTCGGAAATATAATGTTTCGGTTTACAGTTCAATAAAGTTGGCATATCTTCAGCGATCAGTGAAGTGGAAGCCCTTCAGAAAATGGACCGACCGAAGAGTGTGAGTGAAGTCCGATCTCTTCTAGGTATAACTCAGTATTCAGCGCAGTTTATACTAGTGGGTCGTCATGGCTAACCTATTGTTCATTTTGTGATACAAGCACCAAATTTGGTACACACATAGCTTAATATATTTAGAAAAAATATGGATATTGGGCTATTGCAAATGGGCACCATAATTACCATGATAGCCATTTTTGAAAATGGCTGCCAGCGGGTATTGGCATAGAACATGTTTGCCACCTCCAGCTACTGCTTGCATGTTTTCAGAACAACAAATATTATTTACATACAACGTACAGTGAAAATAGGTTTTGTTTACAATGTAAAACGCAATAATCAAAAAAAGAAAATGCAACAAAATGGCGAGATTGTCTCTCCATGTTATAGTGATAACTTGATTAAACCTTAGTCGTAGCAAGTACAGTTACGTATTACTATAGACCATATAACAATGTTCAGTAAATGTACTGAAGCTATTAACTATGCTATTTGAGTTATTTGAGGATACTAATGTTATTGTTGAATACTGAATACTATTTGAATCCTACTATTCACACATCTTGATCATGTGACACATTGATAACTTCCCATTGATCATGTAGTGTCACTTTAATGTTTGAGTAATGTTAGACATTGGCTGATAGTCCGTTTTAATCATATTTTATTTGTATCTTCTTCGTATCAATCCTAGATAAGTTCTACCTTATTTGGGGAGTTATACTGGCATATAACTTATTACGTTTGATTCAAAACATCAATATTCTTGTTTAAAATAATACAAATGTTAATGTTGCTTTTATGGCCATTTTTATGCACATTCCAAATGATGAGAATGGATAGATGAAATAGTCCAGCTGGTGCTTGAAACCATGAGCTCGAGATCTGTAGCCAACAGTGTTACCAATTAAACTATGGAATCACCGTGATTAAAATTATATAAACTCACTGAACTCGATCTTCACCATACATTCATCCAAGTGAATGTAGACAGCTTGTATAATAAATGAAACTAACATGTTTCTATTTGTTTGAACACTCACTTGTTTTTAATCTTTTCTCAGCCGACATTGCTGATTATCGACTTTTGTTTTTGTAATTTGGTCCGAATAACATAACAGTATATATTGCAGTCTTAATAGTAAGATCAGTTAGGGATACCCGGATAATACATAGTTAGGCCCAGAGCTGACCAAACAAATGAACAAACAAACAACGAAAACGAAGCAAAGAACAATCACAAACAGAGCAATTCAAGACGGCTAGTTTACTTGATGTGATAATAAAGTAAATTCTTAAAATAAAATAAATGATAATAACTTTATTTAACTTTATTTATCTTGACAAAAACCTTTTCTATCAGAGTTATCTCTACTGCCTCTTCTGATCTGTTATATAATGGACAGTGGCTACTGGCATAAATGACCACTTAACAGTCATCTATTGTAAGACATAACTATTTTGATAACAAATATTTTATTATGTTAATCCTAGACGAGAGTGGTAAATCTTTGTGTGTGTTCATTAAAAACAAAATTTACTGAGAGCTATAGGACACGGGATAACACCAGTTAGCAGTCATTAAGTGCTGATGCGTGCGTACGTGTGTGTGTGTGTGTGTGTGTGTGTGTGTCGGCGTGCGTGTGCATGTGTGTTGACAAAAATATTACGCTCATTTGCTGTGTTTGTTACATTAGAAGATTTATATACACTATCCCGTACTTCAATTAGTGTACAACAGGTCATAAGGACATTACAAGATCTTGCATCTTTTGTAGAATCAGCCAAAGTTATTAACAAAATACATTGTTTGTTTGTTTGTTTGTTGGTTTATTTGTTTAGAAAAACATATCAGAACGATATATTACTTAAACTAGTCATGTACCAGGCATAGTGCGATTAAAGGACCAAGGTAATCGATTACGATTACGATTATTTGAGATTACAATGATTACGATTATGATTAAGACTACATAAATAATTAATGCAATCTATTACTATTGGGATTACATTTTATATAATCATGATTACAATCATGAATACAATTCATCTTTATTCATTCAGCTATATATTAGGGTGCACACGGTGCCCAAATGTACATATTTTGTCCTGTCCCTAAATTTATTTTGTTCCAATCATTAAAACATTATTAATCGTACATTTTGATGAACATTGAAGTATATTTAGGAGGTCCACCATTCGCTTTAATATTTACTTGGAAACGACAATATCGTGATATTATGGTAAAAGAGTGTGAGGCAATTAATTCATGAACATCTTAATTATTTATCTTTTTCAATATATACTCAATCAGCTAGGTTGTTTTAAATACAAATACCAATTTTAACAACAACAACAACAACAACAATAATAATAATAATAATAATAATAATAATAGTCTAAATGACAGTTTTAATGTGACTGGCTTCTCAATCGGAGGGGGGGGGGCTCTATTGTTTGTAATCTAATGCTTCCCACGGGGACTAATTCTAACTAAATTTTGAACTTTGAATAAATGGCATATTGAATAAGAAAGAAATGTCAGTTAACTGGCTGGACGAAAAACCCTCCTTATTATAGTGTATAGTGCCACGGCCGGGGGGGGGGGCTCCTTTGGATATGAGGAAAGAGTGCTACGCTCTATTCATGTGGCCTAAGAGGCAGTATAAAATAATGTTTGACATGTTTATAATGTTTCCATAGTAAACTCTGCAACAAGAAAGCTTTCCAGACGTAATCTCTATGTAAAATTACGGCAATTTATGTTAATGTGATCCATACAATTTCACATGTACATGAATCTCTTGCCATCATCAGTTCCAAAAATTAAGCAAATTTATTGCTGATATTCGGGTATGGATGACTCAATATCTTCTACCCTAAATGATAAGAAAACAAATATTATATATTTGGCATCACCCCATTCTGTTAAATGCCTAAAAATACCAGCATTACAGATGGATGCATCTTCAATTGTCCTAATGGGTCGGTAAAAAATCTAGGGGTGGTTTTTGACAAATGTATTAACATGTTTGAACATGTCACATCAGTATGCCGAGCTGCCTACTATCATATTAAGAACATCCACTGTTTAAAAACATTCTTAACACAAAAAGCACTTGTAACTGTAGTCCATGCCTTTGTTATATCTTGTATAGAATATTGTAACTCCCTGTTATATGACATATCTGATTATAATATCAATCGCCTTCAGGGAATTCAGAATAGTGCAACTCGCATAGTTAAAAATTACTCGAAAATATAATCATATCATCCCGATTCTTCTAAAACTACATTGGCTACCTGTTAGACGACGTATTCTTTTCAAGATTTTATTAATAACTTATAAATTTGTTAATAGTATGGCCCCAGGACATCTGTGTGAACTGGTGTCTATTAGAAAGTCATCCCGAAAACTCAGATCATCCAGTCAGATACTATTGCAGTCATATAGTGATTATACGTTTAGAGTTGCAGCCCCCCCCCACACACCTTTGTGGAATAAGTTGCCAGCAGATATTAGAAATACGTCATCTATTGAAAATTTTAAAGCTGTTCTAAAATCACACCTGTTGAAGGTCGCGTTCGCATATAAATAATTATTATCTTTTAAATCACTTACAGAATTTTTATAGACATATTATTTGGGGTATTATTACATTACATATTAATGGCTCCTGTTAGTAAGGGTGCTTTATTAAATATATTATTATTATTATTATTATTATTATTATTATTATTTTTTTTTGTATTGTTGTTATTATTATCTTCTTCTCTGTGCTGGTACCTTGTTGGTGGTGAGGAGGCTTGCGTGTCTCAAGGACTCTGGGAGGTATACCGGCGTGGGCTTAAGCCCCTGGCAGGTTTAATCAAGCTGGACAGGTCTCAGGGGAAGGACCAGACGAAACCCAGTACCCGGTCCTCCAGGTTGGGGTTGGGCGTGGGGCTAACAACCCCACCCCATAAAATAAATTATTATTACGGAAACCGCAACAATCGAAACCACTACAAGGGGCCCCATAGCAGACTTGAGCCAGCCTGGCAGTATGACCACACCAGGAAGACAGGTGTGCGACAGATAGTCTGTTCGGGCCCAAAACTATCATCAGCATAGGGACATGGAATGTCCGTACAATGAACGAGACCTGAAAAGATACAGACTGGACATCATAGGAGTTAGCGAATGCCGATGGACTAGGTCCGGGCGACAGGTGACCCATAATGCTTCAACCATACTATATTCAGGACATGGAGATACACACATCCGTGGTGTAGCCCTTGTAATCTCCAAGCAGAAGGCCAACACCTTGCTGGAATGGGAACCGATCAGTGATAGAATAATGAAAGCACGCTTCAACTCCAAACGCTGCAAAGTTACAATCATTCTGTGTTACGCCCCAACCAATGAATCTGACAAAGAGGACAAGGAAGACTGGTACGAACAGCTGCAACAAGCAGTCGCCAAAGTGCCACAACACGACATGCTTCTGATCATTGGAGACATGAATGCCAAAGTTGGTTCTGAAAACTCCAACTGCGAAAAAGCCATGGGCAAACATGGTTGTGCTGTGATGAATGACAATGGTGAACGCCTTGTTGACTTCTGCATGAACAACTACTATGCAATTGGAGGAACCATCTTTGCACACCGGGAGATCCACAAGCTCACATGGAAATCACCTGATGGTAGGACAAACAATCAAATCAACCACATTATCATAAATGGAAAATGGCGTAGGTCCCTTCAAGATGTGAGAGTTTTCCGTGGAGCTGACATTTATAGTGACCACTATTTGGTAACAGCATGCGTCAAATTGAAGCTCCACAAAGTGGTAGCAGAGAGTCAGCGCCATAAACAGCTAGATGTCACAAGACTCGCATGCCCAGTCATCAAACAGGAGTTCGTTTTGGAGTTAAGAAACAGTTTCAGTGCATTAACAGACACATCAGTGGAGACTGACCACGACGCTACCAACAAATGGGATACCACCAAGAAGACCTATGTCAAAGTAGCTACCTTGGGCCACAAGAAGAAGAACCACAAGGAATGGCTAACACCAGAAACATGGAAAAAGATTGAGGAGCCAAAACAACTCAAATTCAAAATGCTGAGTACCAAATCCGGGAGACTATAACAACAAGTCCCAAAAAGAATACCAAGGCAAAGACAAGGAAGTGAAGAAGAGTGCTAGGAATGACAAGAGGTCATATGTAGAAGGGCTAGCAGCAGAAGCTGAGAGTGCTGCAGCAAGAGGTGAAATGAGCACTGTCTACAAGATCACCAAACGTCTCTGTGGTAATTACACTACTCACTCTGCCACTGTGAAAGGCAAAGATGGCAGCACTATTATAACTGAATAGATTGGTTGAATATTTCTGTGAAGTCCTGAACCACCCTCAGCCAGATGAACCTGCCGACCCCCCACCAGTGCCAGATGACCTCAACATCGACACCAGCCCCCCAACAGAAGCAGACGCTAGAAATGCCATCAAAGCTATGAAGAGTGGAAAAGCCCCAGGCGTAGACTTCATTCATGCTGAAATGTTGAAGGCCGACCTCAGTACAGCTACAAGAGTCCCAACTAAATTGTTCGACCCCATTTGGGACAAAGAGACTATCCCAAGTGACTGGAACAAAGGACTCATTATAAAGATCCCTAAGAAAGGCAACGTCCAAGTATGTGACAATTAGGAATCACACTCTTGTCATCCCCAGCAAAGTCTTCTGTAGAATCCTTCTTGGAAGAATCGAGACAGCTATCGATAAGAAACTGAGACTAGAACAAGCGGGATTCCGGAAGAGAAGAGGGTGCACTGACAAAATGTTTGCATTGAGAAACATCATAGAGCAAACTCTAGAATGGAACTGCCCACTGTATAGCAACTTCCTTGATTTCAAAAAGGCCTTTGATAGTATCCGCCATGACACTCTGTGGAAGATCCTAAAATCCTATGGAGTACCTCCAAAGATTGCTTCGCTGATATAGACATTCTACAACCACTTTGAATGCAGTGTCATCGTCAGTAATACATCATCTGAGTGGTTCCCAGTGAAATTGGGTGTTAGACAGGGTTGCACTCTCTCACCTCTCACTTACTTCTTAGTCGTCATCGACTGGGGCCAAAGATGACATGGCCACAGACAGTAATGGCCGAGCTGAAAGAGAAGGGGCTGTCATGACCTCAGCTAAAGAAAGGACCTTGTGGCAAAACATTATTGTGGCCTTATGTCTCACGGGGACGAAGAGGATAAGTGAAGAAGTGTTGTTATTATTATTTGTTTAGTTTGTTATTATTATTATTATTATTATTATTATTATTATTATTATTATTATTATTATTATTATGCATGGCGTGACTATGATCAGATAAGCTTTATGTAATATATATGATAATTATAACAGATATAAAAAATACAGTTTTTAAACTCATTCCAGGTTGGGATGGGATTAAAACCACACAATTTTGCTTTCTCCAAGCTTGTGTAAAACATTATGTAAATCTGGAAATGGTGATTATGATTACGATTACTTGAGACCATGTAATCGATTACTATAGATTACGATTACCCTATGCCTCTCATATATACACTTCTGAAAACTCCGATTCTTATGTATGTTTTAATCACCTTATAAATCAAGATCTGTCAACAGAAATATTAAAAATGCGGAAATCAGGCGATAGATTATTGGAGTTAAATCCACTTCACGTTCAGGATTAATTGTGAACAATCTTCGAAACCTGAACACGATGACCCAGAAAGTAAATTCCAAGATGACGCAGGCTTTTTGCACTTATTTTTAGACCAATTCCTCACATGCTGATACTTTAACACAAGTGTCAAACAATCAACAAGGCTCTTTTAAAAAATATGACTTTCATTTTTCAATGTTGTGAACATAACGATCTAGATCTCTGTCACGTTTTGCTACTGAATTTAAATGGGTTTTGGGCGACGAACAAATATTTACATGTACATTGTATATTGAATTAACGATTTAGTTATCTATGTGAATGCTGTAAATTAAATTATTCATTTACGATAGACATAGATGTCACGATTTTGCAACTTCATAATAAAATAAAATAATCGGAATTGTCTGATTTGACATTCCGACATATAATTTAATCCGACATCGTTGGTCCTATGTTATGATGTCAGATTACATGATATGTCCAAATATCAAATTAGACCATTAAACAAACGACTCTGTATGTCATAAGGCTGTCCAGCTGTGATCTTGTTGTAAGGCAAC
The DNA here is from genome assembly GCA_025642065.1 of Paralvinella palmiformis. Classification (NCBI taxonomy): domain Eukaryota; kingdom Metazoa; phylum Annelida; class Polychaeta; order Terebellida; family Alvinellidae; genus Paralvinella; species Paralvinella palmiformis. The sequence goes on along the minus strand of JAODUP010000291.1, from coordinate 69,609 downwards.
CAGACAGCTACTGGTTCACATGGTGACAATTACAGCTAGACACTTGGTGGTTTAATTAGTGGTGTTCACTTTTGTGTGCTATAATGCATTGTATTTATCTGGGCGGTGGGTGAATTGGTAAATTGGCTAAATCATCTGGTTGTATGATGTGATTGCAGTCAATGATATAGGCAATGAGGAATGTCTTCACTGCCAAATATCTAACTAATAATTGACTTAACTGACCATGTGAAATGAGGGATTAAGCTGCAGATAATGTTGAGGTAATATTGAGTTGATTATTGATGATTCTCCATGTAGTAAACTTTGTGTCGTATGCCACGTCATTCAAATTAATATCGTGTTTTTATAATCAATTTCAATTTCGTGTATTTATACATAACACACTACCAGATCAATAAAATCTATATCTATAAATGTCAAGTGTTTTTATGTAGTAGTTATAACAGTATTATATATACAGAGTGCCCTCGCTATTTTATATATTTAGAATATGTCTTATTTCATTCCATTACAACAATTATACTGTCATATACAATTTCAGGAAAATCTAAGAATACTCAGGTGGTCCACCACGACTCTGGTATAAAGGTCATAAGCAATGGGCAGAATATTCCTCTTTATTTGCTTGGCAATCGTGGAAAAAACATGAAAACCTTGGCTAAGCTGATACGACATATAGTTGCATTATTAACATTGAACAATGTCCTCAAATCTCATCATTTGGTTGAGTTGTTTTTGTTTTTCCTTTCTGTTTTCTTCCAACACTTGGATAACATAACTGATAATGCTCCTCGCTATGAGCTGCTGCCAAGAAGCCTGAAGTTAGTTTCACGCCACGTTGAGCCGAATCATTTATTAAGTTGATTGCCCCAACACGGCTTAGATATTTTTGTAGGACACAGACTCGAACCAATTAGGAACAGCCAGAGACAGGAATCTGGTTTCTCATTTCAGTTTATGGAAAATAACCACGAATCCTCAGTCACAAAGTCAGTGAGCTTCGAGTTAATATTGACATCGGCTGGGAATTTTGGCCTCTGACAGCTGGTTCCTAATTTCTTCTCGGGGAGATGATGCATTGTGTCAGATCTTATTTGCAGTAGTGTTAGCGAGTTGATTACATTGAAGAGGTGGAGTACTGCTGCTGAATAATGTGGTACTAGCTCTGTACTTCGATAAAACATGTCTATTAAATGCTTTCAATGCTTTCATTACTGATACTTTACCAGCTTTTGGTACATAATTAAATCATTCCATGGTGCGCCTACACTGCTGGAGCATTGAAGCCATCATGTTGACTATATCAGTGTCACCATTGTTATCTTCCCAGGTGGAAGCTCCTGGATTTGGGCCTCAAACAGGCAACATTTTAAGTTAGAGTCAAGATATACAGCACACAGGTATAACATGTTTCTGTAATCATCCTATTTCTTGTCAACAACACTACTTGCACAGCCCACCATTAATATATTAGAAGTTGTGTTTCCACAGGATTGGATGCCACTTGAAATTGAATCACATCTTGATCACTGTCATGTGGTACTGGATTCCAGTTTCTTTCACAGGCGAGTGAAAAGCATGACATCTGGAGACTTTGACGTTTCTATCTTCTAGTTATCAAACACGTGTGTGAGAATGACTTCACTTATATGATGTCGACATCCAGATCATAAGAGTGGACGTCCTAGGCTCTGTTAAATCTGGATACATATAGTACACACATGACCAGTGTTGCTAGCGGTTGTGTCAAACACCATATTGCAGATTGAATCTGCACAGTTCCAATTTTGTAACAAATCAAATGTAAGATTTGAAATAATGTCACCAGATTTTCTGTTCCAGACTTGTAGGCAGCCACACCAAGAATATTCACACCTGTACTATTTTCAACCACAACAGTCAGCCGTCATCACTTTTACTTTTGTATTTATTGGTGAGTGGTGGCACTAATTTTCTATCTTTGTGGAGAGATGAAAACTGTGGAACTTTCCATTTTCTCCTTGCAGTGTTCAGCTATCTGTTTTCCTATTCTCCGTCTGCTTTCATCAGCATGATCATATGATTATGATGTACACACTTTTGATGTGTCACAACCAGCTTCCTAAACGTATGCTTCGGTGAATGAGGCATGCTTTCATGGGGTAAATTTCATTCTAGTTGCAAGTGATACTAGGTTTGGGGAATTTATGGTGTTATGTGATATGAAATCCTCAGTCCCTGTACGCACTCGTTTATGTTTCCTTCTTGGATAAGTCTCATTTTTTGTATTCCTGCTATTGGTTCCACTTTATCTTCGATGCCATCACTATCAGAACTATCGTTGAGCATTACTGCAACAGACAAATCTGCCATCTCTGCCTGTGATTTCTCTTGTCTGCATTTCTCCAGGATTTTATGTCCATGACCCCGAAATCTATAAACACTACCCGTCTTCATGGAGTATAACATCTCAATATCTTCTGGAGTTTCATAGTCACATCAGCAGAAACTGGCCAGAGTGGGAATGTTTTTGCTCATGTTCATGGACTCTAGCCAATATAATTGGTGAGTGACGACGGCGTTTAGATTGTAGCTTGTAGATTCACGTGCTTTGCGATCATATATCACAGGATATTTACTTTATCATAAAAAGGACGCAGCTTTGGCAAGTACAGACATAGCACTGTGCCGTCTGGTTCTGTTGGTAGATGAGCCATCCTGTATATGGAACATTAAACATCGAAGTACCTGTAGTTATGTAGGCAAAGGGGAACCAGTAATCTGTGAGTCATGTGTGGTGATTGATTGGCCTATTCCAAAGATCACAGAGGATTGTCTTGTTGTTATGTTAGATAGTCCTGCTGTAGATGAACTAGTGTCTTGCTTGGTTACTTTGTGGCAGTAATCACATGTTTTATTCATCATGGCGTGATCAGTTTTACTGACTGTCACATACTAGATTTGACTCGTTATGATTATTGAATATTATGATTGACGTCTGTAAAAAAGATTATGTTGCCGGATGTGACAAAATAAACAAGTTTCTTTTTTGCGGTTAAATCTGGTGTTGCACTCTATTTTGTAGGTAAGTTTAAATGCGACTCTGTATGAGTTTAACTGAGAAGCTGGCACTGACTAAATTTGTATAATTTTCACAACTGATCATAGCAAGAAATACATTTAAATGTGAAATTATATGGATCACATAAACATTAATTGTCGTATTTTTTCATGGAGATGTCAAAAATTATTTTATACTGCCTCTTAGGCCACATAAATAGAGCGTAGGACTCTACTCATACCCAAAGTAGAGCCCCCCCCGGCCGTGGCACTATAGTAAGGATAGCTTTTCGTCCAGCCAGTTAACTGACATTTTTGTTCTTATGTATATACCATTTATTTCAAATTCTAGATTTAGATAGAATTAGTCCCCGTGGGATGCATTAAATTATTGAGATAGCCAGCCATATTAAAAACTGCCATTTAGGTCATTATTATTATTGTTATAACTGTTATTATTATTATTATTAAAATTGGTATTTGTTTCTAAATCACCCGGCTGATTGAGTACATATTGAAAAAGATAAATATTTAAGATGCTCATGAATTAATTGCTCAACACTCTTACCATAATATCATGGGGGCGCCTCCGTGGGAGAGCGGTAGCGTGTTGGACCACAGATCACTACCACCGGTGTTCGAATCCCGGCGTGGGCATATCTGAAGGTTGTTTCGTCTTTCACTTCGTCTAATTACCTTTGGAAGTCGCTCGGCCAATTTAGCCTACCTTGTGCACAAAAGTGGCCGTAAAACATCAATCATCATCATCACCATAATATCGCGATATGACCGTTTCCATGTAAATATTAAAGCGAATGGTGAACACCCTAAATATGCTTCAATGTTAATCAAAATTTACCATAAATAATGTTTTAATGATTGAAACAAAATAAATTTAGGGACAGGACAAAATATGTACATTAGGGCATCATGTGCACCCTAATATATAGTTGAGTGAATAAAGATGAACTGTATTCATGATTGTAATCATGATTATTTAAATGTAATCCCAATAGTAATAAATTACATTAATTATTTATGTAGTCTTAATCATAATAGTAATCATTGTAATCTCAAGTAATCGTAATCGATTACCTTGGTCCTTTAATCGTCCTATACCTGGTACATGACTAATTTAAGTAATTGATTGTTCTGATATGTTTTCCTAAACAAATAAACCAACAAACAAACAGTGTATTTTATTAATAACTTTGGCTAATTCTACAAAAGATCCATGATCTTACTATGTCCTTCTGACCTGTTATACACTAATTGAAGTACGGGATATTTATATTAATCTTCTTATGCAACAACACAGCGTATTATTTTGTATTTATTGGTGAGTTATGGCACTAATTTTCTATATTTGTGGAGAGATGAAAACTGTGGAACTTTCCATTTTCTCCTTGCAGTGTTCAGCTATCTGTTTTCCTATTCTCCATCTCATTACTTTAATATCACATCAACTAACCTATCCTTCTTAAATTGTTCTGTTTGTGATTGTTCTTTGTTTCATTTTCGTTGTTTGTTTGTTCATTTGTTTGGCCAGTTTTGGCCCAGCTATTTATTATCCGGGTATCCCTAACTGATCTTACTATTAAGACTGCAATATATACTGTTATGTTATTCCGACCAAATTACTAAAACAAAAGTCGAGAATGACCAATGTTGACTGAGAAAAGATTAAAAACAAGTGAGTGTTCAAACAAATAGAAACATGTTAGTTTCATTTGTTATACAACCTGTCCACATTCACTTGGATGAATGTATGGTGAAGATCGAGTTCGTTGAGTTGAATTAGCAATGAATTGAAGTCGTATAAAGCCATTTATATCATTTTAATCGCAGTGATTCCATAGTTTAATTGGTAACACTGTTGGCTACAGATCTCGAGCTCATGGTTTCAGGCACCAACTGGACTATCACTGAAGGATGTTTCATCTATCCATTCCGATCATTTGGTAGCTCGGCCAATGTGCTCTTATGTGTGCATAAAAATGGCCATAAAAAGCAACATTAACATTTGTATTACTTTAAACAAGAATACTGATGTTTTAAATTAAACGTAATAAGCCAGCATAACTTCCCAAATAAGGTAGCACTTATCTAGGACTGACATCAAGAAGATATAAACAAAATACGATTAAAACGGACTATCAGCAAATGTGTAATACTCCCAATATACAATACACAAGAGGAAAAATAGACGTTCACTGATGATAAAATAATTTGAGAACAAAAAATAATGGTTAGCTAGAATTTTAATTTATACGTCAAGCAATATTTATATGTGTAACTCTCTTATATATAATATACATCCAATTAAAACATATCACATGATGATAAAAAATTATAATAATATTTCACATGCCTCATTCAACTTGAAGTCGCCTTGAACTAGCGACAAACAAGTGGAAAATAATGATATACATAAATGTCTAATGACCTTTATATTAAAAACAAATTTAAAATATTTATGGGATAATTTATATAATAGGGTTTTAAGAAACTTACAACATATTTGTTTACTTTCTGCAAGTTTAATATGATTAGGCAAATTATTGCCCAGCCTGAGAAGTAATGTTTGGAAAGATTTCTCTATGTATTTGGAAATTGTTGATGTACATTTCTGCATTTACTAAATGTGTAGTTGTTATGACATTTATGTATATCATTTATATTACTATGATGGTAATTATTTGCCACTTGTTTGTCGTTAGTTCAAGGCGACTTTATATAAATATATATATATATATTATTATTAATTTAGTTTAGTTAATTTAATTTAATTTAATTATTTATTTATTTAGTAATAAAGTTCTTCTCAACATATATATGGACACTGAACTCAACACCCTTTGATATATACGATTATCTTAATAATCCCTAAGAATATATTTTGATTACTTCTTTTGACCAAACACCTTAACATAAAAAAGTTCCTACATATAAGCAGGTGGACAGGTACAAAATCTTTAACGATTTCCAAGGTATTAAATCATAGCGCTCACATTTATAGCCGAACGAAAAAAGTCATAACGTAAACTTTGTAATGAATCATAAAATCTTAAAATTCTAATATTGTAGTACTTGAAAAATTAAAATAACATCAGCCATGTTCTGTACAAAAGTATTCTATTATAAATGTAATTAATAAGGTAATATAACTACATTTCAACTACATGTCGGTTTTCTGTCCGATTTTGGAATCTGTTAAATGTTTGAATGTTTGGTATGGCATGACTAGTTGTTTATATATATAATTATGAGATTATTTTAAATGGTTTAATAGAAGAAATGTCTAAGCTATATAATGTATGCAAAACATAGCAATATGTCTTCTGATCTTAATGTTCAGAAATTTAATAATTTCAAACTTGCTAAAAAATATAAATCCTGATTTACATTATTAGAACAGTAACAATGAATGTGCTTATTATTTGGAAGTTTGTTTGAAAGTAGAATTTGGCAAGGCGATTGAAATATATGGTTTATCAATTATACATTTGAATTGTACAAGTTTAGTGAAACATTTTGATGAGCTAAAAGATTTCTTAATAAACAATAATAGTAACAATAAAGTTGACGTTATTGCATTATCTGAAACCTGGTTAATGCTCAGTAAGCATGAGTTATCAGATTTTGTTTTAGATAAGTATTCTTTAAATACCTCATCTCGAAATAGTCAAAGCTGGTGGAGGTTTTGCCATTTATGTTAATAATGGTTTTAATCAGAAGGTTATGTGTAATATTTCTAAAGTAATTGAATATTTTATGCAATTTATTCTTATAGGAATTGCCGTTAAAATAGATCGGTTCAAATTGGTTGTCTGTCTAAATTCCTCTGTCAAACAATGAACATAATCCAACTTATATATGTAGCGATTTTAATATATATCTCTTTAAATATGAATCACATCAGGCTAGTCAAGATTTTGTGAATTAATTGTTTAGTGGTGGGTATCACCCACTGATCAATTTACCAACATGGATAAATGGGAATATCAGTATATATTAATTGATAATATATACACTAATGTTATTGGTATAGATACGAATTTTTTTATTATTAATAAGGATATTTCTGACTACTTACCTGTTTACACCCTGGTTAAATATTCAACATGTAAGATATATTCTAGTAATAAATTACTTACTTATAGAAATGTATGTTAGACTGTTGAAAGAGTCCAATATTGAAATGTTATCAAACAGGTTACGGGATCTTGATTGGACTAAAGTAACTAACTGTAATGGTGTAAATACCGCTTATGGCACATTCCATTTTATGTTTAATACGATATTCAATATCTTTTATCCTATTATTTGGATGAATACAAATTGTAAATCAAATCACAAAGTATTTTTAAAGCGCAGGTCAAAATAAGCTGAAACTAAATATAAATTGTACATAAATAACCTGATTACCATATTAAGGTTTCCGGAAAAAGAATATTATAATACAAATTGGTTGAATAGAAAAATAACTACGAGAAAGAAACAAAATCCTACAAATGGCCAAATGAATTTTACTGTAGTTACCAGATGGTGTCAGATAAGAAAGCAATATCTGATGCTTTTAACAATTTGGTTTCAAATCAAATAATTTAACATTCTCATAATATAGGTTTCACTAATTTTATTAATAAAAGTGTACTAAATTATCTGTATTTTGAACCAGGTGTTGTCGAAGAAAGTTTTAAAATCGTGTCTAATTTTAAAAATAAACAATCTTGTGGTTATGATGGTATCCATATGCCTTTAGTTAAATCTTTAATATCCTCCACCAAAAATGTACAACCTTTAACTTATATCTGTAACAAATCATATGAATCTGGTATATTTCCAGATGAAATGAATATTTCCAAATTTGTACCTTTATTTAAGAATGGTTATCTTAAGGATTTTCCAATTATGGATCTGTGTCAATTTTGCCTCAATTTTCAAAATTTCTTGGAAAATTATTTTATAACAGATTAGTAGTAGTATCATATGTAAAAAAGAACAATATTATGTACAAAAGTCAGTATGGGTTCAGAGAAGCCCACTCTACAGGATTGGCAATAATGGAATTAATTAAAGATATTACTAATAACTTAGATAATAATTTGGTAACAACTGGTATTTTTATTGATTTGAAGAAGCATTTGATACTATAGATCATTCCATTTTGAATAAGAAATTATGCTATTATGGTATCCGAGGTATTGCCTGAAGTTAGATAAAAAATATTTAATCGAAATAATGTTTTTAATTCTGATATTTGTTCAGAATATAAAACTATGCGATGTGGAATCCCAAAAGGTTCTATTCTGTGACCTAATTTATTTTTACTATACAGCAATGATCTGTTAAATATTTCCAATAAATTAAAATTTATATTGTTTGCTGATGATACCAATGTATTCTATATGCTGGTAAACGTATAATATAGTTTTATAGTGAATAATTCATTGTTCAACAATGAATTAAATCAAATGAGTGAATGGTTTAAAGTAAAAAAAATTATCTCTGAATATCAATAAAATAAATTACATGTGTTTTCATAACAAGCCTTATCTGGATGTTTGTAAACTCAAGATTGATAGATTAGAAGTCAGTAGTGTACAATTTACTAAATTCCTAGGAGCATAGGTAGATGAAAAGTTATCATGGTCTAATCATATTAACGTTGTTTGTAAATATGTCTTGAAAAATAGTTTAAGTTAAATACATGCTTGAAAACAACCACTTATACAATGTTATACTGTTTGTTAATAGTTCCGTACTTAAGAAGGCAATCTGTAATATTCCCAAAGCTAGTTACTTATATCATACCCATCCATTGTTGGAAATTTTTAGATATTGTAAAATAAAAATACCTTGCTTATAATATATAATGCCAAAACTAACATGTTACCTATCAATCTACCATTTTTTCATAACAATAGAAGAAATACATTCATATGGTGCCAAGTCCAGTAAAAAAATTATTAATATGTTTAAGCACATAATTAAGAATATGTTAATTTCTTTATATGACTGATACCGATGCTGATGTATGTCCGTAATTTTATTTACATTTCAAATACAACATATATGATATAAAATGTACAATAATATGTTATTGCTACAATAATTAATTAGTTCAAAATTAAACTTATATGGAATTGTTGTTGTTTCAAAAAGATACAATGATGTCTATTCCACATCTTTTTATTTTTAAATTTGTCCTGAATGTTTTTAATGTTATGTTGGGGGGGGGGGTATTATATATGAAAGGGTTCAAGCATCCCCCTTTTCAACATTCTATATGCGTTTGCTTTCATTAAAATGATGTATTATAAATGTTGAAATAAACAATTTGAATTATAAAAAATGTGAAAATTTGAATCGAAAACTTTGTCATTGGGTGACTTCTGTATAAATACGGCCTGTGTTTTTTCTCCAGGGGCAGAACATCGAGGTAGCCTTTGGGTTATGTTTGGTACTAGGAGATAGTTCAGCTTGTTAGAATTGTCAGACAGATTCAACTTGTGCAAGACTCATGGCGGTTTATGACGAGAAGAGATTGCTGAAACAATTTGATGTACACTATGCGTGTACTGTAACTTTGTGTCAGAATAAAACTATCAAATATCTATTTACAGGAGCTGTTGTGATTGATAACTGATGATCTTTGACCTTAAACGGTGGACAAAGTATCAAACATGAGTAACTCTAATGGGTTCCGTATGAAAAGGGTGAAAGAAACGTGTTTAATTAACAAGGAACCTTACGAACGGTATAAGAAATATAAGATGACACAATTTTTCGTTCTGATGAATACTCAGCAGACAAGTTGAGCTTTTATTTTCTTTTTCAGAAAGTATATATATAACTTTATTCTTGATTAATCGACTTCATGTAGAACTTAAGTTCTATTTATCATTTGAATTCATGTTAGGATTTTCTAGTTGAATTAAAATGAGAATTGATTTAAAAAATGGAATTTGAATTGAGAAAATTTGAATCTGAATTAAGAAGTTTTGAATTGGTATAGAAGTTTCCTAAAAATAAATTAATTTACCATTTTTACAACGTTAACATTTACATGTGGTTTTACAATATACTGGAACCAAAATGACCCAGAACGTTGATTCCTTATATATATATATATATATATATATATATTATCAGATACATACACCGACCTGAGCATTTAACCAATTAAATGATCTGGATACCGTGGGCTCCGCCTACAACACTGTGATACCACCACATACGATGCCTTTAATCTATATAAAAATATTGCTATTTAGGAATTACTTGATTTTATCATCTCACCAGAAATGCCAATCTGGAGCAAAAACTGCCCCTCCTCCGAAAACTGTGACTATTATAGCCTATCCCCAGACCTAACTCTGTTAATAACCATTTGTGATCTTTTTTGTAAACTTGCCACATGTATGTGGTTTAGTACCCAGCAGGGTTGTGAAAGTAAACACAGGATCTGACCCCTGATGGGCGGAACTAAGTTAAACATTCGTTTCAAGGCTCCTACTGGACAGTGGAATATAAACAGATCTTTGATGATTACAAAACACATTTTTACATGGGGATGCACCCAAGACTATGTTCCACCTCTTCAATCCTACTTGGAATCTAAACTACTCGGAGTAGGTATTCCAAATAGGTACTCGGAGTACTTACTCATGCTAAAAAGTATTAGGCAAAATAATTGGGAAAAAGGAATTGGAATTGATAAATTTGGAATTGGAATTGAATTGGAATTGATAAATTTGATGTGGAATTGACCAAATGGAATTGAGTGGAATTGGAATTGACAAAATGGAATTGACCCCTGTCTGATATTTACCAAGTCTTTATTTATTATCTTAATATATATATATATATATATATATATATATATATATATATATATATATATATATATATTATATATATATATATATATATATATATATATATATATATATATATATATATGTGATAGACACATCCAGTGGCAAATGAAACACTGCTGGCATTTAATATGGCATGAACCCAGCCTTGTTAGGTTGTATATATGTAATGTCATCAAGATATATTTGGCAAAATCGATCAATACCGGTGATCAATACCTAGTATCACATTAGAAGCCCACGGGCTTTGAATGTGATGGATAATATTGGCATCCAGAAGCTGCTGAATATGCTTCTGTATCTCAGCAAACATAGAATGGGGTATCTTCCGGAATCTCTGTTTAAAAGGCTTGAAATATGCCTACTTGAGTTTAAAAACAGAAATATATATATTGAATTCATCACTTTTGTTTTAATTTCCTTTACAATAATGTGTATTAGCACATGAATACATAGGAATACAACCATTTAATAGTGGCTCTGTGTCCAGCATTGATATTCACTAGAAAACCTCCCTAGAAGTATGTACTGTGAAGACGTAAATGGCAAACTTAGTTCATGAACCACACACACACAACATATTTTCGCGAGATCACTGACATCGCGAATTTCGCGAAAATAAGATTATCGCGAATATATCTGTTATTACAGTATGTTGCACATTACACTCCTGATTATGTGTAAACTGCTTCTTATCCAACTTGCTTTCAATGATCATGGTGGTATTCTATGGAACAAGTATTTTCCTAGAAACCACAGACTTGACGACAGCAAGCTGTCCAGGAGACTTATTTTGCAAATGGTTCTGAAGTATCATTGATTGAAAAGCGAAATACAAAGGATCTGACATCGTCACATGCTGCTGAAAACTTGTACCATGCGGCTGCTGAGCAGCATTTAAAGGAAACTTCAAAATATTAGTTCCAAGAATAACAGACACCTTCAGTCTGAAACGAGTGTCTGGCAGACGTGGGGTAATTGTAATATTAAAATAGTAACGATTACATTTTTCACAGTAATAGTAATAGTGAATCTCATTTTGAAATTATTAGTAATTGTAATAGTTGATAAAGTAATAGTAATCCACTATTACTTTGCTATTACATTTTGTCAGACACACAATATGTTTTGCCAGATATGTCACTACACCGTCAAATCTCACTGTCACCTGACTGGCTGCTCAATCAAATTGTCATTTATAATATTGTTCATTATTGATTCTGTAACTGAGAATCCACTCCATTTGAAACAGACTAAGCACTGTGTACTTAACCGAATCCAAGTTGATTACCATGGGCTCACTAGTTTACAGGTCCACACCATATCTTACAGCTGCTATCACTGCATTACATCTGATATACAAATAATCTGATTTGTAATATATTTTATGCTGTATCTAGGATATTATCAATAATATAGACATCCACATAAAAAAGTATAAATCACAATGGCTAGGGTATCACCTCCGAGTCATTTTGAGATACCTACTAATACCGACGGCAACTACAAAGCCAAATGTAAGCATTGTGATTCAAGTATATCAGGCTCAGCCAAGACTAATTCCAACTTCACTAAACACTTGAAGGTCACTATTTATTTGTAGATTATAATATAATATATACTGCAAGTATTATTATTATATTATTATATACCACATTTGAAAAATGACAAGAAAACAAATGTAACAGTAAACACATACCGTAATCTACTATTATAAACATGTGAGCAGTGATAGCGCAGTTAGTTAGAGCGTAGGACTCGTAGCCGATGAGTCGCGGGTTCGAATCTCCAGAAGCTGCAATGTTGTCATGTGGCGACTGGTTCACTCATCCATAAAAATGAGTACCTGATAGGACGCGATGGTTATGTGTTTGAGTAACGCTTTGTATGCGTTGTATGCTCCCTTGTGGGTTGAGATGTGTGCTGGGTGGAAACAGGTCTGAGTCAGGGATAATAATACTATACAGCGCTTCAGAACAGGCTGACCTGGTTCTGGCGCTATATAAACATGCATTACTAAAAAAAATGAGAGCGCATTCACATTAGTATGCAAGGGGCAATGGTGTATTACCTGGTATCGTTGTATACACCATCTTGTTAATCATGCTCATCCAGCCATGGCAGGCATATATGGAAATTATTCACCTATAGTATTGGGAATTTACTAGTTGTTAAGTGTAACTAGGTACGGTCAACTGAAAAGTGTTATTAGTTTAATAGTTTTGGTAGATGGTCCTCCAAACAAGATAAGTTAGAATTAAGAACAATAAAATAATAACAGTTAACATTCCTTAATATACATTGATAAATCACAGCGAAATATCAACTAATTATTGTGTGTGTTTTATTTATTATAGAGGAAGCATCGCCATTTGTATTTGGAGTCAGTGCATGTACCAGCTGCCATTGGTGAACTTGAACAGCCATCAGTGTTCAGTTTAGTGAATAAGACTGACAAGAAATATAGCACAACTGATCCGAGGCAACTCAACGCCACAGATGCTCTCATATCACTCCTTGATGATCACATGCTGCCACTGTCACTGCTTACTGATGGCTGTGAAATGTAATGGGCATTTCAGAGTGGCATTTTCTCTGTGCAATTAGAAAGTCATAGCTGATTATTTATTAGGTATATGCGAGATGTTTTATATGGTACATAGAATGATATACACATATATAATAAAAATTAAAAATATGTAAATGAAGTTTTGTTTCGTATTATTTTATGATGAGAGTGACTCAGTAACATAAAACTACCAGTACTATCATTACCATTACCATTACCACTACCACTACTACTACTACTAATAATAATAATAGTAATAATAGCATAAGCAAAACTGTAATAGTAATAATAATAAATGTAATAGTAATATATTACATTGAATATCAAGTGTAATAGTAATACTCAGAAGTAATAGTAATATATTACATTTCAAAGTAATTGACCCAGGTCTGGTGTCTGGCGTAACCAGAAGCAAACAATTAGTTGGATCAACAACACTAGGAATCCGAATATCAACATTAACATACGTGTATCCGGAATAAGGCAATTTCTGATCACCTACACACTCAATATCTTAATGGAAATCTTCCAGTGGTTTAACGACTTTGTCCGGAAATGCAGACAGAAAAGCACTGTGAGAAATGGTAAAAACATTAGCGCCAGTGTTTAGAAGTGCATTGAACAATTTATCATTAATAGTTATGTGACATTCATTCGAAAGACCTATAAAATTAGATATATTATTAAATCCCTTTAATTTAGAGTCGGGTGCCCATGGTAAACATACCCTTCACAGTTTAAAGACTGAGATGACAAATCAACACAAGAACCGTGGGCTTTCTGATCTTCCTGGCCGTATCGGTAACAGATGGCCTGTCGTCTAGGATGTGCACTTTGGTCATTGTAACCTGGGCATTACTCTGTGTTGGTGTTATTCGCCCCTCTTTCGAGCTCTTGCTTCTTTTCTGATTCCATCTGGAGTTACTATGAAATCTCCATCTCATCACGTCGAACCTCATGCAGTAATATATAAAAACTACGCAAGCTGTCTTTCAGATGACGGATGCAGCTGTTTATTTCCGATCGGAGGCCACTGTAAATTTCAGAAGCAATGTATCTTTAGGCCTCTTAAGATGATAAGGTTCATCTTGAAGTGCTCTGTATAATAGATCCTCAATTCCTACAGCACCACAGAGAAATACTTTCCGTTGGTTCCCGAGTTGCTTTGTGGAACTCAATGAGGAGATCGCTTGGATCTTCAACCCTGCCATATATGATATGTAATTTATCTAATATCTGGCCAATGGTTAAATCCATTCCAAGTCTTCGGACTACTTTAGCTGCTTCTTCACGTAGATTTCTTGGCGACTGTAGTAATTGTCTGCTCAAAATGCGATTCTTCCGGAAGCAGAGCTAATATTTCATATTTCCACGCTCACAGGTATAGTCTCTTTGTGATCATCTTCCCCAGAAAATGCAAATAATGTGGGCTGTGTAGGATCATCTATTGATGTCGCAATATTTTGTGGTAGTCCAGCTAAACGACATTTACTACGAGTGTAATCCTCTATCCATTGTTATAACTCATAAAGATTATCCAATTAAGCTTAGCCAGAAGATATTTAAAACATTCAACTAGTTGCTGCACATCTTTATCTGACATTGTTTCAGCCATCACAAATATAAAACCAAATAGGGAAACAAACCCAATCAATGTCAGCATAGAACTATTTAACAAAATAACACCAATTATTGATAATAACCTATAAAGGTAATACAACGATAAGCATAGCACAGCACAACGTGATGACCTTGACATTTCAGTTAGATCAATTACACTTGACATAAAATCATTACGAGCATTATCGACAACAGAAATACAAAACCCTCAAAAGATAAACTAATAGTCGTTTATTAAGCGTGATGTGGACTAGATATCACCTTGTAATTATAAACTTGTTTCATTTTGATGACATGGTCCTTTCAAGTCACGATCATGTGTACGGCCGGGTTTGGTACCTGAACAAAGCTGGAGCTGGTGGTCGCAAACTGTTAACGTATTAGCATTAACTGCTATGGCAACATTTCTAAGATGACGCAAAAGCTGGTTCAACTGCATTGCCAAGGGGTCTGAACACCTTTGTACAAGTTTGAGTCTTTGGTTACCGGTCATGCCATCCACACAACACTCTAATTTTCTAAAATAAATAGTTATTGGCAAATGCAGCGTAATTCAAATACACACCAGAAGGATAACTCTGAGGTGTGTAATTCTAATTGCAGAGTCAGTCTACAAAGATTATAGCAACAGACGTTTACTACGAAAACAACAAATAAGTCCTGTCTTGCCAAAGTCAAATGTACATCTGAATTTTCTGCCAAAAGACGCACTGGGGAAATCATGTGACCAAAACAGACCAATGAACAACGAACAAATAAGAATACAACACTCGACCTGCGCGAAGTACACAATGCATGTACAATTCGATGTGGCAAATTAAATTCAGTCTAACGAAATTCACTTCGGCTACAAATATAAATATTTATTTTATTTCGTCGTACACATGGTGTATTTGTCTTATAAGATACGGCTTATATTTCAAAGCCGACAAATTTGTATGTTTACTTCCTTTTTTCGTAAATTCCCTGTAATGATGTAAATGGCCAACAGATGGCAGTACAACACAAGTCGAATACGACTTGTCGTAATACTCTTCAACATAATGTATATTAACATGTCGGACGTGCTCTGGGATTAGAATATGCTTACTTCTAAAGCCTGGCTTCTTCAGTCTGTCATTCATAGTAGTGTGAAGTGCAGTAGTTAAATTGAACTCATCCACGTTCGAATCGTTAATTTCATTGGTAAGAAAGAATGCATTTCTGGCAACATACGACCCTGGTCTATTCGTACAATTATGTTTTGCATGTTCCATCATGTCATTCCAATTCCACACATCCACCTCTTGTGGAATGATAAATTCATCAAAATCGAGGTAAGCTAGATGTCTGGCCACGAAAAGATTTCTATATAAACAATCATTTTGTGCAGTGGTTTGAGCATAATTCCACACGAGATGAAAATCGTGACCGAATTCATCTAAATCTTCATTGAATTGAATTGGTATATTCCACGGCAGTATGGTTAATTGACCTTTTCTCTCATAATAGTTTAAATATGGATCCAACAATGCTGAGCCGGACAGATTATAGACAAAGATGTGCTCGGCACCCAATAACATGTTCAATTCTATCCATTCCACGATAAGGCTAGACTTGGTTGTGCCATGCTTTAGCACGCCATCTAGACACAGAGTGAAGTTTGTCTTAAATCCATTTTTGTAGCTCTGTCTTACCGCCAAATGGTTGTTAGGCTCGGCACATGTTTGTGTTGTTATTGAGACTAACATTGGTGGCAATGACCACGGGTCCCTGCTGACATTACAGGCTAGTTCAATCATTCTAAATCTGAAATGAAACCGACAAACGAGTATCAGCTCAAACCTAATGGTACTTGCTAATGTCCTATTTATTTATTAGAGTACAATACTCACTTCGGTTTTCTGTGTTCACCAATAGTGTATATCACTGACTCGATCACGGAGACGTTTTCACTTCCGTCAAAGTACATCTGACAGTAATATACTGGAGATGTTGTTTCCAGTTGATGTCGTGATATGATACCAATTATCCTAATTATGCTGTTGTCCTTATGTCTGGGATCGACGTGGGCAGAATATACATAAAGTAGATCATCTATCACCGTGTGCCAGTTATCAAAAGCAAGATAAATCTCGGAGACATTATAAACATTGGACAGATTGGGACAGGTTTCAGCGTCTTGCACAAAACTGGTAAATGGTTGTGCAGTTTCTATAATTCGGTTGCTCCCTGTACCCTTCGTCGTTGTCATGTTGCTCATCTGATAATAGACATATTTCGGCAGTAAGTTGTATCTTTGTTTGGTCACAATTATCCAGCTGATGGTAATTATTGCAGTAAGCGTCAACAACGTGAGGGCTCTCAGGAAAACCGCCATCTTTCCGTAGTTTTTTTACCTCTGATCTATCATATCATGTTTAGGCAACGACAACTAACTGGAATCAATATTGCCGATATAATCTATCGTACGTTGAACAATTTGATTACAGATGTAATGCACAGAATATCAAGGCAATATATATATATATATATATATATATATGGATATTGATTGGACGTGTTTGCTATGAGTAGGATAGGGGAGTCGCCGATGAAGAGCCAGCATTTCTTCTGGCGGAATAGTCGGAATTTTCCAGTAATAACAGACTTATCCTGTGGCTAAATAACAAGGCTATCATTGTCGTTTTTAGTCAACGTTGACAAGTAGTGTCAATGCGGTTACGTTTACAAGTTGATCATCATCATTATCATCGTCATCATCTTGATATTAATTATCATCATCATCATCATCTCATTTATCTCTCTTTTCTCCCCCCCCTCCCCATATCTTTATTGCATCTGCTAATAATGTAATTTAAAAACTCTTCATACGTCATAAATCGATAGAGAAACAAAAGATCACAATATTGATTTCACATTGCCTGATATTGCATAATCACAGTTGATTACATCTGCTTTTCGCTTACTATCTCTCTAATATATATAGAATTGGAGTCTGATATGATAATTATAGTCCATTGTGGTCAATTAAAATCCTCAGCAACAATAAGTGTAACATAATTATATTTTGGGTTGAAGTGTGCCCACAGGGAAGGTTTTTCATGGTATATGGCCTACAAATTTCATAGTTTACCTTTATTTTTGCGTATGAATATTGAGTTGGTATTTGCCACAAATGGTTTATACTGAATAATGAATAATAAATGTATATATTGTCGTCGAAGAACCCCTTTGACAATTTTCCCGTGTAATGAGGAAATCCGGTATTTCAGACCTCGTTTTTGGTCTTTTGATGGATATCTCCCGAAGGTGTGAATTCCTCGTATGTGCACTATTTAATCACACCATTTTAGTATGAAACAAATATTATTATATTTTGAAACCACGCCAACCTTTCAGGCAGCGAAAGGTATTTTCCTCGTAACTAAACCAGGTTTAAACAATAGATCGATCGGATCTGTTTCCTAAACAAATAAACAGACAAACATTGTATTTTATTAAGAATTTTGGCTGATTCTACAAAAGACGTATGACCTTGCAATGTCCTTTTTACCTGTTGTACATTAATTGCTGTACCGTGTATTTATACTAATCTTCTTATTTAACGAACACAGCATATGACCTTAGTATTTTTGTCTAAGCATCCATATATATATATATATATATATATATATATAAACAATAGACGGGAGCGTCTGGATATTTTGATTAACCTAGACGTTCAGTCACAGCTGAGATAGATGGCAAAGGGTGTTTCATTCAGAAATCATCTCATAAATCGTTCATATTCGAACCCTGACATGGAGGTTTGCAGCGCACCACTCTAACCACTACACCAGCTGGTGCCATCATATTATATATCAGCATTAACTTAACAAGATATCAATATTCAGATATAGATCAATGAGAGATAATAATGTCATATAATCGATATTATATAAAGTATTTATTTCCTAGGTTTATTTTCAATTGTTTGAATCCATTAAAGAACACCCCCAATGACATCATTACTATCACTCCATAATACAGAGTACAAGATATCGGACTAATTAAAGATGCTACTTCTGTCCTTATGATACTTCTAAAATCAATCAATAGATTCATCGTTATAATGACATTTCTTTAATGATTAGCCACTCTGTCATATGGAAGTCCAGGCAAGTTCAAAGCTGAATATTAAAATATATATATTTATTCAACGGCTATTTAACTTTGTCATAACCCAACTGTTTTGTTACATGATAGATAAATGGTGGAACCTAGAGCTAGAGAATATTTAAATAATTATATCATGAAGATCAACGAGAAAATAATTAGTCATCTTTTATGGTCCTCTGTTGCAACAACATCTTGAACAGATTAACGTTCAAGGTCGATTGGTAATATTGAGATAGAAGGTGTGTACGTCGAATAGACACGCACACACACACGCACACACAGTAACACACACACACAGTAACACACACACACAGTAATAGACACACACACAGTAACACACACACACACAGTAATACACAGTAACACACCGGTTTACGTCATTTTGGCCTACGCCAAATTCGTCTTTACGCCACTTGTCTAAAGTACATTTCAGTTCAGTGAACTTCATTACGTCCGACGTTACGGTTACGTCACTTACCTAGGTCACTTACGTCATAATAAAAGGACGTGAAGTAAATAAACAAAAAAAGATAAAAGAATCTATAAAAAAATTCAAAACACGGTAAAAATATATATATATACAAAAGATATTTACATTGAAAGGCATATTAATGGATTATTAAGCCATTACGTCAGCTTTTCGTCATGACCCGGGTTACGTCACGGTTTTTGGAACCAATTAATGACGGAGGACGGGGTATGACAGTGTGTGTATATATATAATATATATATATATATATATATATATATATATACATACAAAGACACATAAATCAGTGTTTTTTTGGCGTCCTTTGTTTGAAATACCAACGAACGGAGTTCAGTAGAATCAACCCGTAAACAGATCGATTTTCTATTATATGAAGCCAAACTACATAAAGTAGGCTTGATTATTTATTTTTCATTCAGAGATGATTTTCGTGAATAGTCACACGGGATGCTCGCGGAATCCAAATAAAATACTGATCCTATAGATTGGTATAAATCAATATTTGCTTTTCAACTAAAATATTCATTTCGAGATATGTGTGCGTGTGTGTGTATACGCGCGCCCATGTATATGTACGCGCGAGTGTTTGTTTCTTTGTTTTAGAATATATATATATATATATATATATATATATATATATAGTGGAACAGGCTAAAATCACTAACACCCAAACATCCTTGGAAACCTAAACCTCCAAAAATCTATACATAAAAAAATCTATACATACTTGAATCTAAACAAACAAAAATCTGTACCTCCACAAATCTATACACACACACCCACAGAGAGAGAGAGAGAGAGACGGACACACAGACACACTCAAACACACCCTAAATATGGGCTACTCATCAGCCTGTGGAGCTCAGATAATCTGCTTGTCGTACCTGACAAATGTATCACGCCCATATGGAAGCTGGTGTGTATGTCTGTCTGTCTGTCTGTGTGTGTGTGCGCGCGCGCGTGTGTCAGGCATGGGGTAATCGTAATCGAGTATAATTAATTACATGATTTCAAGTAATCGTAATTTTCAGATGCAATGTAATCGTAATCAGCGATTACTTTCACGATTACACAAGGTGTTTCATTATTTACCTTGTTATATCATGCCACAGATATGGTTTCGTATGCAAGGCAAAAGATAACAATAGAACTGATTTACCCATTGTTAGTTTGTTTTGTGTTTCGCGGAGAATCCCCAGGCTGTCGCTTAATCAGCACAGCCTCTATGTTGGATTGGTTGAGAAACTCCTCCCCCACCACTCACAGGGGAGAAGTACGGACAGATGGAGCCGAAATACCATCAGGGTGGTTATTGCCAGAGTGTTTTACATCATGGGGGGTCTTTAATGGCCCCTTTTATTTTTAATAATTCAGTCTTGTCTTGTTGAAGTTTGGGGTAGAAACCCCTGGCTGTCGCCTATTGGGCACAGCCACCTGGTGTTGGCTTCTGTTGTTGTGACGATTGGCGTACTATGAGTTGTTTAATATGGTGGAACCTCAGTTTACTATAGAAGTCAATTTCGGAGGAGAAAAAACCTTACCAGTTGCCTGGTTGTACTAAAACCTCCTCCTACTATAATGTCGCGGCCGGGAACCTCCGGCCTCCCGAACAGCACGGATTATGGGTACGGGGGGCCCAAGCTCTTATCCACTAGTCCATAGGGGCGGTCTGATCTGTCCTTGGTATATGTAGGGATCTTTCTGGAGAAGTGGAGTTATGATATCTGGTAGGAATGTTGATTTCCTTATGAGCAATGCTGCTAGGTGGCGGTCTGGAAGTTTGTGGTTTTCCGGGCGGAGATGACCTTTAAGTAATCTTGTGAGCTTCGGGGGAGGCTGGGCCATTGGAGAAATGTACCGGATGTACACTTGTTGACATGCCGTACATAGTTGTTGGGGACGTGGTGGAAAGTTTACTATGAAGCTTTTGAAAAGCAGTCTTCTGAGCTGGGTGTCGGCCAATCTGTTGTTGAGGATATTATGTCCAACTACAGTGGTCTTCTGGTACCAATCCTTTGATGCTGATGTGTAGTCTGTGTGTAATAATTCAGTGGAGACGGCAGCACCATTTAACATGGTCAGCCACCCACGAAATTACCCATTGACGGATTACTGTCATATTTATACACATGGTGGTTTGTCAGTTTATTGGTTCTATGAACGCAAAAGGAAAATGTGTTGAAACACTGTTTCAGATGTTGCCACTATTATAAGTCATACAAACAGGCATTTCAGATAAATTCGTGTTGTTTTCACACGGTTCAGCCCAAGCCCAAGTTAAGAAATCGTGCCCTACTTCTTTCTGACACCGTCGTTTTAACTGCATCTCCAAATGACCTTGATTGGGCAGACGTTACTTCGGTGAACATAAACAACACAACAGTTATGCTAGTTGCATACTATGAAAAAATCCGCCCCCAGTTTTTATTCGATGCGAAAAACACGCGATGCAAAGTCGGCCGGATAATTCCTAATATAATATGGGATATTTATATAGCGCCCTAATTAGCTAGAAGCTGCTTTAAGGCGCTTTACAATATTATTTACAATATTATTATCCCTGACTCAGACCTGTTTCCCCCCAGCAAATGATGATGATTTATGTTTTACTGCCACTTTTGTGCACTTGGTAGGCTAAATGGGCCGAGTAACCTCCAAAAGTAATGAGGCGAAGTAAAGACGAAAAAACCTTCAGATTCGAATACGGGTGGTAGTGATCTGTGGTCCAACACGCTACCGCTAGAGCACATATCTCAACTCCCAAGCGAACATACAACGCATGCTGCCATTATAGGGGCAAAGCGTTAATCACACACAGCCATAGCGTCCTATCAGGTACTCATTTTATATGGATGAGTGAACCAGTCGCCACATAAAATATTTTGATCCTTGCAACTACCAGCGACTAATAGGCGAAAAAACGTGAGCACACTAAGCCGTAAGCCACAACCCGCCGGGAAAAAGTCGGCGGGTAAAAATCCATTGATACTGTTTGCACTAATCTCAGTTTGCATTAATCTCAGTTATCTCTATAAATATCTGTGCATTCATGGCAAATGCATTACTTGTTTAATGGTGAATATTGATATCAGAAACACTAAAACAAATTAACAAAGTCTGTAGTAAATATTCATTTCAAGAAAATAACATAAAATGCGCCTGATTCATAAATAGCAACTTTTGTGCACATGGTAGGCTAAATGGGCCGAAGTGAATATTGATGAGGAGTCACATTCTTGTTAGTGTTATATACATTGTAATCATGTTTGTAATCATGACTACAATAATAAAATGGTTGTCATATTATTCTAGTTTTAATGCATGAATTATATAACAAACATACATTTTCGTTTAATTACTCAAGTTGGGCTAAAATATGTTATTGCCACTATATAATACATACATTTGTTCATATATTTTTTTAAATAATATAACATTCATCTTAGTCTTCACATAATTATTGAAGTATTTCTCGTTTCCTTGTAACATATATTTTGTGCATGTGCTTCACTTCACTATCTGGCGGCTGATAGATAAAGCAGAATTGCCGAATAATAAATCTGTACAATGATAAGTTTCAATAATTTATTCAATAACTGTGTACGAGACTCGATGTAATACCAGTAGCTCAATGAGGTGCCTCAATGGAATGTCGGGATAACAGCTTTGCCTACTCAGGATCAATGAACACAGTTATTTTGCCCTCTTCCATGGTCTTCTCCGCCAAATGTATATATTAAAAGGGAATGTGCGAATTTGTTTGTGTTCGCAAATAAAGTATATTCACCAGGTGACAGCACTTTATGGTGGTTTAATAGAAACAGTTCACCCTCGGATAACATTTCTTAAATATGTAATGCTTAAAGAAGTAAACAAATATTTCACCATAATAATCACGAACTATACTTGATATCATAGATATATGGAAATAATCCAAATTACTGGAGGGCCGCCTTTACGGTGATGTAAAGTCAATTAATTGCTCCGACGTCACCTGGGTCAGGAGTACACAGAGTTTACATAGACACCAGTTAGTGTTCCTGGTTCTCATCAAGTTTTCTTGGATGATTCTGCTTTCTTCGAAACAATCGGAATCATCTTCATCTTGTAATGATTCTTCTGGCTCAAATTGATATGGCTGAATGTCAGTCATGATGTAAATTTAGCGAGATTCTATCTCTTGTTCTGGAATTATTCTTGGCTAATACTTGTTTACATTCTTTTAAAAGGGTTATACAGACTTCCGGTCAAATTGCTTGGTTAGAGTGACGTCATCATTCAGGAGTTTCCGGTCTGTGTCTAGCTTCAAAATGGCAGCGCGCACAGACCATTAATAGGCGATTAATCAACACTTTGTGAAAATGATCACCCACATATTAAATAATCCAGTTCATTTTGACAAATAATTTATGATATTTGTTAATATAGATATATTAGTCGTGAAAATTGGAAATGAAGGTCAATTGTTCCTTCGATTTGAGTTCTTATAGCTATCAGTAAAGTTTTGTTTTTAATTAACACACCCACAAATAGACTTAATTAAATGTGTAGTTGTTATGGCATTTATGTATATCATTTATATTACTGTGATGATAATAATTTCCCAGTTGTTTGTTGTTAGTTCAAGGAGGCTTTATATATATAAATATATTATATATATTATTATTATTAATTTAGTTTAATTAATTTATTTATTTATTTAGTAATAATTCCAAGTTATTCTTAAGACATATAGGGACAATTCACTCAACATATTTGATGTTTACAATTATCTTAATAATCAGTAAGAATATATTTTCATAACATGCAGGTGGCAAGGTACAAATTCTTCTAAACGATTGCCAATGTACTACATCATAACGCTCACATTTATAGCCGAACGAGTTAGTCATAATGTAAAATCTATAATGAACCATAAATTATAAAATTCGTATTACGTGCACTTGAAACATGAAAATAGTTCTTAAAATTACAAATGGACTGAGCATAATTATGTCGACTTGGATTTGTTGAACTCGTGCCATATGACCTATCAACCACATATCAACAATATATTCAACACGCCTATAGTAGCTATATATATATATATATATATATATATATATATGTACACAAACAATAACATTTAACACAAATTGTTAACAATTATAAAAGTTAACCAATCTGTCAACAGTAAAAGAAATGGAAGTAAACTAAAGCCATGTGTTAATAGAATACAATAACTCAACAACAGCAAATAAATTATAGATCCAGAAGAAATGTGTGAAATCAACACCCCTGAAACACCAGATATTTTAATTTGTAAGAATGAAAATAATCCTACACCATAACATGATGCAATTTGATCTACTTAACTTATATAATCTGAAGATTTTAAAATTTGGCATTTAATAAACAGGAATTGTAGAATTTCATCCTGAAATGTCAATGGCCGGATTAATTATACTTAAAATATATTTAATTTGCATGCAACACCGAAATCTCTGAATATTCGATCTGGTAAAATGAAATCCAGATGGGAACTAATTACAAGTTATGTTAAAGATTTCTCTAGTAATCAAGTTAATCTTTCTAACAAGAGCAATATTCTGGAAGGATATAACATGCTCTGGAGATATAAAATGCTAAATTTGTTATGTCATAAAAGATTAGTGTGTTATCCAATTTTTATTTATTTATGTAGAAACATTTTCAAAAACTTTTCAAAATATTTTATCCAAATGTTTTCTATTGATTATTTTAATAATGTCTAGATTAGGACAGTTCAGAACCTGATATAGCTTACCAGGTGAATCATATTAAGTTAGGGCGAGTTATTTCAGTCATCAGCTTGACCTGAAAAAACAACCTATATCAAAGTGTTATATTGAATACGAATATTCAAGGCCATATTAATCTGTGGTCTAGCCCCTCAGGTTTTAGGTAACCTGCCCCAGATCTCTGGTACTTCAATCTTTCACTCCCCCCCCACCCCTACAGCTGACAGTCTAATTCTGGTATGGCAGGCACTAATATGTAACACTATCCATTTGCGGGATCCCTGATGGATACTTACAATTGTTTTTTAAATTACTTGATTAAGCATTAAAATAATTATATATATATATATATATATATATTAGTCTACTTATGGATAAATACATGTGTATTCACCATGCTAAGTGCAGTGTTGTTAACTATTGGAATGCTGTGGGCGCTGTTAACAGTGCCTCAGGAGAAAACAAACTATTGTTGGGATCCTAGTCAGTGTGGGGCCCCGGGGGGTCTTCAGCCTTATGGATAATGCAGCCTTGTGGTTACTGTTATCAAGAGGGCCAGTATCAGTGTGTGGGTATCACACAACCATTCACAAAAACGTCTGAGACAACAAAGAAAATTATATCATATTTAATAATTACTTTGGTACCTTAACTAAACATATAATTATAAACTCACACAAAATTTCCCAACCCGCAACACAATCATGAATACCCCTACATAGGATGATGATGATTGATGTTTTACGGCCACGTTTTTGCACATGGTAGGCTAAATGGGCCAAGCGACCTCCAAAGGTAATGAGGCGAACTCAAAGACGAAACAACCTTCAGATATGCCCACCCCGAGATTCGAACATGGGTGGTAATGATCTGTAGTCCAACACGCTACCGCTAGACCACGGAGGCGCCCACCCCTACACAGGAAGACCGCAGTTTGAGACTGCATGTTGTAATCCAGTGACGACAAACGACGACGGATAACCTTACCAGCGTCACAAACTCTGACACGAGCCATCAATGTTTACTTAATTCTATGGATGTCTATGGGGGTTTATAAGCCAGGAATGTCTAACAGGTAACGAACAATGAATCAGTAATAATTAAAAGACGAGGTTTAGCACAAAACCAAGTATTCAATATAAAATTGTACTAAAATTAACTGATATGGCCATAATTGGCTGACACAATGTACACATCTGATACAATTACACTTATTTAAACCCCAGTAACACACCTATACAAAATCATTATTCAAGATTGCATGTGCACTCTAAAAGCACATATGGCCAATAGAACCTACTTGACATTAGAACACATGTCATGGAATATGCCAGTTCTAAATTGCCTTTTATCCCCACTAGTGACTAACATTACAATACTCAGCTCACAGAATCAATTTACTTACATCAGATATGATGTTCTGCACATAAAGGTTGCACTGAATCACAGATATTAATTTAAATAACTGAGTGACAATTTCACTCTTTTACCACAAGCTTGGTGAACCTCTCTCTTCGACTTCCACAGCACCACGTGGTCATACATTAAACATCAGCCAGTTATTACAGCTCTACGTACACAGATATACAACATACATGACACTTTAATTAAACTGACCCGAGTTACATCCAAAACAGGGTGTCTCAAAATTACGGGCTACAAATGAATCATGTACAAGGTGTAACAAGATATACAAGCAAATTTGTAACATCCCTATTTGCGTTAAGAGCTAGAAATATCTAACTTGCTTAAGGTAAGCGAGAATTATCTATTTCCAATTAATGTAGAATATTTGTAAATAGGTGTTTTAGGATTTTCCATTAAAATATGTTTACATTAACACTGCTTATGAATTTGTGTTATATTCATTAATTGATAAGCCTAGTCTACATGAATTAACTAAACAAAATCTGTTGGAACTGAAAGTATCCATAGATGCAAAAAGAGCCTATTTATTTATGATATATATATATATATATATATATATATATATATAATTACATAAAGCATCATAATTGGGACATACGCATAACCATATCATATAACAGTATATTACAGACAATATCAGTGAATACATGATAATTTCCAAACAAATAAATGAAACCAGATATTATAATATTAACTAGTTAAGTAACATTAATTGTCATACAGCTACATGATGTACAAAAATTATACTTATTCCCGGAGTGACATATGACCATTGATACATCGTACAAGTGATGACCGGCCATGGCCAAACATCACACTACACCAAGCCAAAACAACAACAGAGTGCACACCATCACACCACCCGGCGCACGAAACCATTCTCGTGTGCGACTCCAAAAGGTTATACACACACGCATATATATATATATATATATATATATATATATATATATATATCATAAGTGTGTTCTGGGGCGCCTCCGTGGTCTAGCGGTAGAGTGTTGGACCACAGATCACTACCACCCGTGTTCGAATCTCGGCGTCGGCATATCTGAAGGTTATTTCATCTTTGACTTCGTTTCATTATCTTTGGAGGTCGCTCGGCCCATCTAGCCTAACACGTGCACAAAAGTGGCCGTAAAACATCAATCACCATCAAAGGTGTGTTCTATATTACAATTCTATCCAGGTTTTATAGACCAAGCATATATTAAGGAGCCTTCGCTAAGAAATCTTAAAGAATTTTATTTTTAATAAGAATATATTAAATGTATTAGTATTTCCTGAAAATTTTCTATCAACTTATTTTGAATTAATATTTCGTACACACCCATATATACGTCGTATTACACAAAAGCTATATCTAATAAGACGTAATAACCTAAGCACAATCTATGTATCATACATGCGTACTAAAGGTTATAAGATACTCATTCAATCTGATTTGTGTAATGTTAGCGAATGGTTGGGTGCAAACAAACTGAGTTTGCATATTGGTAAAACAGTTTGCGTGTTATTCTGTTCCAAGCAAAAACGTAGACATCTCACGGAAACAACTCTTAATTTATCTCGCCATAGGCAGGAAATTGAACAAGTAAAAATTTACAAGTATATTGGTATTAATTACCATTGATGAAGATCTTACTTTTAATATTCCTGTAGATAATGTCATCAACAAAATCAATAGATCGTTTGGGGTCTTAAAGAGTATTAGTCCATTTGTGCCACTTTGAAATCCCATAACTTTATACAATACTCAATATTGTCTTGCCTCATTTTGATTATTGCTGCACACTCTGGGATATATATGCTCTTGGGCATAAATCACAAGATTACAAAATCGTGGTATAAGAATTATACTGGGATGTCCCACAGAACCCATACATGTGTCAGATATGCTCAAATGGCTTAATGTTCGTCAAAAATTCATATTTCTTAAGTGCACTTTGATGTGTAACATTGCAAACGACAGAACACCAAAATAGCTTAAAAGTGTAACTTCTGGTATAGCACATATATATAGCACAAGATCAACGTAGTGTAAAAACATCTTCCAAACTCATTGTCACAATAAATCTCTTCAGTTCACAGGCACATCATTGTGGAACAATTTGCCATCTGAAGTAAAAAAACAACAACAAAAACCAGTGGCTAACTTAAAACAAATATGTGTTCACTATATAATCAATAATCTAAGTAAATGAAATGTTAAATTTAATTTAATGTAATGCAAATCTCAAATGTACATAGTCATATTCCCTTAATCAACCATCATACTGGTATTAATTAATGTTTAGGACAGTGGTTCTTAACCTGGGTTCGATTGAACCCCAGGAGTTCGTTGAGTCAGACTCAGGGGTTCGGCAGAGGTAAAGAATTCTAAGACTATTTTCAACAATACCATCTTTGGTGGAAAAGGTAAAAACATTCATCAATAAAGATTTCAAAACATATTCTTTCTTTAGTAACATTTATCATGGTGCATCATATTCCATACTATTTGGATAAAAGTGAATGCCTAATTGTGGTTATTAGTAAAAAAACTGCATATTCCTTTAATTTCCTGTCTAATTCTTAACAAATTAAAAGCTTATGTGTGTGTCTGTTCCGTCAACCCGCTCGTATTATTCGTGACGTCACGCTCAGTTTGGCCAGCATTGGCTGCAGGTGATCACGCCATATCGCGTGGCTTTGATATATGTGCTGCAGGGAACTTGGTGCCAACGGTCGCAGGTTCGAACCCCGTAAGAGGTCGAAACTTTTCCAGGGATTAATTTCTCGGCTCACTACATCGTGGGTGGCTGACCACGTTAAATGGCGTTGCCGTCTCCACTGAATTATTTAAAATAAAGGGGGACGTTAAAAACCCCATGAGGATGTAAAACACTCTGGCAGTGACCACCCTCATGGTATTTCGGCTCCATCTTTCCGTACTGCTCCCCTGTGAGTGGTGGGGGAGTAGGTTTCTCAACCACTCCAACATAGAGGCTGTGCTGATTAAGCGACAGCCTGGGATTCTCCCCGAACAACAAAACCAACCTTGGTGCGCTCAGTAGTCGACGGGTGGCTGTTGTGATTGTAAGTCATTTGTGATTTTCTTTTAATCTTTCAATCTCTTCATACTAACTATGTCGAGCAAAAAAAAGAGTGTTTGGATGAATACGTACAATATGGATTCACGTGTATAAAGGAAGGTGATGGAAATCAGCGTCCTCAATGCATGATTTGCAATGTAAGTAATTCTAGTCTAGCACCGGCAAAACTAAAGGAATACTTCCTAAAGCTGCATGGAGATGGGAAATACAAGGACACACGCTCGCTGAATTCAAGGTGAAGAGAGTCAGATTAAATGATAGGGCTACTCTGCCTGTTCTCGGCTTTATACCCATCGACAAACCGATCCTCACAGCGTCGTCCGAAGTTGCGTACCTGATCACAAAGCATGGCAAACCACACACCATTGGTGAAACATTCGTAAAACCAGCTGCATTGAAGATGACGAATACAATGCTGGGAAAATCTGCTGAAGCCAAGTTTTCCCAAAATGACACTATCAGCAGCAGAATAGACGACATGAGCGATGACATCTTGGCTCAAGTAGTTGCAGATCTGATTTCAAGCCCAACAACAATCAGCCTCCAACTCGACGAGACAACCGACGTTTCCAATCTAAATTAGCTTGTTGTATTTGTGCGCTATATGAAAGACGACGCGATAAAGGAAGGTTTTATTTTTATTTTGTAAGCCTCTCACAACAACAACCAAGACAGTCAATGTGAAGAAACTAGTGGATGACTTCTTCGGAGACAACAATCTTTCGTGAAATATGGCTTCTACAGTTTGTTTGGACGGAGCTCCAGCCATGCTGGCATGATACTTGGAGCGCTGGTGAAATCCGATGCACCATCATTATTACGCACTGTGTTCTGCCAGTTTGGGAGGAAAGGTTTTAGTTGCCAACGCAAGCCTGTGCAGAAGTACCCTAAATGGCCTAAATTGTGCCGATGTGTCGTTAAACAACATTCATCCATCCATCCAAAACTGGCAGAAGTATTAAAAATTGTAGTTGAATGTGTGAACTAAGTGCGAAATAGTTCTATGAAACACCACATCTTCAAAGAACTGTGTAATGAAATGGGCTCTGAATTTGAGGTACTTATGTACCATTCTAGCGTTCAGTGGTTATCCCGGGTAAAGGTGCTGAATCGTGTTTTGCCATGCGTGTGGAGTTAGCCCTGTTTTGCGAGATTATCAACATTGTCACGCAGATTGCTTCGAACATTCTGAGTTCATTATCATTTTGGCTTATATGGCTGATATTTTCGATGCTCCCAATCATCTCAATCGACAGATGCATAGCGGTGGAGTCAACTTCATCGAAGCGGAGAAAACCTGAAGGCGTTTTTAAAAAGTTATCTTTATGGAAACGACGAACAGAGCATGATAACTTTGCAAACTTTCCCCTGCTGGACCACTGTGTAAGTAAGATCGAAGAAGTGTCTGGGATTGGAAACATTTCTATACCTGGAGCGCTGACGCAAGCAATTGTCAGGCACTTAGATGAGCTCGCATTCTTTCGACGGATAATTCCTCAGCAGAGTCATATCCATCATGGGTGAGACAGCCGTTCAAGTTTAGTGTTGCAACATCAAATGTCAATAATGAATACCTCGATAAAATCATTGAACTTCAGCAAAGCCAGCTTCAACAGCAACTCTTCAGAACAACAACGCTCTCAACGTTTTGGCGTCACCAAATCGTACCATACCCTCTTACTGCTAAGAGAAAGCCCTTGAGATACTCGATCCGTTTGTTACAACGTATCTTTGCGAGCAATCGTTTTCGAGGTTGGTAGATATTAAAACTAATAAAAGGAACAGACTTTGTTTCGAAAAGGATATGAGAGTGGCACTTTCCTAGGTGAAGCCGCATATTTCTGAACTTGTATCTAAAAAGCAGCAGCAAAAGTCGCATTGATTTGCGGTAAATATTCATTGAGTTATGTTTTGTATTAAATTCATGTTTTGTTTGTTTTGTTCTTTGAACACAGTGATTTTGTGTGCAACTGGTGCATGGTTCATTTTGTGCCCTAATAAAATATATATTTAATTATGTTTTAACTAACTCACTGTAACCTTATCGGGCATTTCTTAGGTGTATAAACCTTTACAGCCCTCCTTAACGATAGTTCTTGTTCGTTCTTCTGAGATCTTGGGTAGTTTGGTACTTATACCAGTTATTTATTTTAGTATATGGGCACTTAAGTGGTCAAACCAGATAGTGACGGGCTGTTCAGTGTTGGTCCAGTCTTCCCTTGAATGCATTTAGAGATGGAGCTGTCTCAACTTCTTCAGGTAGGCTGTTCCAATTCTCTATGACTCTCAGACTGAAGAAATGGTGCCGGAGAGCTGTTTTACACCTTGGTTTCTGCAGTTTCATACTGTGGCCTCGAGTGGTATCTTCTACTGCCAGATGGAATAAACTGTCTGGTGCCATATCCTCCAGTCCGTGTAAGATCTTGTATGATCTCCCTTATTTATTGGATTCCACACTGTATTTCCATACTCTAAGTGGCCTCATACTAGGACTTTATACAGTTGTGTGAGCATATTTTTGTCCATGTATCTGAATGAACGTCGTATTGCCCCAATAACTTGGTTTCCTTTGTTGCCTGCTTTTGCTACTTGGGTAGAGAACTTGAAATCCCTGCTAAACGTCACACCAAGGTCTTTTTCTTCTGTTGTTACCTCCATTTTGTCTGCTGGGTTCTCTGGATTCATAGTATATGGAGTCTTTGTTTCTCCTCCCATAATGCATAACTTTGCATTTTGATGCATTGAACTGCAGTTGCCATTTGTCTGCCCACTTCAAAAGATTATCTAAGTCACTTTGCAGTCTGATATGGTCATCTTGGTTGTTTACTGGCCTGTACACTTTGGTATCATCTACAAACATCATGGTGATACTCTCGGCTGCTCCTGGTAGGTCATTTACATAGATTATGAATAAGATTGGTCCAACCACACTTCCCTGTGGTATTCCACTCAGGACCCCTAACCAATGGGATAGGGACCCATTTACCGAGACTCTCTGTCGTGTGTTGCTCAGGAAATCTTCTGTCCATTTCAGGAGTTTACCATTTATACCATATGCATCTAATTTCCTAACCAGGCGTTGGTGTGGCACAGTGTCAAAGTTTTACTGAAATCCATGTACATGACATCAAAGCAATCACTATTATCAATCATTTCTGTCCATTGGTCGAGTACTCTTAATAGTTGTAGGGTGGTGGATCTCTTCGGCCGTATTGATTATCTGATAATATTGCATTTGTATCAAGATATTTCATAATTTCAGTTCTGATGAGTTTTTACATAAGTTTTCATACAACTTATGTGAAGCTTACAGGTCGATAGTTACTTGATTTTTTCTTACTTCCTTTCTTAAAGAAATCATATTTAATTTTTCCAATTACGAAGGGTTTGGTGAATGCACTGATGAAGCTTGCAGGGTTCAATACCTCCAATAAGGTTAAGAACCACTGGTTTAGGGGCGAATGTCAACGGCATTCAGCAGGTATTTAATTACCATCACAAAACGGTCCCTCTCAAGATCTCCGGCCATGCTTCCAACTTCATTATTATTTTATATTTCTGTATTTTTACAAGTTTCTCCACCTAGTGTGCAAGTTAAGTCATGTATACATTTATAATTTAATGGGGGGGGGTTACAATATATGTTGTACAATATTTGTATTTTACATCATATGAGTGTACATATGTCGGCTCTACCAAAACAGTACATACTGAATGTAGATCTTGAATAAATATCAAGTGATATATCATATCACATCAAATTATGCCAACATTATCATAATTGGCGGCAGTTGTTTCACGTACTCCTATAACATATTTGCCAATCTATCTTCTACCGGGATAAATATATTCATATCTGCATTGCATAAAAGTGGTGCTTAATAAATCGTTTTTATTGCTTTGCTAATTATTGTTGTTATGTATATGTGACTATGAATGTTTGTGCGTGATGGCCACTGACCTACATAGGTCACTGTAGCTGACTGATAAGTAGGCGGAGCTATCAGCAAGTTGGTGATAAAATAGGGCGAGTCTTAATCGGTGTGTCACCTATGATCAGCTCAGCATGCCATCACCTGGCCAAGGGCTACCGTATCTAGTGAGCTGATCACGATGTCACCGGTGGTACACTGATACCTGAAGGAGACGTGTTATTTGAAATGGGATGTATCCAGAATGTTTTCTTTCCAGTTGAATCATATTTCACTTACTTAAATTAGCATTATATTATATATACTATTATATGGGCCTTTAATAAACTATAAACAAGATATGGTAGAGAGTGGTCGTCATTATTATTATCCCATTGTTTACAGTCACTGTCATTATGCGAATATAATCCATTAAGAATTCCTGTTTCTATCCTTTAAATTTCGTCTAACCAAATCATTCTAAGTTTATTTGTACAATGTTTGTCTATCATATATATATATATATATATATATGTATAAAACCAACTAACCACAAGCTTGAACATTTTGTATAAGATACAGTTTCTCCTGCCTAGTTGAGTGATAATTAAACAATCACAAATAAATATAATAATTCTTTTTGTGTTCACATGCACTCTATCTGCTGAGGTCATATTTACTTAAATGTCATTAGTGTGAGGTATTCAATTACAAGAAAATAAATATTACAGCAGGGTAGAGGTAAATAAGAATAACAATTTTATTGAATTTATCTTGACAAGTCATCCTTTTTACATGTGTATATAAAGTAGTTTGACTAATCTTATCTCCTAATATGCCCTATACAAGCTTTAGCCTAAATTTGAAACCGATCGAAAATAGATTTTAATTAGTCCTCGCCTTTCAATTAAAATTTGTTATAATTTACTAAAAACTGCATCTGGAGATTTTATTGGTTATAAATGTTCAAATACTTGGAGATTAGGGAAATTATTCGATACATATAATATTTACAAAATAAATATCAATATCTTGGGAGAATATTTTACATCTCAAAATGTGCTGAATATAAAACAAATAGAAATAGTGCAATACATATGGAATCTAAATATCACTGAATCAACATTAAATAAAGTTATTGTTTAAAATAATATCACACCAAATTATTTATTAAAACTTTAAAAATCCATATCAATTAATGATTTATTTCATTTTTAAAGTATTTAAAACTGCGGTTTATATATATCAAATAGATTTTTGAAGTAAATATTATTGTGTTTAGTTGGGATACAATGGCAGATACATTCACAAATAAATTAGCCAAATAATGTTTCAGTACGATTGACAATAGCAGAATCTGCTATAATCCATCATACTGAAACATGCAATATTAATTGTAGTTATTATATATCTTTATTTCTTCAATTTTATATCAGTAAAGATGAGTACTTGTAAGATAAAATCCATTTTCGATGAAATGCTTGTAAAATCTAAACTACTGAATATATGCAATTATTTTTTGTATGCAGACTTCACAATAAGCAACAGAGAAAATTTCAAACGTTTGTCAAAAATTTCCAATTATTATAATTGTTATTTCTGTGCATTATTACATTAATATAAATACTATGTATATATATATATATATTAATGCTGTATATAATATTTCTTCATTTCATTTATCATTAATCAATTAATTGTTTTCAATACGAATACCTTTCTTCACTCATTCTTCTTTTAGCATTATACTAGTTCTATTTTATTAGTTATAAGTCTAATATTAGTCATAAATCTAGATAATATAACTAACTAAATTAAACAAATCAATCTTTTCTGTTGAAATCAATGTTCTGCTACTTCTATATGTGCATTAACAGAGATTAAAGTGTAGGCCCACAAAGAATAAATACAGGCAGCTGAGAAACTAGAATATAACTCAGGAAAATGTCAGGCAAAAGATGTAATAGTGATGAAGATACGATGAATGGTGAATCGTCTAAGAGGAAGAAGTCCATAAGGATCTGGGTTGATGGATGTTTTGACATGGTACATTTTGGTCATGCCAATGCCTTGAGACAGGCTAAGCAGATGGGTGATTACTTGGTTGTAGGAGTACATTCTGATGAGGAAATTATGAAACACAAAGGGCCCCCGGTGTTTAGTCAAGAAGAACGTTACAAGATGGTCAGAGCTATCAAATGGGTTGATGAAGTTGTAGAGAATGCGCCATATGTAATGACACTGGAAACACTCGACACCTATAACTGTGACTTCTGTGTACATGGAGATGATATAACGACTACAAGTGATGGTACCGACACCTATCATCTAGTGAAGGCAGCAGAAAGATATATAGAGTGCAAAAGGACTGTAGGAATATCTACTACAGACTTAGTAGGCAGGATGTTGTTGGTGACTAAATCTCATCATGAACGTGATGAAACAAAAGGGCCAAACAAAAATGACCTGAAGGAAGTTGGACTGTCACAAGATGGTCGCAGCCCATACACAGGAACTAAACAGTTTGTGCCAACCACAAAACGTATTGCACAGTTTTCCGAAGGTCATGAACCAAAGCCTAATGATAAGATAGTCTATGTTGCTGGTGCCTTTGATCTTTTCCATGTCGGACATTTGGATTTCCTTGAGAAGGCCTCTCAGTATGGTGACTACCTTATTGTAGGAATCCACTCAGATCCTGTGGTAAATAGATACAAGGGCTCCAACTACCCAATCATGAACCTTCATGAAAGGGTACTCAGTGTTCTAACCAATAAGTATGTATCAGAGGTGATCATTGGTGCGCCATACACAGTGACCATGCAGATGATAAACGATTTTAAAATTGATGCAGTGTGCCATGGTATGACCCCCATACTACCAGATGTTGATGGTAGTGATCCATATGAAATACCAAAAGAAATTGGAATATTTCACCGCATTGACAGCAGCAATGACTTAACATCTGACATGATAGTGCAGAGGATCATCAGAAATAAGTTTCTTTTTGAAGAAAGGAACAAGAAAAAGGAAGCAAAGGAGGTGTACATAGAGAATATGATAAGAAAGCAGTAATAACACAAATACACCGCTGCTAAACGTAACTTAATTTGTAGATTATTTTTGTAAGCTCCTTCCTCCTGCAATTGGTTTACGTATTGTATCTATTGAAATATTGAAATTATTATTTGTACAGCGCCTTTGAATGGCTCCTGCTAGTAAG
The DNA here is from genome assembly GCA_025642065.1 of Paralvinella palmiformis. NCBI lineage: Eukaryota > Metazoa > Annelida > Polychaeta > Terebellida > Alvinellidae > Paralvinella > Paralvinella palmiformis. The sequence goes on along the minus strand of JAODUP010000291.1, from coordinate 32,449 downwards.
GGCGCTTTATTAAATATACATTATTATTATTATTATTATTAAACATAACATACACAAACTGTAAATACATACATGACATTTCTAACTATAGATATAACAATGGATATTTATTAGATACTGTTTCAGATTTAATTACACAGAATTTGTGACAAAGCAGATCATATGAAATGTAGTCCAAGGCCATATCAACCAGACATTCAAACATATATATATAAAGTATTATAACAAGGGTGACAGATTTTGCCATGTTATCACTGAACTATATGTTATGGGTATATGACAGAAGAGTAAGGAATCTGATATTCATGATTATTAATTAGTGATCAATAGATTTTACAACTTGCATGAAGTTTATTACACAGAAATGTTGTTCGTAACTGCAAGAATGGAAGTATAATAAATGATGCGATTGAATTTTGAAATAAAAATAAATATACATAAATATTTTTGGCCAAAATACTTTCTTGTAATGTTTCTTACATAAATACAATCATCAAGAATTAAAAGTCCTACTGATATACATCAACATCTCTCTAAAATTATTCTTTTAAAGCTATCTTTCACTGACTGCCGAAATCTGTAAATCCTAAGTCTCATAGTTTGAAAACCAGATTCATTTTATTATGAAGGAGTCATATGTGTGTGTGTGTATATGTGTGTGATCCCAAGAGGGCAATATTTAGCATGTAAACAATGCAAGATCGTCCTTGCCAATAACTCTCAATTTTCACCTGAGCAACCTGATGAACACTGCACTGACTTAAATAAATATAACATTACAGACATGGCAGATTCATTTGTTATCTATTCTGAACTTTCTTGTCATAATACATTTCCAGGGCCTTCCACTGGGCTTTTCTTATCAGGATGTGGGGTCGGATTCCACGAATATATTCAACAGCTTCTTCTGGCCTCCATCCATGAATCTGACCACAAGACACAAAGCAATTGGTCATTACAACATGCTAAAGTTGAAATATTACAAACTTGAAATATACTCCATAATTCCTTCTTAATATAAAACATACGTGGCAAAGTAAATGTGATATGTATATATTTATTTCATGATTATTATACCCTTTAGTCCTTATTTGAATGCAGGGCCTAAAAAGACTAAGCCTGCTTTCTTTTTAAGAAAGTTTTCAATTACGTTTTAAATACTATACAGATAAGGAATAACATAATTAGTAGCATTAATTTGCAATGATAACAAAAGCTTATTTGCTCATGTAGTAAGATACTGGAATCGAATTGTAAACCCTAAATCTGACATGTTTGATGATAAAAATGTATAGCATAGGAGCCAAAATCAACAATGCATTGTGTGTGCATACAATGATCCCAGTAGTGAATTATATCCAATTTTCATCACTTTCAGCTACGCACTTCTTTTTGCATACGTTTTGCATTTTTTCCACATGTATTTGAGCAATTATTTGCAATTACATACTTACATCAAAGAAAAATAATAACTGATAAATTAATCTGGAAATGTGTCAGGATATAATAAATGGTGATATCGGACATTTAGCAATGTCAAGTTTCTGCCAATCACTGCCATTATATTGAACTGTATGTGTCATTCATGTTTCATTACCTGCAGAATGTGCTGCTTGATGACCACTTTTGTGCACACAACAGACCAAGTAATCTCCAAAGGTAATGAGACAAAGTGAATGACAACTGCCTTTGAGACAAAGTTAGGTCAGAATTTTAACCGGATCCTAGAGTTTTATGGCTAACTACACTATCTTTCAGGCCATGGAGATACCCAACTGTATGTTTGCCACTTTTACATATCTACTAATTTTAACAATTGTAATTTTTTTGCAGATGTATTCTTCATAAATATAATCTAGGCAGTGAATGGCCACTAATTGTTTTATGAAAATAGTTGTCTTACAGGAGCAAGTTTCAGGTGTATTCTTTACTGGCCAACAGGCAACTGAGCACACCGAAGCCACGTTATCCAAAAACAATGTCAGTGAGCACCAACCTGCATGAGATAGCAAGCGACAAGTGTCGCACTCCTGGTACGACCAGCCTTACAGTGTACATAAACACTGGCACCTTGCTTCTGGTGTTTTAAAATAAAGTTAACGCCTCGTTGGAGTTGTTGTTGGTTCGGGGCAGCTACAAAATCTGCTGTTTTTAGTCTAATCTGTTCTACACCTAAAGTCTGCCATTCCTGAAATTACATTACATATATAGAGAGAGAGAGACTTCACGGTGTACAGACATGCAACATTCATATTCAGTATTTGTATTTAAATGCATCTGAACACATCTTTTTGGAAAAAATTTAAATAGTATCTGCATTCAGTTTCAGGAATACAATTGTTTTATGTTCAATATTTGTGGATAACATCAATGACAAAAGTTAATTTTATATACACTACTGGTTGGGTATTTGTACTTCCCAGTTCAGGTTCACAGAATAATAACAGATCATTACTAACAAATCTGTGTAGCAAAATACTTGATTTATTTGAAACAAGCTCATATTTATGCTTGATAACCAGTTAATTAGATGCATAAACTAAGATAAAGATGATTGGTATTTTACGGCCACTTTTGTGCACATGGTATGCTAAATGGGCCAAGTGACCTCCAAAGGTAATGAAGAGAAGTGAAAGATGAAACAACCATTCAAATAAGCCAAAACCAAGATTCAAACATGGGTGGTAGTGATCTGTGGTTCATCATAATACTGTTAGACTACAGAGGCTCCCCAGCTTAAACTAAGAAACTTGAGCACTCATTCTATATAAATATTACATCAAGATCTAAATCTATTACACTGAGATTATATTGTAGAATATATTGGATCAAACATGATACTGCATTCAATACTATCAAACTTAAATGTATTAATCTTTTGTCAAAGTGTCTATACTTCCAATGAATTTGAATGGTATGATGTTAGATTCTATTGAAAATGTAAAGTATTTATGTGTTATTCTCATTTCTAAGCTTTGTCTGTCTCTAAAATATCATTACACCAAATAAGCACATTTACTGTAATAATGTGTTTCACTGGTAATGGTCTCTAGATCATGCTACATGTACAGTACACATCTGTTAGCAAAAAGACTGATACATTTGATGCTATAATCTGCAAAACTTTTTTTAATTTGAAAACATTGTTTACATCAACCAATAATGTAATTATTTCTAGCATTATCAATCTGTGGATAACAAATAACTATACACAGTCTAGATTAAAGAACATATTATATTTTTTAACTATTCAAAAATGTTTCTATTATAGTGTATAAAATGTATATGGGTATTCTGAATTCTGACCTTCAGCTTTGTACTACAGTGCTCAGACCATTGTACTGGTGATGTGCCTTGTTATTTGTGTCAAAGCTATTGTGCAATTATGTATGGTGATAACAGACACACACACCATGAAAGTGTTTTTTTCTTGGTTAGGAATTTATAGAAATGGCTGTCTTTGTTATGCCACTTATGGTTGTGTGTGTGTGTGTGTACAATACATCTTTTGCTTATTAATGTTGTTGTTATTATTATTATTACATAACGGCACTGTACTGCAAGTCAGAGCTCGACTATTACTTATGCCCCTTGATGATAAATCACAGGTGTGATCAGTGCTGATGCTAAACAAAGAACTTACTGACTCTCTCCCTCACCCATTCACAAAAAAACACCATTACAATCGTAAGTGGCATAACAGCCATTTCTATAAATTCCTAACCAAAGAAAAAACACTTTCATGGTGTTACATTTATGCGTATGCAAGTTTAACAATAATGTAAATAATCCAAATTGACTACAGTAACAAACCTCTTTTGTGTTGACAAGATATCTCGTCTCATATTCCTCATTGAGAGTAACAATACCTTTCACATTCTCCTCTAACAACTGAAAAATAAATAAAACACTCAACACTGAAATGTGTTTTTTAATTCACACTATGCCATTTAAACAAGTGATAATTTCAGGAAATGAAAGTGGCCACGAATGATGCAGAACCATGATTCTTTTTTATTTGAATCCATAACACAATGTATTTTCTTGTACTAAAAACCTTGGCAAGAGATCGCCAAGACTTGGTTTTGAATCCCCGCCTACATATAAATACTCTATATCGACCTTCATTTCACTTCAATATCATTGAAGACTATATCCATTTAATCTACCAAGGGCATAAAAATATCATTTATAACATTTTTATAATTACTTGTAGGAAAGATTGAGATTCCTTTGACCATGTAACATAATACATTATCAGCTTGGGTGGTGTCTGAGAAGCCAATCTTCGTCCATTGTAATGCAAGGAATTCAGATTTTCCATACTAATAACTAACACATATCATGTTCCATAAATAATTCACTGAACATAGATTTTAAACCAAACCTCTTCCAGAAATAATATATTTAATGATCATGAAAGTAATATATTAATGAAATTCTTGGAAATAATTCAATAAAATAATAATGTTTTTAATGTAAATACATTATTATATACAACAATTATGAAAATCTACTTGTTTTAAGAGCTGTACTCTGAATTGACTTGAATAACAAATTAATAATTACAAAAAGCATATTCTGTGTTCTGTCCAGATCAGTTTTACATTAGGGCAGCTCAAGATTTTATATTGGAATAATGTTCTGATGCATTAGCAGCCATAATCTCTTATTTACTATTTTGTGCATTATATTGTAAATATTGTTACAAGTGTATGTAATATCTATCTATTCCACTATAGTGACTGAAAACATTGTTACTATGGTAACTAGATCACAGTGGGATGCTGGCAAACTAAATTACACTGAAAATCTACTGAAGTTCTTTCAATGAGCTCAAGTCTACTGTATACATCACCTGGTGTGTAATTTTCCTAAAAGGTAGAGCTCCCAATAGCACAGTATCATCTATCCTGTTATACCACTGCCTCAAATGTGCTCTCTCCATTATGACATTATAGAGCAAAGTTGGATAAAAGGCTGCCCTCGCCAGCATCTTAACAGGCTGGAAGGTCACAACACCAGAGTTAGAAGGACAACCAGATGGAATTATCCCTGCAAATGGATTGAGAACCTGAAATTAGTCTTATGGTTGTAGTAAAGAGATCTAACAGCATACATGTAACACCCAATTATTTCCAAGGACACTATGTGATGAATCAAACTGGATCAATTCATATTAAAGATTTATGTCAACAGAATCTGTAGTTGAATCAATAATGGTGGAAAACATTTTTTGCTTCATTTTGTCTATGTTCTCCATAGAAATTTGTGATGCAAACAAAGATGGAGTGCGAGCAACCTCTCGGATACAGATTAGAACAGAACTTGGATCCCAGAGTAGTAGACATGCATTCTACTGCTGAGCAATATGTTGAAACACAAGCAATGGGCTCCTTCTGACAAAACTGTATACTGACCTTGAGCTAAATATTTGAAAGAGAGATCATGAGATCTAGAAAACAAATATCATGACTTATCTTTGAGCTATACCATACAACAAACTGCTGTAGTACATATGATCAAGGACACTTGTGTAAATATGTGTAAACAATAAGCTTAAAAATATTTATTAACTAAACATATATTGCACTGGATTAGCAAAGACTGTTACAAACAGCAAATGTAAACATCTTTCAAAACTGGCTCCAAAAGGACAACAAGGCTGCACTGATTCTGAACAACAAAACTCATCAATTATCACTGTACAACAAGAGAAATGTCTTGCAACAGAGCACATTTCATGAAATATGTTTGGCTTTCTGGAGATATACACAGACCACTAAATCAGTAAATGTCAACAATGGCATACAAATGTAGTGTACTCAGCTCCCAAACAACCAGCATTTTACAATCACAGATATTTCACCATAGCAAAAATAAACAAAAACTAGGTGGCATTATTACAGGTTTACTGAACAGGAAAGTATAAACACGATAACAATTTTTAATACATAACACAGTTCTTCATGTAGCAGTTTTAAAATACAGGGTGCTTCAAAAACTATCACCGTCTATGACAGCCAGTTTCATTTTCTTGAACTTGACTGAAATGAAAATAAACCTGTTTTGAACTCTGACTTCTTAACCTTATTGAATTTGTTATTATAATACTGGTACCTTGTTTTCTCTATTCTGTTTCCATTAAAAAGGAGACTGTTCCATGTAAGAGTTAATATTTTTGAAGCATCTTGTATTATATACACCAATACAAGAGCAAACAGAAAATTTAGTTAAATTCAGTGCCATAAAAATCAGCAGCTCATATGCCTAAGAAAAACAGATCTTTAGGAAAGATTATACTTAATCACCAATTATTTGCCTGGCTGGGCATGTGACTTTTTTGTTCATCTGCACTTTCCTATCGAGGTCTCAAAACGTTCTTGATTTCATTCAAATGTAACATCACAAATTCAAGCTTTCCTAAACTTAAAGCTACACAATATTTGGTAATTCAAATTTAGCTAATGCTTTTTAATACTTCTGGACACAGATGAAATGTGATGGTAGGTCACTAGGTGTCGCACATTTTTATCCAATTTTCAAGAACCATTGTCACGAAATGGAAACAGTAAGATGGTTACTTTGTATGAGTAAATTAACACATTTCCACATAAATTTGTCCATATATGTAAGCATGAGTAAAAAAAAACTATTTCAGTAGAAATAATGGGCAAGTAAAGTTTTGTTGGGCAAGTAAAATATTGATTGGGATTGCTAATGCCAAAATCTGCTTATCTACAGACCAATGAATGAACTAAGAAAATAGTTTTGACACTGGTAACACATGACGGTAGGATTGCTCAAGTTATATACTAAACATATTATGTAAAAATATAGTAAATAATATATATATATATTAATGATTAACATAAAGAAAAGAAAAAACCATGATAATAACTATAATAACAATTTCTACATCAAATAAAAATAAGTACATGACAGTTGGTAGAAGTAAATAATAATTTTGGGGGGTACAATTTTTCTTCATACTAATACAATGATTTAAATTATCCACAAGAAATGTTAAACAAATTATACATAGCAAGCTAACCTGTAATTAACTATCACATGTTATGAAAATACAAAATTTTATAAAACACTAAAAAATATCAATTAGCTTTGAGACTAATTCATGTGATATTATAAGGGAGGTTCCAGATTTCTATTGGGGTTTAATAGGGAAAGTGGTAGTAATGCTTCTTACTTTATTTTAAATCAGGTGATCTCTTAAGGTATGGGAATCCTGTGGCCAAATCTGGCTGAAACCTAACTGACAACATTACAAAAATTATATATATATCTAGTTAGTAATAGTATTATTGTTGCATCTATAGTATTTTCTCAAATGGGCTAAAGTAAATTTATATGGAACATTTACTGATGAATACAGTAACATGAATATAGTGATGTTCATATATCCCTGGAGAATAGCCATGTTTGAAGTTGCTTCATTAAGAGGATATGTATTACAATGGTCTTTGTAGCAAATGAACACCAAGATAAGGACAACATTCCTACATCAATATGTCAGTGAATGCTTTCGTAACTAAAGAAGTGTGTATTGGTTAGATAATATGCCTATATTGGATATTATGCTGTATTTTGATTTAACTTTGAGTTTCGTATATCAACAATGGAACAGAATAACTTAAGACACACTAATAGTAATATAAATTCCACTTACGTGATAAAAGTAGCAAGTACTTGAGAACCACCAAAGTAAAATAAGTTTTAAAGGTCAAGACTGTGATTGCTTGTATACCATATGTACTATTCAGTCACGTGATGGCTTGGTGGTTAATGCCTAAACGAAGACATCTAAAAGTATCCACAACAGTTGCTATTCACAACAAACAAACAAATTATTTTAAAATTACCCTCAGCTCAAGTTAGTCATTCATATCATACTTTGAATGTGTTCTCATTTTAGGCTTAACTAAATACATAAACTCAGCTAAATACTCAAAATTTCCATTTTGTAATCAACAAGTCTTGCCTGGTTGTCAAGTCACAGCCACTTTACATATGGTTCTGGCCTCTAAACTTAAGGGCAACACTTTAATTTTTAATAAACAATGTCAGATCTAAGGATAGAAATTGGGATCTTAAGTGATCTATGTCAAATGTTGGCAGATTTGACACACACGCACACACATGTGAAGACAGGACAAAATACACTTAACAGGCCAGAAGAAGCATTTGAAAGATCATTGGCAAGTTTCACGACGGATGATGTTATTCAGCAAATACAAATAGTACAATAGCATGAGAGGATACAAGCTAATACTCTGCAGTTTCTAAATGACTATGTTACTCTAAGTAATGAACTGATATATAGTGAGCAAGATAAAGAATGTCTTAAGTTTTCTTTAATGATGATGCAAGAAACTTATTGCAGTGGACCGTCTGCTGTATTGTGGCACTCTCCCTCTCGGTGCAGAGACAGCCCTTCATCGAAATGCCTGCACATGTTTCCTGTCTTTTGGCACAAGTAGTCTTCACGGTCAGACATGCTCTTTCTCTGAAGTTTATGTTCTTCATGTGATGGTGGAATGCTTGGAGTCACACGTGCACGGTGCGTACTCACTGCATCGATCTTGAGGCTTATGTTCTCTACCAAACATCCATAAGCAACTGGGTGCAGCTTTATTATGGTGTGAAGCGGAACTTCAAGGTAAGGCAATTCATCATGTTCTTTGTCCAGGAAATAGGCAAGCAGACATCTGGACACTGCCTGATGGCAGATCACCATAACATTCTCCTGCCTCTCTAGCTCCATGATAACTGGTTCCAACCTGGCAACAAGATCTTGATAACTCTCGCCACCATTGTACCTATAGTGGTATTTATCTTGGTCACGCTGGGCAAATTCTTCCGGATACTGCTCCTGGATCTCTTTGTATGTCAAGCCATCACAAACTCCAGCATCTATCTCATTCAGGGCCTTCCAGTGTTCTTTCGGGGCATCAATATATTCAGCAGTCTGTATTGTCCTCTTCAAAAGGCTTGTCCAAACCCTCAGATGTGGGATGTTCTCTTTTTCAACGTATTTGCCTAAAGCAGCTGCAAACTGCCTTCCTCTTTCTGACAAGTTTCCATCTCCACCGATTCGACCCAGTAGGTTCATTTCCGTCTCACCGTGTCTTGTCAGGTATATTGTTTTTGGCAAGACATGAATATTCATCAAATAATAAACCACCCGACTCTGAACATGGCCATGCACCCGATTGACAAGGTACTTCTCACCCTGGTTGAAAATTTTAATAAAAGATAATTCTTTATCAATATCTTCATCTAGTGGCTCATATATTGATTCATAATGAGCAATGCGCTTCTTAAAATCCTCCACTGCACGCTCCTTGTCCATTTCCATGTAATCAGGGCTAGTAATCTTAACCTCTTTGATGTTAGCCTCTATGATGTTTGGATCGGTGCAGACAGACTCCACGAAAAAAGTCTTGTATGAATTATCAATGGTGCAGATATCGTAAATCATGTGACGGCGCGTCCTCGACGTATTGGTCGCATCGAAGACGGCCACTTGGCCTCCGGAACGCAGCCAATTGCACAAATCGAGAAGCGCGTCGGCCGCACATTTCTCACGTATATCCATCGCCTCCAGGTTATCGGGTCTGAAGAAGTCGTGGTTCCGGTACTTTTCGGTGGCCCGACGACGATATTCGCCGACATTGAACACTCTGGTGTCGATACCTATCCAATTTAGATACCGTGTCAACTTTTTGGCCATATACGTCTTACCCCGAGCAGGCAAGCCAACCATCACGATAACACAGGGCGCGATAGCAACATTGGCAATATCTGGACAGAGTGCCAGGGGCTTCTTCGGCAAATGATAGCTCCAATGCCGAGATCTAACGGGTCGATTGGGCAGATCTTCATCGGACTTACACACGGTAGCGGAGAACATGGTTACCTGGTGCTACGGGTGATGAAAAATTACAAGCATAAACAATGTAAACTCAACTGTACAGATCCCTCGCCCATGTGATTTTCACGTGCCATGCCATTGTCTGGCCGAGTACGATTCATTGACTCTACTACTCCGAAAATATATCGAAACCTGTTCGTGGTACGACCGACTAGTTTCTAACACTTTCACCATTAAATCGATGTATTAAAAATACAAACGGGTAATTTATATGGGTACTATTGTGGAATATATGTTATTTGCTTGTGTGTTAAAGTGTAAACAATACTGGTACCTTTAGAAGACGCAATCGATTACGCCCAATTTTTGTTATGGAAGCGTAAAAGGAACAATATTATTTATAATGCAATTCAAAAGAATAATGTTAGATTTTCCGCTACTACTCACACACAATCACAATGATCTGAACTGATTACTTATAGCCTCGAACTATGCATATCTGAACTTTTAGGGGATGCACATGTGTAATAAGTTGAAATGTTTCTACACCATTACAGACACATTGCTGAGCGAGCATTCAAAATTCTCTGCAAACATACTTATGGACAAAACCGGATCTGATAGCCATAACCGAAAATTTTGCAAAACAGATAAGTGGATCGATCCTGAACACACAGGAATTTCACCTAGATGGCTATGAGAGAAATCAGCAAGTAGTTGGCAATGGCATAAAGTCACTGGTGGGACTAGTTCTCAGTGTTTTGGGGAAACTTGTTTTTATCTGCTTTGTTAATGCCATATATGACATTACAACAGAGCAGATAAAAACAATGTTGGTTTAGATTAGAGAAATCGAAATAATCTTGAACAAAGTTGTCACGTATATATATATATATATATATATATATATATATATATATATATATATATAACATAGACCAGAGCTGCTACCAATATGATGATAATGATTGATTTTTACAGCAACCTTTGTGCACATATGGTAAGATAAATGGGGCAACTGACCTCCAAAGTCAAATATGAAACACCCTTCAGATATGCCCATGCCGAGATTCGAACTTAGGTGGTAGTTATTTGTGATCCAATACGCTACTAGTTAGACTATGGAGGCGACTCTCTCTCTCTCTCTCTCTCTCTCTCTCTCTCTCTCTCTCTCTCTCTCTATATATATATATATATATATATATATATATATATATTATATTTTGATTTGATTTATTAGTGAAACTTACACATGTATATATGTATACAGTACAAAAGAGTACATAGTAAATATTACAAATATAAAAAACACCGAGGATAACACAAACAAATATAAAACTTATTTTCATTGTGGTTCTCTAAATACTATTCAACATCAAATATGGCAAAATATAAGTATGACAAATGAATTATAAAACTTGACTTAGAAATATAATATGACCAGAATATAACATAGACCAGAGCTGCTACCAAAGTGGGATTGTAATAATATATACAAATTAGAAATAGATAAATGGATTAAAAGAAGAATTTTGATATTTACTGTAGAGCCAACTTTACCCCTTTTAAAAATAATATTTTGCCTGGCTGAACTGGAGGTTTGGTGGAAAACTAATCCATAGTTTGAAGCAGTATATATAAATGAGTCAGCTCCTGGATGTTTTAGATAAGGGACTTTTACAGCCTGTTGACTGAAACTGGTGTTAAAATTATACTGGCCCCGGCCATAGAATGGACATTTGAAGATAATTTGGAGCCCGGTTATTGATGGTTTTCAACATGTGGCTTAATTTATTTGATTTCCTTTTTCGTATTTCCTATGTCATAATCAGACATAATGCATGTTGCAAATTAGCAATAATATCCTGACTACTATTAACTTATGGTGTACGGACTGTTTATTTGTGATGTCACATAAACGATTCCATAGAATTACTGCCACGCCCCCAGCCTTGACCTAGAACTCAATTAGTTGCTGTATTTGGAGTTTGGGACATTTACACTGAAGTAATCATGTCGCTTCGAGTTTTAGTCGGAGTTAAAAGGGTGATAGATTATGCTGTGAAGGTATAAAGATGATGTTTTTAAATATTAACGTAAAGTTTAATTAGCCAAAAATTGTGTCTAATATTATAAATAAGAAACATCAGGAGGTCATGTATTTCACTCTTTATCGCCAAGTTTATTTCTGTCAAGGCAAGGGTCAAACGCTAGACTCTAGAGGATAAGAATTACTAAGCAACCGCAATTATTTTCTTATCTAAATGTAAAGTATTGATGTTTTAGATTATATTAATTGCTGTTATTCTTTTATTAAATTACACCATCATACATGTTTATGATGTTAAGACAAGTTTCACAAATGACAAAACAGTATTATGAGTATATTTTATTTATACGTTATTTATATTAACTTTTTTTACGTAAATCGAAATATTATAATAATTACTATGGTAACAGAAAACACTCCTTAAGCTATAACAATCAAGTTTTATTATTACCAACCAATACCTGCCACCAGATGAAGTGCAAAATGTCCATGTTCCATGTAAAACATATAATCTCAAATTATTGCACTTTACAAAATCTAATAGTTGCAAGTTGTTTCGTTACCACTGACAGTTCTTTGCCAATAAAAAAGGTTATTTCATTGCCTATGAGAAGTTGTTTTGTCGCCAACCAAAAGTTGTAGCAGTGATCATTAATAGATATGTAGCTATCAGTTGACAAAAATGGGACAAGAACGCACAACTGGATAAAATTGTTTAATAAAGGAGCACAAATAAAAATTGCATAGACCAGTTATATAAGATACGACATAAGACGGCCGATTCATGTGCACATCTTTTTAACAACCCCTTATCTGAAATATCTCCTGCTATAATTTCAGACCATGATTTAGTAATGTTTTCTCTCAAAAAGCCCTCCCAGCCAATTTGATAAATTATGAAAAAGTAATTGAAACACACAAAACTGTTAGTGAAAATTAGTTTGACATTATACATATACTTTATTACCATATAATATGTATTAACATTATAAAATAAATAAAAAACTTTGTATTTGTCAATGTGAACTAGAATAATTAATGAAAACAACTATAGGAGCTTTCAGAAGGCAACAAAATGACTTCTTGTAGGCAACGAAACGATCTTTTCTTTTGGCGACGAACTGGTATTGGCGACAAAACAAGCTGTTACCAAGCTAATGCACTGACTAAAACATGATTATAAAGTATGTGTCAATGCAGAAATAACATAAAAAAACATCTTAAACACACCATCTCTAGTGTCTGAAGACTGAAATGTAGCTCAAAACCAGGAAGCTTCAAAGTTTGTGAATTAATATTATTAATGTTTATATCATGCCGGTATAGTTGAGAATATTCGTGAAATTGTGCAAGAAATACTAACAAATGTGGAATTTTGTACGGAGGCCTATTACTCTTGCATCCCACTGTAATACATTGATTTCACCAATAATATGGTCGACAGTGTTGACCAACTAAAAGATACTGGTAAAGTTCAAGGTACAATTTAACATCATATGGTATATTAAAACCAAGCTGGATAAGTAAGATCATCGAGAGAAGCTGTTTTTATGATTTTGCGATACACTGATGCTGGCAAACAAATACTGTCATAGCAAAGATGACAATGAGTGGCCAACCTTGGTATAATGTTACAGTTTATGAATGAAACTGGGCATTCTGATGGCAGAGTGGTTGGAGCACTGTGCTGTAAACATCCAGGTTCTGGGTATGAATCCAGATTGTGGGATTTATTTCCCTTGGCAGACATCCCTCTACCACATATCCTAGGTGTGATCACTGCAGAGACTGAACAATTCGACTCAATTTATGAATGAAAATGATCGAGTCAGTGACTACCAACATGTTGCTGTAAATAAAGGTTGTTCACACTACCATGAGGATTTGAACTAAAGTTAGCTACATAACTACTCTTGGTTGGTTGTACGTACTAGTGTATGATACCAAGTAATTAAAACAATTATGGTCATATTCTGTGTACAGAGTATGGGTTAACTGGGAGGTCATAAACAGTCAGCGTTTTCAATCTGTTTTTTTCTGTTGTCAGATGTACGTGATGGTAAAGGATTTTCCATTTTGTTGTTAGAGATTGCGCTGTTAGTTATTATTTTGAGAGGATTTTAGTGTACCTTGGATGAATTTTTGTTAGTTCCCTGTCAGCGATGTCCTATGCTTTTTGGTTTTCTTCCATCGTCATACAGGTCCGCGTCAAACCTGACAAGACTGGAGTTGTAACAGATGGCGTCAAGCACAGTATGAATCCATTTGATGAGATTGCAATTGAAGAGGCTGTGCGCATGAAGGAGAAGAATATTGTGAAAGAGATCATTGCAGTTTCGTGTGGACCTCAACAATGCCAGGTAAAGGATTCTTAATGTTATTATTTATTAGTATTATTAAGATTGTGGATTGCTAATACAGGTCTGAGAATTCTTCAGATGAAAATTATCATTCTCTTGTTTTGTGTAAATCCACTGAGAAAATCAAGTCAAAGGGTTCATGATTGTTTTCAGAGTTTTTTTGGCATTATACATTCTCAGGCCTGACTAATATACAATCTCATCTTTTGTTCCCAATCCTCACCAGCTGTATAGATGATACTAACCACATTTTTAGAAAAAATAACAAAAACAATATGTTGAAAGTGCTGATTGTTCAACAATAGGAGACAATACGTACAGCTTTAGCAATGGGAGCTGACCGTGGCATTCATGTCGAGGTGGCGGGCAAAGAATATGAAGCAATGCAACCATTCCATGTCTCAAAGATACTTGCAAAACTGGCACAAGAAGAAAAAGTAGACATAGTATTAGTAGGAAAGCAGGTGAGAGGTTGATAATTGAGAAATTGTCTTGTTTTTGTTTAAGTTACAACTTGCGTTCTTAGAGGTGACCAAGCAATACCTAATGTATGACATTCGGATTAATTTACGGTCAGTTTAAAACTAAATAGATCTTGAGGCAGCATTGTGTGCAATTAAAAAAAAAATTATTTCAAATTATTATTAAGTTACTATTTATCATAATTATAGTCAGAATAGTGAACCATAATTTAATTGTCATAACTTCCAATTTCCATATCTCAGACATGAAATATCAATACCAAATGTTTGCACACACAACATGGAATATTTTGAGCGAACTTGTTTCATTTGCCATGGAAACCCACCAAAAGCAGATAATACTGCACAAATTTAGGTTTCATGGTATGTTTTTTGTATGTAAAATGCACAGAAGTATTGCACTTTACGAATACTAATAATGAGTCACAAATGATTTTTCTTGTGAAGACACTCAAGTGTCATATTATTCACCATCTTACACTGCCTCTGTGATGTGAGGTTAACAGTAATGACCTTGTGTGATCAATAATGACTGAAGCTGTTTGTTAATATTGATTTAAAATTTAACCTTATAGTTATTTATTTTCTAGGCAATTGATGATGATTGTAACCAGACTGGACAGATGACAGCTGCCTTATTAGACTGGTCTCAGGTTTGTTTACGTTCACAACTTGGTAAGGATTTAGAAGTACAAATAGTCGGCCCCACTTTTGATGACCTGTTTTAAAATAATAATAGTGATTTTAACCATATGTAGTCTTGTATTTAATGCCTGAACCTGTGCAGTTCTTTAAACGAATTCCTTCTCATAATGGTTTAGACTTAACCCATGTTTATAGTTTGCCCACTCTTAAGAACTTTTACTGATAGGTAACCCCCCCCCCCACACACACATACATGGTTGGTAGTATTGGAATTTGATCCTTTGATTCTTCACTATTGGAGTACCTCTAAATGTACTGTAGATATAGTATCACTTGTGTTTGGTAGGGTCAAATCTAGTTCATGGGTTTTAACTTTTGTGCTATAGGCAAGTCAGAATAAACTTAGTTGAACTAATATTAGTGTTGCTCTCATGATTGCTAAAACCATTCATATGAATACCAGTGATGGCAATATCTGAGTGAGAAAAGTGCCATTTTAGTTCATATCATAAAACACCACCTCTTTTGGCATGTTCTATTCCTTTGACCAAAGATGGCTAAGTAATTCCTGTTTAATAGTAAGTTAGGTACAGGCTAAAATGGATATTTCATCAGTTCTGTTTTTCCAAGACAATTTAGACCTGTATAACAAACTATATATTTGTTGAAATGAAATTCTTAGCACATATTTTGAAATTCATGATTTAAGTTGGCTGGATCTGCATTAATAAAACATACACACAGCTGACATATTGTGCATACCAAATGCAATACTACCAGTAGACATCTTGTAGTATCCCAAATTTAGCACATTAGATGACAATGAATGTCAATGATATATAATGACTAGGATTTAAATCACATATACCAACCTAATAGTTACATGGATCCTGGGTAAATTAGTGAATATTTTAGTTTATTTCTGCATTGATTGTGTAGTACCTTATTTAATTATTAGCCTCAAACAATTTCTAAGTATGCACAATTAATTGTTTATCTGTCATTGTCTGTAAAAGATTACTTAAAAATATTAAGTTGAAATATTTTCCAAGCCTTGTTAACTTGACATGAGCAGCTTAAACTGAACCATGCCTGGTCCACATCAAACATTTAAAGTCCATATTAAATTATGTATTTTTACCTTTATTGTCTTGTGACTAATTCAGGAACTGAATAATCATGGATCAGTGCAGGTAATAGGTTCATAACACAACACAGTTTGAGATATAGATAACTGAAAATACTGAGCATTCTCCAACTGCAATACATTTATCAGGGCACATATTTTTAAACAAGTTCATTTGACATAATTATTAAAGTATATAAAGTTATTGCCATGAATATGGTCTTTCACATACATATAACAACTGACCTGCCTATAATTTACATGGATATAATCATGTCGCTTAATAATAAAATATGAATAGATACTGAAGTAAAAACTGGACAAATTGACAAATATATATATATATATATATATATATGAACTGGTAAATGGATAGCCATTTTACTCAGAAAATGCTATTTAGTGATCATGTTCTATTTCAAAGATCCACTGGAAAGCATATATAAACTGTATCACTGGCTAACTTACACAAGGTTATGGGTGCATAGAATCTATTTTATTTGGAACTAATAATAGAACTTTTGCACTCATCTCATTATCATATTAGCTTTATATAGATTATACTATATTTACTAATAAGAATGGGATCAAATTGGTTCAGATTTTTCATATTATTAATCAGCTTCTGACTGACTACAGTAATATTGAACTTTGTACATCTGGGTTGTCAGTAAGATGGTGCTGCCACCTGTTATTTAAATGGTGAACCCCCAAATTTGGAAACGTATTACTAGTTGAATTTCAGAACATTTGTCGTACTTCTGTTGTCGGATTTGATTTGTTCTGAAACTTATTAGCAGGTAATTGTTTTCATTGTCATATTATTGACATATAATGGTTAAATTCCTTTGATAGCCTTGCATGCATTAGAAACGCCATGAAAAAAGTTAACTTGTCAGTTATTGGCAACTACCACTAATCAAACATAAACATCTTTTTGTCTTGATTTAACGTATGTTTTTTAAATAGCATTTATTTGTTTTAATTTCAGGCTTGCTTTGCATCAAAGGTTGAGAAAACAGATGGGGAATTAACTGTAACTCGTGAGATAGATGGTGGTTTAGAGGTCATTAAGGTCAAACTTCCAGCAGTTATCACCTCCGATTTAAGACTAAATGAGCCAAGATATGCAACACTTCCAAATATCATGGTTAGTATCCAGAATTGTTTGATTTGGCTGAGGTAAGACTCCCTTCGTATACACACATGTCATATAAATTAACTTTTATAGTCTGTATCTATTTATCTATAAATTATGTTGAAGATTTGATACATATTTGGTATATTATTGTTTTTTTATGTTACTGTAGAAATATTGAAGTATATGGTGTGAAAATGTTTCTTAAAGAATGTATGTAAGGCTAATTTATTTACGCTATTGAAGACATTACTTCTTTTTAATCCAGCTCTAAAGATTAGCAATCTTGTTCTGATACATCATAACCATAGATTGTTTTGTTATAATCACATCATATATGTCTGCCTATTCACTGTTCCCAAACCTTTTGTACTATGTGATCATTTTATTTCCAATCGTAATTGATAGCATTAGAGTGGTTAACAATCATTCAAATTATTTCCTCTCTAATGGCAATTAAATGCAGAGTTTAAAATGCTGTACATTTGAGGGGTAGGGTATATGGTTGGTCCTTTCGACAGAATATGAATAATTATTGGTGGTCTGTTGCATCGGGGGGATTTCCTGCATATCTGTATTTTGGTTACATCTTTTGGATTACGAATTTGATGTCTATCAGCTATAGTACGTTTTCTCAGTTTGTACTGGTGTCTAATAATTTGATCAATTATCTGATGTAATGTAACATTGCAGAAAGCTAAGAAGAAACCTATGGCTAAGAAAACTGCAGCAGATCTTGGCGTAGATCTGACACCAAGACATGAGGTACTCAGCGTTGAGGATCCGCCAGTCAGGGAGGCAGGCATCAAAGTAGAAACTGTTGAAGATTTAGTTGGAAAACTGAAACAGTCTGGAGTGATCTAAGGCTAAAAGGAAATATTAAATTGTACACACACAGAGCTGGTATTTCTGGGTAGAATTATTGCAGCAGCTCATTGCCATTAATTTCTGTATGTAGAAAGCAGATGTAATTTTCTCGAAATACATTAGTTTAGTATTTAACATTTATATATTATCCTGCTAACACTATGTGCAGAATCATTGCTGCAGTGTAATGTTTCTAACTTATTTAAAAACATTGAGAAATAACAAACATTGGATTATAAATGTCAGAATACAATAAAACTTCAGATACTGACATTAATTTCTTTTATTGACGGATATTTGTTATGTAAGAGTCTTTGAGACAAAACAAACAACAAGTGTGATGTTACTATTCTTTGTTATGCATTGACATACACCATGTGTCCGTTAAATTTAATACACCCCTTGTAATTGGAATCTATAATTGCTGCATCGTATCTTCCCGTATGTTTTTAAGTTAATCCTTTTGGAAATGATGATTATTATGATGATGATGACAACGAGTAATGTTGGCTACGTTTTTATCAACTGGAACTGTTTATTGTCTTCTGAGCAGTTTACAGCAATGCTGATTTGCTGGCATATCATCATATAAACATTATATGACTTTCTCACCATAACTGGCTGATAACTAATAAGAACATGATTCAATTAAATATATTTTAAATATGGATGGTGTCAAATTATGAAGACTCTAATTAATAATTAAGGCATTTTGTCAAATTGTGTAAAACATAATATTTTGATGAAAATAATAAATGTTTTTTGACATCAGTTTTCTGAATTAAGTGGATCTACAATATTTTCTACAGATTTATGGTTGCTTCTTCGACTGCCATATTCAACATAAATACAGGATTTTTGTCAATAGGAGTACATTTATTTCTTTGTATCTTGTTGGTGTCATTCTGCACCAACTGGCCTCCGAACACTCAGATGGCAGTGTTCCAGCTAGACCATTACATGGTGGCACAATGCCCTGCCCCTATTTAACTGCACCCTGTACATTTTATTTTGCGCCCTGTGTATTTATAGGGCACCTGGTGTTATTGGTTATTATGATACTGTCACAAGCTCCATTTCATGAATATTAACTAAATGCCAAAGTTAACTAAAAAGCTGATTTCAAATGATGTGCCCTCAAAAATATCTTTCACGCATAAAAGTGCCCTCCATCTGCCAACTGCACCCTGTACTTTTCAAAATATAGCTGGAACACTGGATGGTGCAGTGGTTGTAGCACACTAGCCTCTGAGCACCATCTTGGTGCAGTGGTTATAGCACACTGGCCTGGAAACCTATAGGTTTTGGGTTCGAATCTGGCTCATACCTATATTTGAGGGATTTGTTTCACACCTTGGTCACATGTCCCAGGATTGACCAGCACCGAGACTAAATAACTCGACAATGACATCAACCATTAAGCTGTTTTTAAGAGGCAACATACCTATTCTAGCACAGAATAGGTCTTGCCTAAAAATAGTATCAGCAAAGACTGTTTATATGTAAGCTCTCTGGTATCAGTGTGGGGGATTCCCATAAGAATGCAGGGGTGCCTCTGTGGTCTAGCAGTAGCCTGTTGGACCACAGATCTCTCCCACCCGTTTTCGAATCTCAGTGTGGGCATATCTAAAGAGTGTTTCATCTTTGACCTTGCTTCATTACCTTTGGAGGTCGCTTGGCCCATTTAGCCTACCATGTCACATGTGCACAAATGCATTGTATTTGTGAAATTATTTTTTGGTGTTCAGGTGTTGTAGTTTCTAATTAGTAAAAATATGGAATTTGGTGTGGGTAATTGCCTTAAAAATATGCAAGACACATCTGGGCATTTTGATGCAATGTATCCAGTATTATTGATGAATATGCATGTTCATATAATACAGCATGTCCTGGAAGTTCAAGTTCAGCTGATTGGCAGTGACTGCATTAGCTTGTAGTTGTGTTGGGCTGAGTGTAAACAAAACAAGATGACATGTTCGGTCTAAAGTTTGTAGGTGAATACTTATTTATATTTATTAAAACTTTTTTTAAAGAACTGATTCTATTCCATCTTATAACTTTGTAAGAATAAAAACACAATATTCTTCATCTAAAACTAATTTTCCATTCAACATCTAGATCAGAAAATTTCATTGAAATTGTTAAAAAAATTGTGTGGGTGAGTTTCTGTTTGCATGTCTGTTCAGACTGCCACATTCAGCAGAACAGTGTGAGTGGATGAAGCAAAGGTGTCTGTTGGTGTTTTACTTGAGTAAGGAATTTTTAATGACCTGATTTAATCCAGTGATGCGATCACATCATTAAACATCACCAGTCACCTGTGAGGAGACCCAAATTTCTTAATGTTGTGATATTAATCTCTAATCATAGTTAGATATCGTTATCTCTTAGAGTGTATACTTGGGAGACGATATGGCATGATTTTTGTACAAGCCTCAGATGGGAAGTTGGTGTTACTGTGATGAAGTTGCTAATGCACTCCACTGCAAACCTTCAAGTTGTGTGATTGAAGTGCAGTGTTACTATTACATGACCAGAGTTCATAGTAGCTTGATTACTTGTCAGTCTTTTGTAAACCTATCAGTGAAGTTGATTTGTCAATCCCAATGCTGAAATCAGCATTTGCACTACTCGTGGTTTTGTCGGGTTCATATTTCTAGTTATGTTTGTATGAAGACACTCAAATCCCATTAACAATCTGTCAATACTCGCTACTTCACATCAATATCCGAGGTTAGATTTGGGATTGATAATGAACGTTGAAAATTACTCTGCAGAAATCCTTTAAAAAAATTAAAGTTAATTTTATGAAAAATCAGTGAAAAATAATTTTTTTCTGTTATGAAATTATAATTACTCCCATCCATATTAAATTGACAGCAAGGATGAGAGAGCTGAAGTTATTAATTAATAATGCTTTTGTACAAAGTCAAACACCTCACAGTCACACATCAGACATATTTCAACCAGATGGTATTTATACAGTTTTATAATTATTAAATGGATGAACTATTTGGCTAAGTCACCCTACAGACAGGCTTACTGTATGTGGATGTTTATTTTATACACTAGAACACGTACAATTTCTGTTGACACGGATCATTATTTCCTAGAATAGAATTTAAAACACCCATTCCTAGGATCAGTTAAAATATTTGAGAAAAGAACCAAGGAGTACCAAATAGTCATAACACATGATCTGCTTTTTTTCACGCCATAACGTCATCAGGACGGAAACAATAATTTTGAAAACATGTACAACAAAGTAAGTGCCAAAGCACTTTCAACAATTTTGATCCACTTCGCCAAGTATGGCCATTTTACAAGCATAGACACATACTGTTTGGTGCACTTTCAACAAGTCGGAATGAAGTGCTCACTGGAAGCTCAAGGTCTAAAGCATGATGCCTTTTTTCTTCTCATGAAGGCAAATACACTAAACTAATCAAGTAACTAATTTATTGATGATAATTAAAAATTATCGTTACCAGATGAGCTCATTATTTTGATAAAACATCAACATATTGCTGAATCATCGCTGCACAGATACAATTAATCACCAGGTAAGACTATAGTCTTACAATTCTATACATTACGATAATTAATACTCACAAGTATAGAAACTCTGATGCTAAATAAAGATTCCAGCAAATATCTTTTTCAACAGCCTTATGTCTCCATTCAAGCCTAATTCCTGTTTAGTTAAGTCTACAACCTGAATATCACATTAGAATAATGATAAAAATGACATTTATGTCAACAAGAACATATTACACGTTTGCACAAAACTCGACTCACTCAAGTTAAAAACAATTCAATCAATCAAATGGAAGACCGCTGTTGTTAATTCTGGAGTCATAGGTATTGTGTAGCTAAATGTAGCCATAATCATCGCAGCTATTGCAGGTTATATATCCAGTGGATGGAGGCCAAACTCTAACAGCGTCTGTTTGTTCTCAGATTGTATCATGGTTGCCCTTTCGGCCCATCGTCCTTTCGCCTGTTCATCTATTTGTACCTTGAGTTGCTCCATGTTATCCTGATAAAGAAGAACCATTCTGTCATTGAATCGTAGTAAAAAATAATCCAGATATATTTGCGTCATTGTATGATTATTTCTCGGGTGCAAAATGCATATCTTCAAAAACCTCTTCATGTGGAAATATAAACATAACAGTGCTCAATCATCTTTAACAAAGATGTGAATTAACACTAGTTTCCCTATAAGCTTCTCAAATTAATACAGAAATGTAAAATTAACAGATTCGTGGAAATCATTATATTTTTTTGTTTGAGTTAAATATACAGTCACATTTTCCTTATAGAGATTCCTTTTAAAAGAATCTCCTTCATAGTTCATGTTAATTTAGTTATTTTGTAAGAAAAGTTTTGTTTTTGACAATTATTGTTGCTTTATACAGAAGCTCTTATGCAACTAGCATATGACACCATCCATCAGTAAGTGACATTTATAATTATGCACACAAAATCTTGTGGAAAATCATGTTATATAAATACATTCTTGAAAACAGAAAAAAACATCTATTATCAAATTATGGTGTTTCAATGGTAGACAAAATAAGTAAAGGTCATCTGTTTCATTTCATAGATCACTTGACTGTACTTACAATTAGGTCATTGTTTTTTAATATTTGTTTTATGGAAAATTTCCCTCCCATAATTAGGGTCAGTCGGGACAATAAAAAAGAAATTCACTGAAAACATAGGGTTGGTCGCAAATTGTACTGTTTATTTTAAGCTTAAAGCTGATATTCCATATACAGAGTATGAGTTATGCGAATGCGACAGAAAATGGAATACATTTAAATGTAAGAGCATGATTCCACATATGCAATCTGTGATAAAATGAATCACTGCATGTAGTGATAGGTGTGCAGGTTTGTAAAACAAGTATTCAAAAAACAATGGCTTTACATTAAATTAGGTATAAAAGTGCCGAAATACACTCTAAAGTCAGGGCCGGTTAACGATTTTATTGATGTTAGGAAGCATAGTCATCGCCCATTCGCACTGCTTAAAGGTTTGTGGCCGATCAATTGTGGGGTTAAACAGGTGTGGAATCATAGTCCACTGATTGATTAATGTGCGTAAGAAGTTGGTGGTCACCCATTCCTTGCCGTTTGGCGGTTTGTGGCTGGCCGGTTGTTGGGATCGCACAGGTGTAGATATCGTAGCTGTGGGTTTGGTTTGTACCGTACTAATGTTTTTGTGGTGTGGGTCTCCACTGGACAATACGCTGATTGTGCTGGGGAGAGAATTCCCCTTTATATACCATTTTGTATGTGTGGGAGGAGTTTTTAATGAGGGATTGTTCTTGACTCAGCCAAGTCAGCAGTGACTGGACCAGGTGACCATGTGGGGTCTACCGGACAACAACGCTGACGGTACTGAGGGGACAATTCCCTATATATATCTTGATTTTGGTAGTTTTTCTGGAGCTTGAGTGGAGAGTTTCAAGGAGTGTATAGTTTTGAGTAGAGTTTCTAGAGTGAGTAGAATATATAGGAATAAAGTATATTTTGAAAGAGACTGCTTAGGTAAGGCCGAGGTCCGGGATGGGCCTAGCTAGCCACGTCCCGGTACTTTTCACATGATCTGATTTCTCTTTATAGATAGCCTTTACTAAGTAGTACTATTAGTAGTAGTAGTCATCGTTTAAACCAAATATTGGTATCATATATCATAGAACATTATAATGTGCCATTATAATTAACTTGCATCAGACGGATTTGTGTATTTAAAACATGTAGTACCATATTTGGTATGTGAGGTTTCTTTCAGTTTTTGCAATCAGTTTTCATAATTTGAGTTAATTGTCAACATGAGTTGTACATGTTTGTTTTATGATGGTGGAATGATATTCAAATCTATAGTGTGAGAAGTGGTAATCAGCTGGCTGTCAGACACATACCAAAAATATTTTCAGGAATTTGTCTCCCATCTTCTTGATGCGATTCTGTAAGTCTTCTATCTCGAGATTCTTCTGTTTGGTCATCTCTTCTTTTTCAGCCTTCGTCTTCTTCAACTCACTCTGAGTATCATCTGTAAATTATAATCATCAACATTATTCCGTTGAAAATGAAGACTGGCAAGAAAATATTTCACACTTCAGAAGCAGCAAGTTTCAAGCAACATGTTTAGTATGGGATGATATTCGTTTAGTCAATGACTCAATGAATGCAAAGTTCATAAACTCTGCAAATGTTTTATCCATGATCACTTTACCAATATTTTAGGGCACTTTCATCGCAAAGATAGGAATGTACTATACTGCAAACTAGGGACTGAATCATATCAAAACCTGCATATTGTTTGATTTGATCAACTCATTTCCCTACAGAATCACCTTTTGGCCTAGTTTATGTCCCAAATTTGACTAAAGCCAAATAACCCACTTACGTATTCACTGACTGACTCTACTATTTGGGGTGGTTGATTTCAGTAATACTAATATAGTTATATTTATTATCTGGACATTTTGCATTTTATGACATTTAGAAGAAAAATGACTATACTAGTAAATATAAATGTGCAAATAACCTGGTGACGTTAGAAACTGAATTATTCCCTGCATTAAAAATGATCATTGTCATTGTACCTATCATAATGTAGATTCTGATTTCAAGCCATAACTCATGACCTGTAACTTTG
This sequence comes from Paralvinella palmiformis, assembly GCA_025642065.1. NCBI lineage: Eukaryota > Metazoa > Annelida > Polychaeta > Terebellida > Alvinellidae > Paralvinella > Paralvinella palmiformis. The sequence continues at coordinate 7,217 of JAODUP010000291.1, read as the reverse complement.
CATGAAGATGCCTCAGAGCCTATTAACCTAGATGTAAAAACAATATTTATACAAAGGCAAGGCTTTGCTGAAACCTTTTCTCTATTGATGTCATTATTCATGAATATAGCCTTTCTCTGGCTAGGATTGGTGTTTTTAAACAACCCACAAGTCCTCTGACTGCAATATTATTTGTGTATGATTTAAGAGTAAAGGCCATAATAGGGCATATCTATTTCCATGTGAAATGGAGACTATGTACTTAAATATTTTCCTTAAGCACATATATAAAATTTGTTTACTGATGGGAGGTATTGGATCACATTTGGAATGGGATATCTGGTACACAAGAAACTAAATTAAATACTACTACAACTATTACTTATAACAATAAGAACACCAATAACAATAAGAAGGATTTACTAGCATGATCTCTTGCCAATATGAATAATACAGCATGTTATTATAATTATCTATAAAACTACATTGTCCCATAGAAAATATGACAAATGTTTGTGAGTTCATGGTTTAGGAATGTCTCACTATAACCAATTACATATATCTGGAGGGAACTGAATGTAGCTGATACTAAAAATAGTTTTAGTACAAATATTTGTTGTTAAACCACACTCTCACTTTATCATGGATAAATTATATAACAAAGAAAAAAAAAAAAAACTGAAACATATAAATTACATTAACTTTAAGTGTTCTATACACTACACTGTATTGATGACCTGGAGTAAAACCCATATTAAGAGACCTCCTCAGAACCTTCAGATGGTAATCAAACCCAAATGGTTTCAAGAAGCGGATTATGAACTTTGAAATAGGTGCTTATACTAGAATTAGAACAACCGTATTTATTGGTTTAATAAGACAAGCAGCCTTCCATCTTGTGCTGCCAACTTCCATTTCTCAGTTTGAACCAGATCAAGTTAACAGTGTTGATGGGATGGTGCCCTATAGAGTCTCTCCTCAGGTGTATGTGTCACTAGAAATGAGGCAAAATAAATCACTCACCTAGTTGTAGACGTGTTCTCTCCAGTTCCGTCTCAAGTTGATGTATGCGAAGCGATAACTCGGTCTGCATCGTCTTATACTGGCGAGTCATTTCTGTAAAAATTATATAAAGTACGATCCTGTTAAAGTCATAGAACTAATTTACACAGTCAAATATATTATAATAACTTCTGTTAGTGAACATTATGATGGTTCGAGATGATGTATTTTATCTTTATAACACAGACACACACACACACACACACACATATATATATATATATATATATACACACACACATATATATATATATATATATATATATATGTGTGTGTGTGTGTACAGATGATATTGTATCAGGCCAGTCAATGGCATTGATGAACTTACTTATTGATGAATCAGCCTAATTTACATTAAATAATCATTTCTTAAAATAGTATCTAATGGTAATCATATTCTGTTTCACTGGTAGTAACCAGCAAAGGAATTAGACCCCCAAAAATGGGAACAGTTTTGAATATCAACTAAAAAATGGCTCATTGTGATAAATGTGAACAATATTGTAATGTCTTTGATCACATTACCTGAACTAACAGCTTTTTGGTTTTCTTCACGTTCTTCAAGTTGGGTTTGGGCTTCCAACATGTGGTGTTTCCATACCAAACCAGCAGATTGTGATCGATGAGCTAATTCCTTCCTAACAGCTGCATGACATTAAACATAATATGAAAACTATTATATTGTTATTTTTTATTAACACTGCAGCATTTTATGATTAAAAATATGAAGTAATCAAATACATTTAGACAAAACACTATCTTGTGATACAACAACCAATGTTTGAACAGCATTTGTGTTTCTAACTCGGGTGTTGATTTTACCTTAATATAACTATGGTACGTGGTAATAAATTACTCATACAGTCTTACCGAGGTGGTCTTTGAGAGCTTCAACCTCTTCCAAGGTCTTCTTGTACTTATCATCCACAGTGAGCTCTCCATCTGAAATTAATTATTGTATAAGGTAGACTATGTTTCAGCCCAATCACAACACACAGAAAATGAAAAAAATTGAAAGTTTATCTTGGAAGATAGTGATACCATTAATACATTTGGTAGCTGCATTTCTACTCCATTTCTATATTATGCATAAATGGATATGTATGTACATGTATGTACATCTGGAAAGCAATATTTAACATGATATAAAATTGACAGGACAGGCATGATCTTACCAAGGTTAGTTGCTCAGAAGTATAGAATCACTTTCAATGTTACAGAAGTGATCTAATGTTATTTTCAAGTGTGAATATAAACAATTCAGAGTGATAGCCCTCAATGGTAAAGCTAATATTAGCTTTACCATTGAGGTAAACTGACAATTACAAAACTTGAAGGATGAACAAATACCATTTCAATCATAATCATATCATAATTTAAACTTATTGATTGATAGACCTTAATTATATCTGAATTATTTTCCTCCTCCATCACATATTGTGCCTGAGTATGGGCCACATTGGTTAAGATGTAGGCCAATTTGGTTGCCTATTATATGGCCTAAGTTCATGTGAGCCAAGCTTGAAATCAGCCGAGTTGACTGGATAACATCTCTACCAGGCAGGCACTACTCATGCAGATGATGAAATGAGCGTTATGCATGTTATAATACATTTTGTGATATTAATTAATCCGATAGAGTAAACTCACTTCAGTTGCAATCGATATAATAGTTCCAAACTGGATAAAATGCTTCTATATTCAAGGACAAATAATTTTAAAAAGTGCTATTCTGCAGTATAGAGATCTAGGTCAAGTCAGCACCAGGGCTCATGTATTCTGTACAACGATTACAATATAGATCTGGTTATTGCCACTGCTTACCACTTGATCCAGAGTTGCGCCAGTGTCACACGTGCCTCATATCGCCACTGGTGGCCAACCTTAGGCTAGCCACCAGTGGGACACTGGTTCTGCCACCAGTGGGACACCTGTGGCATGCTATGGGTGCTACGGGAGTCTATGACATAAAGCATGGCCTCAAGCTATTAAAGCGCCGCTCAAGATCAAGTTTGAATCAAAATGTATTTAGTCAGAAAGTGACAAACGATTGGAACCGGTTACCAGCGCATGTAGTAGACAGTCCTGTATTTAATACCTTCAAGTCCCGATTAGACGAACACTGGATTAGGGAGCGTTAAAATCTGCCACGATCTATTAAATAAGAAATATCTTGCCTAGAAAACAAGACTTGACCGGAGTTTTTAACAAGCTGTGCAACCATTACTCCGTAGATCTGGTATCAAGGTATACACCTTAAAACAGTCTTATGACTTATGGATAATTATGATAATGCCAGTTATTGTAGTATACAGTATCCCTGTTTCAATGTTTTATTCTCCTTCTACAACATTAGATAATAGAGTCTCCCCTCTAGTCTTAACTTCTAGATTTAAGTCTGTTTTGTGTTAATAAAACGAACGAAACAAGTTCGAAATAAATTTAAAATTTCCATTATTTCTTTACAGTCTTACCATCCTTCCTCCCCTTCTTCTTTTTCTTTCCCTTCTTCTTTTTTGGCGGCATCTTTTTCTCTACTCGTAAGTCATAACACGGAGAAGTCCGTACGTCTCTAGCATCGGTGATTGTTGTTTACAAATGGCGCTGTTGCCATTTCCGGTACACACTAGTTACCGTTCTCCACGAGATGGCGCATCGTATGCTCGTTCCTAGATAGCGCCACGATCGACGAGACAGCTGTTGAAATCCAACCGATTTCTACGAGTGTCACAATTTGTTTATTTCGGTTTAGTATCTAGCAGGTGGTGAGATTTTGTCAGCGTTGAACTATAGGAACGATATGACCATGATTTGACCTAAAACGGGATCCGTCGATCTCGGCCTAGGTATTCCAAGCGATTAACATTAAAATAGTTGCTCACGCATTAATCATTTAATGTCAATCAGTCAATGGGCCGAGATCGACTGGGCCTAGATCGACGTGGGTATCATAAATATATACGTTGATTTCGGCCCATATTGCATTAGAGTGTTAATTTATTGTAGATACGTGTTTATATGTCGTCGATTACTAAATATGACACTCAGTGGATAAATAAAATACAGACGAACCAAAATGACCTTAACAAACAATGGGAAATTTTTACATACAAAGTAAATGAACTAACTAAAAAATATATACCTCAGAAAACAGTCACAAATAACAACAGAAGAAACTTTCCACTTGATAAAAACACACAAAAAGATAATAAAAAACAAACATAAATTATGGAAACAATATTTTGCCTCAAAAGATCCTGAAATATACAAACAATTCTGTAGAAACTAGGTATAAGGTCAAATCAATAACCAGAAAAGCACAAAAAACTATGAGAATAGTCTTGCCAAAAAAAAGCAAAGAACAACCCAAAAGCAATATGGCAATACATAAAATCAAAATCATAGAAGGTGTCACAGAATTAAACACAGACCCAAAATGACAAGAAATCAGAATTAACATCTGATAATAAAGAAAAGGCTAAACTTTTAAATAAATATTTCTCTAGTGTGTTCACCAGAGAACCTGATGATGAACTGCTAACATTCCAACCAAACAAGATAAAATGGAACTGTTATATATAAAGGAAAAACGAGGTCGAAATATATTAGAGAAATTAAAAATAAGCAAATCACCAGGACCAGATGGACTACGCCCAACATTCTTAAAAGAACTAGCACGAGAACTCTGTAAACCATTCGCATTAATATTTAATACTAATTTTAAACTAAGAAAATTACCCACTGCATGAATGGAAAAATGGTCAATTAACAGCAATTTTCAAAAAGGGAAATAAATCTTGTGCTGGAAATTGCAGACCAATTAGTCTAACAAGTGCAGTGGCAAAATGTATGGGAAAATAATAAGGGAACACACAATCAAATATTTTACAGACAATAACCTTTTTACAAACAAACAGTTTGGTTTCCTAAGTGGGAGATCAACCTCACTACAGCTATTAAATGTTCTTGATCAATGGACTAAAGATTTAGATGAAGGAAGGTCAGTAGACTGCATATACATGGATTTCCAAAAAATGTTTTGATACTGTTCCACACAGAAGATTATTACACAAATTACAGGGTTATGGCATAAACAACCAAATAATACAATGGATAACAGACTTTTTAATTGGCAGGAAACAACGGTACAATGTACTTTGTTCAGAGTGGATGCTTGTTCTCTCTGGGATTCCCCAAAGGCCATTCCTGGGTCCGTTACTATTTGTTATTTATATAAACGAATTGCCCAAAATAGTGAAATCAACCATATATCTTTTTTGCGGATGATACCAAAATATTCAGAAGTATAAATAACCCGGAGGATACATAAATATTGCAAGAGGATCTTGATAAATTACAGGAATGGAGCAATACACGGCTCTTAAAATTTCATCCAGACAAATGTAAACGAATGACCATTGGAAGACAAACTGAAAACACAAAAGTTACATATACATTAAACAAAGGAGACGCTATTCACCAACTAGAAAATGTTGACCAAGAAAAAGATATTGGGGTTATAATTGAATCTAATCTAGAATAGGACAAACATATAAATACCAAAGTAAATAAAGCAAAACTCCAAATTTTATCGCCCTATACAAATCATTAGTACGTAGCCATCTGGATTATGCAAGCTCAGTCTGGAGCCCCTATAAACATTCCAATTTTTAACTAAAACCAAAATAACATTAAATTAAATTCCAGCAGCTTACTGCAGATAATATTTACCATATAGCTTGAAATGTTATTGAAATTGATCGTAAAATATGTTTTTAATAATTTCCAGAACCTATTGGAAAGAATGAAGTGACAATTAGTCTTGTAAAATTAAATGCTCCGGGTGAGGATCGAACTCACAACCTCCGCATTTCTCATAGCTGCCTCACTCGACTGTTATCGAGTATTAGTACTGTGTATAAGTACGGCGCGCTAACCGATTGCGCCACCGGAGCACCTATTCGGGAATCAAATAGTCACCAATATGTATGGACGTTTTGTTGCGTTAAGGATTTTAAGGTTCTTTTACACTTTCGTTCCATGGCCATTTCAAAATTAAGTGAAGAAATATAAGAAATGCATTTAATTTTTATTTAAAAAACCCAAAACAAATAAAGGAGAATTAACCATTCTTGGAGAAGGCATATTTTATTAGCTTAAGTTAATATTTTTTAAACTAGCGAGGGAACAATAATATTTGTAAGAAGAAGAAAAGCAATGAGTTTGAAATGATCTATTTCCTACAACATTATTAAATATTAGGAGATCTGTGTGACATGATAACAATACAAATTTGAATAATTCTATATTCTGAAATAAACTATAAGATATTTGCTAAAGATATATCTATGCAAATATTGTTGTGATTAATTTTATGGAGCGTATGTGAAATAAAACTTAAATAATTCAAGACTATATATTAAAAATCGAAGAAATGTTTTAAGACTCATGATTCACACGAATAATCTATCATCTGAAATCAAACATGACGCGCATGTTCGAATCCTGATATTATTGAACTCTCTGAATATTCAAAACTTTAGAAGTTGCCACAAGCTTCTGAACCTTCATAAATGTAACTACTTAAGTAAGAGTTCAAAAAACCTTATTCCAATTTTTAACTAAAACCAAAATAACATTAAATTAAATTCCAGCAGCTTACTGAAGATAATATTTACCAAATAGCTTGAAATGTTATTGAAATTGATCGTAAAATATGTTTTTAATAATTTCCAGAACCTATTGGAAAGAATGAAGTGACAATTAGTCTTGTAAAATTAAATGCTCCGGGTGAGGATCGAACTCACAACCTCCGCATTTCTCATAGCTGCCTCACTCGACTGTTATCGAGTATTAGTACTGTGTATAAGTACGGCGCGCTAACCGATTGCGCCACCGGAGCACCTATTCGGGAATCAAATAGTCACCAATATGTATGGACGTTTTGTTGCGTTAAGGATTTTAAGGTTCTTTTACACTTTCGTTCCATGGCCATTTCAAAATTAAGTGAAGAAATATAAGAAATGCATTTAATTTTTATTTAAAAAACCCAAAACAAATAAAGGAGAATTAACCATTCTTGGAGAAGGCATATTTTATTAGCTTAAGTTAATATTTTTTAAACTAGCGAGGGAACAATAATATTTGTAAGAAGAAGAAAAGCAATGAGTTTGAAA